>CM021105.1:183241321-183405551 GCA_007115665.2 Sequoiadendron giganteum | reverse complement strand
AAATGGATATCTATATCAATCATTTTTTTGACAGTTGTTATGGGAGGTTTGTGAGAAAAATCCCTAAAACTAGTTTGTGAAGCCTACAAGGCAATTTTGGGTCAAAAGTGGCTTTTAGAAGAGTTTGTTTGATCTTCTTTTTGTAGGTGGTTGAATGTAAAGATGCTGACATCTTGAAGGTGTTGAAACTCTTTTACTGCATCAAATTTCAATTTGGAGTCATGGTTGATAGGTAACCCTTTTGTCCAGTTGAGTCAATTGAAGGTTGATGTCTTGGTTGGCATATTTGAGAGAAGTTGTGTCAATTTGTATCTTGGGTTCCCACCAAAGTGCATCAACTTGGTTCCAGACACACAACATACATCAGAACTAGGGGTGACTTCTTTGGACTACGTATGACTTCCAATAAGCCTACCTAGTAAAAGGCTTCCTAATTACCCCAAATTTGCAAAGGAAGTACCTTTTAAAGGTGAGGTTTCCACTCAAAAACCAATAAAAGTCAATTTTAATGATACCAAACCACCAATTTCATGATTAATTTTCCCACATAAGGTCATTACCCTACTGTCCCAAGAAACCCTCCAAAATATAAGCAAAAACTAGGGTTTTCAAGGATTTCACAACTCCAAGCCCCTCCCATTCCTCCCAAGGGTCCAAAAACCTTCCAATACCTCTAAAAAAACTAATCAAACACTCATAATTCCATTACACTCATTATTTTTCAGAATCACCATCATGGTTATTCACTTTCACATAGAAATATGCTCTAGTCAGCCTAGTGCATCACTCCACCAACCAAACCCATGCTCTTCCAGACTCCCAAACAAATTTGAAATGTACCTTATTATGTTACACACCAATCCAATAAGTTATGGATCCATCACAATGGGTGGATTGGTGAAAATCAATACATTATAGCCTCAACCCCTTCGATTGTCAAAACAGGGCAGACTTGGAGAAACGACTGAAAATCTCTTCTAAAATGGTATTAAGACACAAAAAATTATTAAATTGAATATAAAGTCATGCATCAATTATCTCTCAAAACTTCAAGGCATCGCATGCTTGTATGGGTCCATACACACACAAAGAACACAAGAAAACACAAGAAAATCACAAAAATCAAATAATTCCTTCATTTTATTTGATTCAAATCTCGAAGAGCAGCCTCCATTCGAGAATTTAAATTATATTTATCTTTTTTTCCTTCAAACTCAACTCCCTCAATGTATCTAACTATTTTTGTAACTTCTTAACTAACTTATCTCTTGACAACTTTGCCAAAAATGCAATTTTTTGCAAATGTCAAGCCAAATCTCCCCCTTAAACACCTAAAATGAATCAAAAGAACTAAATACATATTAATATTGGTCTCATAGACCTTATTTAACATACATCAAGACCTTAGACTCAAAAACAACAAGAACCTTGCTTTTACCCATCTTCACATGCACCAAAAACCGTCCTTTTTACCCAAGAAACTAGTGGTTTATTGAAAAACACTCATCCAACCCTCACACAATATCATGAATACTTCAAAAAGGTGTAAAATGGTCTGAAAAAACTAAATTCAACAAGAAACCATGCTGCCCCAATGAAAAACACACTTTAGCATATCAAAACCACTCAAAATCTCATGGAAAACTCAAAATTTCACTCTAGGGCTTCATGCCCAACACCCTTTTAGACCTCCCTTGCACACAAACAACAGTCCCTCATGTATTTATTGATGATCTTCCTTAAAATATTCTAAATCAGTCTTTTCATTGATGTTTTCCTAAAGCCTAGACAATAACTTCTTGAATTGACAATTTTCATTCAATGGTGCTCCCGCACCATGTATGCTTCCACAGTTTGTATACATATATATGAAATAAGTCAACATTTTGTATACTTTCCCATGCTTCCATTTTGAGCCTATCTTGCAATCATGGCATGCCACATTACCACATTTCTTTAAGACATTTTGGATTGAAAAAAATTATGTCACCTTTGTCTATGCTAGGTTAACTCTTGTATAGGATGATTGTAAGTATTCTTTATGAAGCCTTGAATGAAATATATTCTGATTAACTTGAATGGATACAATTTTTAGGAACTAATATTCATCTCATTTCCATGCTATAGATAAAATTATCCACCATGCCAAAGAAAAAGACAAAGAGGAAACTAATAGGTGAAGAGAACAAAACTTTCAAAGAAAAGGAGAGAGTTTAGGTGGCGGAATATCGTGAAAAGAAGAAATTGGAAACGATTGATGAAAACAAGCCAATTGAAGAGGAACCTCAACCATTAAAAAGAGAAAATAGATTGGCAGCACAAAAGGCATGAATGCGAAAGCATCTTGGTATTCAGATACTGTAGTTGGAGACACACCCTCTATGACAAGTGAATATGAAGGGACACCATTAAGCACAAGCAAATATGGAGGGACACCATCTACCACACGTGAATATGGACAAAAAACATCTACTACAAGTGAATATGGAGGGACACCATCTACCACAAGTGAATATTGTTGGGCACCATCAAACACATCTCAAGTTGAGAGTACATTATCACTCAAATTTGAAAAAAAGGTATGCCATCATCCCCACATGAACCTCAAGGTATGCCTTCTTCTCCATGCTTGATCAAAGGTACACAATATAGCCCACCTCAATTAAATATTGATGAAATTCCTAATGTTGAGATGTATGTACCTAGCAGAACACCACCTAGAATTTTGCATAGAAAGCCAAAGTCTTTGATTAATATTGATGATGATATTTTGCAGCACATGGAAGGTAAGATTTCAACATGCTCTTGTAGAAGATATGCTAATAAGATTTGGAAATTCTTCTTTGAAAAGACAAATGAGAGCGAAAGATGTCAACTATTTGTTGAAATGATGCGAGGTGTAAAGTATACGAACATCATGAAGACTCTTGGGTTGAGAACATCGAATGCATCAAGTGAAGACACTATTGAGAAAAATCTAATGGATGCTTATGAGTGTGGGTAAGACCTCACACTCAAAGGATAGTAATGCCACCCAACGTGTCATTACATCAACTTTGGTAAGCTGTCAAACAAAGAGATCTCATCTCATTAGAAAGACGAGTGAACAAACGAGAATGAGTATAAAAACTTTATCAAGAGCCATTCAAAGGAGACAAAGAATTAAGGGCACTAATTCAAATGAATTATGGGAATTCTTAGGGAGACTGTCACAAAAAGATAAAGAAGTTTTCAAAGCCTTGAAAACACTAATTGAAGAGTATTGGAATAATAACACAAGGCCATCTCCGAATCAAAGGGATGTGGTAAGAAGGAGAATTGGTAGTTGGAATCATGAGCCACATCCAAAGCATTTTTTGGATATGACTCAAACCCAATTTTTTCATAAATTTGAAAATGATTATCCTCAAATTAGTATTTCTCAAAGATTTTTTGAAATTCTTAAACCTTTTTATGTCAAGATAAATCACACATGCACTACTTTTTGTTGTAGACTACATATTGAATTCTCTAACCATTATGATGTTTATCATTCTATATGTTTAGATTTTCATACTAAAGATGTTTTGCAGGATTGTAGCATAGGAGCCCCACCAAAATCTTCAAGAGAGTTCTTATCAAAGAATTTATGTGAAATAGAGGATGGCTAGATATTCTATAGGACAACATGCTTGGATGGTTGATGCGACTGTTGTGGTGGCTTCCAACATATCAAAATAAAAGATGAGGTGGGACAAAATCTAGTAGAGTTCGGGAAGTATAAAATAGTGGCATATGCTACAAAAGATTGGTTTGAAGCAAAATGGTGTGATTTGGTTATTGAGAAGATTCCAGTGTATGAGTTTATGTCCATGTTTCATGACAATATACTATCTAAGTATGCAATGCATACCCATAGAACTCAATGGTTAGACACGCAATTCAAGGTATGCAAGGACACCTTTCTAGTTGGCAACATAGTATCGGTGGTTGAATTTGTGGAGAACTTCACTCTACAACCACAATGTGAGGTGTACTTATATTATTACAACTCCACATAGGTTTTGATATTTGTGCACATAGCATTCATTCATGCATCTGATAGTACAAATGGCCAAAGGAAGGTATTAAGGGAGTACCACTTTTTCATTAGTGATGATCACACACATTCTCCAAAGTTCATGCAAGGTTGCTTCTCGATGTTCTACAATGGTTTGGCTCAGAGGGGCATAACATATGAATGACATATAATATGGTTGGATAATTGTGCAACACAGTTCAAGAACTCACGCATGTTCTCTTGGTTATGTAGGATGCATATCATTATAGGTGTTCAACATATGTGGAACTTTATTGAGGCCTGACATGGAAAGGGGGAGCATGCATGAAAAGAGCATTAGCATGAGAAGAGTTAAAGTATAAAGACAGTGCAAATTTGACAGATGCAAAATCAATCATCGAGTGGTGTAATGCTTCGATGGGTCTAGGTAATGAAGGCACGTCTTCAGTTCATAGATTTTTTTGGTTGATGGATGATACTAAAATTGCACCATATGATGGCTATTGTACACTAACAGGATCAAGTGAGCTACACTCTTTCCATAGCTCAAATGTAGGTTTATGGAGTATCGATATACGAAAGATGGCATGCTTTTGTTCCTCATGCACAATGCAAGCCTTGAATGATTGTGAGTCAAGGGAGTGGGTTGAAAAATGGTTGAAAAGTTATCTTAGCCCACTTCACATGTATCATCCTCCGATGGCATTGGAACTAACACAGATGGAATCATCAGTCGAATTTGACCATGTATCAGATCTAGTTCAACTGGGTGATATATCTACTTTCTTAGTTGTTGAAATTCCATATTTTTATCTTACTTTATAGTGTATTCATAATGTTGAATAATTTCAAGAGATTTGTTGCACATATCAATGCAGGGCATGTTTATGTAGTTATTGCAGATGAAGACAATGAAGAGGGAACATACTATTACTTGTGTCATTGTGTTGATGCCAAAAATAAATTGGAGGCCCCAGTTATAGAAGGAGAAAACATTGAATACCCTACAAGCTCAATTGTGGTTACTTGAACTTGGCTTATAAGGTACCCATATTCAAGTGTTAAACATTGGTTGTTTCAGGACTTTGACAGACATCGTAAGATTCTTCATTACTCGAACCTTGTCATGGTCTCCAATGTTCATTTGACCAAATATGAGGGTAGACCTTTGAACAAGACTTTGTGGAAGGTCTATGAGTTTGACCATGAGGCAATACTTGACACAATAAAGAGTAGAGAACACCCAGATGGTTCGTTGGATTAATTTGTAAGTATATGCACATTGGTTCTTATTAATTTATACATGTATGCACATTAATTTGTTTGATTCCAATGCTATCATCTTCTTTTACTTTTCCTATTTGTAAGTAATCTACTAAACAATGATTGGTGTCCCCTTGCAGAAAATGCAGATATATGAGCCATCCAAGAGAATGTCAGCCAGAAAAGCAATACAACATCCTTATTTTGATGATTTTGACAAATCTCAATCATGATTTTAAGCCATTAGAAAAGTGTGTGCAAAGTTTGGTGAGGGAATTTCAAGTTATTCATTTGAATTTAACCTTATCATGAGTAGCAATGATGTAGACATTATAAGAGCATCTCAAATTTCAATTTACCCTATTCATGAGAGGTGTTGTGTGTAATAGGTATGTTGGAATCCCCAATGAAGATGTATGACCAGGAGTGACTAAGTTGTGAGACTTGCATGCCTATATGTAAGTGCCTTCCATCTATTTTTATTTTATTTCTAGTTTGGATGCTCTTTCTTTTTCTCTTTTACTTTACATATTTGTAAGTAAACTACTAAAAATTGATTGATCTCTCATTGTAGAAAATGCTGATTTATGAGCCATCAAAGAGAATCTCAACTAAAAAAGAATGCAACATCCTTATTTTGATGATCTTGACAAATCTCAATTTTGATTTCAAGCCATTATAAAAGAGTGTGTCAAGCTTAGTGAGGGAATCTCAAGTTACTCAATTGAAGTTAGCCTCATAATGAGCACCTATGATGTAGACATTTAAAGAGAATCTCAAATGTATGAGTGACATTGTAAAAGATCTATAAGAACAAAGTACCTAAGGCATTGTAATGAGATTTACTCAAATACTGTAATTTTGGAGTTCATGTTTGGTGCAGTAGCACCTTGTTCTGTAAATGCCTTCAATAGGCAAATTTGCAAAATTTGAATTCTAAAATATAAAAAATGTGAAAAAGGTCATGTGAAGGTCATATGTAATGTATTAAAAGTCTCAAAGAGGTCATTAGGTGATTAGATAAGTGATATAAAACATGTAAGGTCGAGAAAAACATAGATCTTTTGTATTCTTGAATATTCACAATCAATAAAGTGCCTATTTTAGTGATTTTATGAGTTTTTTCAGTTGTTCATTAACTTGTACGATTTGTACAGTAGTTTAAGGCCTTGAATCTTATTGTTTAAGGTAGAATAGTGAAGTATATTTAATTTGAATCTATTTAGGAGGGTATTCATTGAGTTTATCATTAGTTTGAACTGATTTTTCTCAACTCGATTTGTAAACCCTCAAGATTGGGGTTTTGAGAGTCTAGATAACCAATAATGACTACTCCACCAAATTTGATAGTTTATATCAGTGGAGTGACTTAGAATTAGGATGTTTCAGGTGTGTGTGTTTATATGTGCATGGGAATTCAAGAAACAAAGGTGGAGTTGCTACTAAAGGGTTTTATGATGAATTTCCAAGTGAAAAGTGTGGCTCCAAGTGGTGTTTTGAGGAATTTTTTTCAAATGAATTCACAAAAACATGACTAATCTAGATAGCTATTATTGAATTACAACACATACTTTAAAATCAATAGTGATTGTCTTGAATCATGTGCATAAAAAATGACCTTCTTCATTGTCGTCATTAGGCTAACTAGGCCTCATTTACAAAGGAACATACCTTTAAATATTCAAAAACCCCATTAACTTGTTGGGGTAGAAATTATCATGTATCCAAACCCTCAAATGTACAATTTTTCTTAGGACAAACTCACTCCACCATGCCAAACCAAAACCCTTATTTTATGCTAGTATAAGGAGGGTTTATTGAAAGGAATGGTTCCACACCTTACCGAAACATGCAACCACCTCAGAACTTATTAAAATCACCTACAAAAACTCAAAAGACAATCACCCAACCTCTACATGCAATATTTTATCAAACCCTAGGGTGAAACATCATTTTTCATGCCCTTTTCCATCAAAATCTACAAGGGTAGCAACACAAACCCCATAAATCTTATTCCCTTTCACTTAGAAAATTATCATCTAATCATACAAGATCATGTTGGGATCCTCTACAAAAATCTCTCTCAGTTTTGGCTATCTTGGAATGGTTTTACCATGGCGGTGGATTTTCACTTCATGGAAAAAACATCAAATACAAGTAGTACAAAGTTGCAAAGTGGTGCAACTTTCATTCTGCAACTTGTGTGACCAAGTAGACTATTCCAACATGTCTGAATAGGTAATTTTATGCTAGACATGGTCCTCTTTCGCACTCAAACACGTGGAATCACTTCGAGCTACGTTCAACCAGATCGATCCCTTAAGAGTCCAAAGTGCTAAATGGTTGCAAAATTTAGCATGTTATTACTCAGATACCACGATGCTTAGAAATTTCTTGTCTAATCCTATAGGATCACATTGTGCCCCTCTACAAAAACCTCTCTCGGTTTTAGCTATCTCAGAGTGGTTTACCCGTGGCGGCGGATTTTCACTTAATGGAAAAAGTGTCAAATGCAAGATGCAAAAAATATCAAATAAAAGCTATGCATATTTACAAAGTGGTACAAATTTTTCTCTGCAATTCATGTGACCAAGTAGACTATTCCAACGCATCTAAATAGGTATGTTTACGCCAAGCATGGTCCTCTTTCGTACCCAAACACACAGAATTGCTCTGAGCTACGTTCAACCAGATCGATCCCTTAAGGGTCTAAAGTGCAAAATGGCTGCAAACTTTAGCTTGCTATTATTTGGATGCCATGATTCTTAGAAACTTCTCATATGATCCTATAGGATCATGTTAGGCCCCTCTACAGAAACCTCTCTCAGTTTTAGCTATCTTGGAGTGGTTTTCTCATGGCGGCAGATTTTCACTTGATAGAAAAAACATCAAATGCAAGCAGTCCAAAGTTGCAAAGTGGTACAACTTTCATTCTGCAGCTCATGTGACCAAGTGGACAGTTCCAATGTGTCTGAATATGTATTTTTATGCTAGGAATGGTCCTCTTTCACACCCAAACATACAAAATCGCTTTGAGGTACGTTTAATCGAATCGATCCGTTGAGTCCAAAGTGCTAAATGGCTGCAAACTTTAGCATGTTGTTACTCAGATACCATGATGCTTATAAATTTTTCGTCTGATCCTACAAGATCATGTTGGGCCCCTCTAAAGAAACCTCTCTCAGTTTTGGCTATCTCAGAGTGGTTTTCCCATGGCGGTGGATTTTCACTTGATAGAGAAAGTGTCTAATGCGAGCAGTGCAAAGATGCAAATTGGTGCAACTTTCATTTTGCAAATCATTTGACCAAGTGAACTATTCCAACGCATCTGGATAGGTATTTTTATGCTAGGCATGGTCCTCTTTCGCACCCAAACACATGGAATCGCTTCGAGCTGTGTTCCATCAGATCAATCCCTTTAGCGTCCAAAGTGCAAAATAACTACAAACTTTAGCGTGTTATTACTCAGATATTGTGATGCCTAGAAAATTATTGTCTAATCCTATAGGATCACATTGGGCTCCTCTACAAAATCTTCTCTCGGTTTTGGGCATCTTGGAGTGGTTTTCCCATGGCGGCAGATTTTCACTTGATGGAAAAAGTGTCATATGCAAGTAGTGCAAAGTTGCAAAGTGGTGCAACTTTCGTTCTACAACTCATGTGACCAAACGAACTATTCCAACACGTCTGAATAGGTATTTTTACACTAGGCATGGTCTATTTTCACACCCAAACATGTTGAATTGCTTGAGCTACGTTCAACCAAATTGATCCCTTAAGGGTCCAAAGTGCAAAAAGGGAAGCAAACTTTGATGGGGTATTACTTAGAAACCATGATGTTTACGACCTCTCCATCTAAGCCTGTTGGATCATGTTGGGCCCCTCTACAGTAACCTCTCTCAGTTTTTATTATCTCAGTGTCATTTTCTTGTGGTGTCTAGTTTTCACTTGATGGAAAAAGTGTCAAATGGAAGCAGTGTAAAGTTGCAAAGTGGTGCAACTTTCATTTTGCAATTCGTGTGACCAAACTAACTACTCCAATGCATCCCGATAGGTAGGTTTACACTAGGCATGGTCCTCTTTCGTACCCAAACACATAGATTTGATCTAAGTTGTGTTCAACTGGCTTGATCCATTATGATGGCATTCAAAACAATGGAAAAGAGAAACATACAAACGACAGTTGAAAATTTTGAGTATTCTACACAAAAAGTGTATGATCATTGGTGCAAAGCACCTTATTCCTCAATTTGATGAAGAAGGTCTAGTTCAAAGGTTTTAGTGATTATCTGACGGTGAATAGGTTGGTCAATATGTTTTTGTGGGTATTTTGAGCATGATTTATGTTGAATAAGGTCAATGAAGACAATTAGGTATGTTTTAGGGTGAGTTTTGGGCCTAATGATAAAAAATATGAAAATTTCAATCTTGCACTAGAAATTGTCTTTGTAGCCTTTGAAGGAAAATTTGTGAATTTGTATATGAGTGTGCAAGAATAGAGTTTTGTTGATGTAATAAGGATATTTTGAAGCCATTTGTGTGGGTTTAGAGGTCATTATTTGTAGTCATTAGGTTGGAGGAGTCTAAAGTTGCAAATTTGAAATGCAACGGTTACTTGTTTTGAAAGTTGAGTTTTAGTTAGTTGAGGGGATGGATCAGTTAGATAAGGGTGTAAAAGAATATGTAAAGCCTTGAGAGGCTCGAATGGAGGTTGTTGTTGAGCCTTTGGAGAAGATCTAATAAGAATTATTCACACTTTTCTCTATTTTTCTGATTTTTTGTACAAACTTGTTGATCCCATACTTGGTACAACCTATAGCTTTCCTATACGGTCCCAAGGCTAACATGGATTGAAAGAGGGCTGAGTTGGATTTCTTTTGGTGGTGGTTTGGTGCAAAACCATAAAGGAATAGGAGATTTCTTATTGTTTTTCTACAAGTGGTCTGAAACCCTAAAAAACTAGTGTTTTGAGTGAAATTCCCTCATATCTTCCATCTCCACCATGTGCTAAGGATAGATTTGGGTGGAATGGAAGAGTACCATGTATATTTTGATTGCATGTTGGTTTCATAGAATGGATTGAAGGTGGGAGATAGATCTTTGGCATTCGAGGCCTGACATCTCTATGTGATAGGCTTGATTTTGTGTAAAATTTGATTTTTGATTGTTTTCATAAGTGTTTTGTGACAAGGGGAGCATTTGATATGTGTTGGAAAAGGTTGTAAGAACCTGTTTGTGGCTGAGGGGTGTTGGGGTGAGCCAGGGTACTTGATTCCTTATGTGGTGATGCAGAGCAAGAGAATTCACAACTCAACATTCCATTCACTTGAAAAATTTCATGAAATTATTCATCTCAAATAATGATTAAGTGCATTCTAGATCATAGTGTAATCATTCTCACAACAACCCATAATTCAATGCAACAAACAATCATTAATAACGTCCATAAAACAAATAATGAAGCCAATCCCTTTGGTGAGATTTAAGATAAAATACTTATAGACCTCCCTTCCAATTTTTATAAAGATCCAATGGTTGAAAATAAAGTTATTGTATTTTTCCCAAAACTGCAAACCCTAGGCAGTGTTCAAACCTGCCCTAACCAAAATAGTCATATCTTCCACAAAACTCATTAAAATTCAATGAGACAAAAATAATTGGAAACTGGAAACAGAGATATTTCCATCCATATATCATACTCTATTATTTGAGTACATACCAGGCCGTACAAATCACAACTTCAACCTAGAAACAATGTAAAAATCAGAAAATGCACACAAAATTTGAGGTTGCCATTCATCAAACTTCAAAAATAATGTCTCCAACCTCCCAATTCGAGTTTTGGATGGTGTACTTATACATTTCCAACAAAAACCAACTATTTTCAACCACCTTTTAACTAGTTTGTTGACAAAACACCTTAATGACACTTTTGACAAGTTGCTTGAAAACTTTTTTGAGCAACTTTTACAATTTTTACAATATGGAACAACTTTAAACATTATTTGACAAATGACTTCAAATATTACTTCCTAAGACTCAAACACCTATAAAATGGTTTGATAAACCTTATTATAGGACCCAATACATAAAATAGATAAATTATTTACAAATGGCCTCATGGAGGCTTAAAAGCAACTTGGTGCTCCTGCACAATGTGGAGTAGCCTAATTAGGCCTACTTTGTAGCATTCTGTTTTGGCCTGTCATGGCTTTGTCTTTTGTTGTCAAGACATGGGACTTTGAGGACTTGTGGGGATTGGTATAAGATGCCTAGAAATAGTGTCCTTGGTTTGGTTAATTCCTTTTGAGTGTTTCTTATGTTGATTTTCCTATTTGGTTAGGCTACAATGAATAGGAGGCCTAGTTTGGAAGCGATAGGTCAGATGTGGTTCCCAAGCATAAGGTGAGTTGTGTTGAGTTGGGTTGGTCATGTTGGGATGTTTCCAAGTCTGCTCCAAGTTTTGGTCATGCCTAGTTTGATAAATTCCATGGTTGGGTAGTTGAGTTACCTTGTTGAATCAAGTGAATGTTGAAGTCTTAGTGGGCATATTTGAGAGAAGCTATGTCAAATCACAACTTGGTTGAGCCACTCTGCATCACCAGTGGTGCTTTGCAATTGGAAGAGTGATTGAGAGCATGTTTCTTTGTTAAATAGACCTATTCGGGGGTCTAGGACAACCTTGAGTCCATTTCTTATTTGTATTATAAATTCTAACTTGCTTTCTCTTGAATCCATTTTGTATACAAGAAATAATATTGGAAAAATTTGACATATAAATATTTCGACGTGTTTATATGGTGATGCATCAAGAACATATTGGAATCTTTTTATGAATCATTTCATGGAATACCCATTGAATTTTTTTTTTTTCTTTTAGATAAAATTGTTTAGAATCAATCAATTAATATTCAAGACAAACCATGAAGGACAACAATGATCAATGTTAGGGCTAACCAATTAATAATTATACATGTGAATAAGGGAATCACAAGTACTTAAAAACATGTAACCCTCAAGAAGTATACACATGAATACATAGTATACACAAATTAATACAAAGTATATGCACAAATACAAGGTATACGGGTGATCCCACAATAGTGGTTTACAATTTTTGGCCAAACTGGACACTGAAATTATTATTTTTAACTAAATCCTCACATTCGGGCACCTATAACGGCAAAACCATGAGGAATTTGAAGATGAGGCAAACTAGAGTCTTGTCACATTTTTTCTATAGATTCTAAAAGTAATTTTTTCAAATTTTTTGGAATCAGATTGCACTTCTTTTTCCATCTCCCACGAAAACTAGTTTTTTTTAGAAAACAACATTTTTAAAAAGTGACACACACCATATAATGCATAACTTTTTTTCCATTAAGGATAAAATTATAATTATTTTTAATTTAGATTTATAACTTTGATATCTAGTGCTTCCACTTGGTTAAATAGTTTTTGATTGAATATTTTTTCTTTAATCAAGTTTCGAAGTTAAACCAATTAAAATTTAGACATAGCGCGACCATATAATGCCTAACTTTTTTTGTATATATCAAAATTCAAATTTTTTTTTTTTGTTGGATCAAAGACTTCAATAACTGGTGCACTCATATTTTTCAATTTTTCTTTTGATAATCTGCTATTTTTCCACATGTGCAGAACAAAGACCTTCATTTTTGATGAAAAACCTCTGTTTAATAAAACAAAAAAAAAAATACATAATTAAAAAAAAAACATATTAAAATTATATTCATTGGATAGCTCATTACGAGGAATACCATAATCATTTGAAATAAATTTTAAATGGATTCATTTGATCCCCCAATTTAGGTAAATCAAAAGTGATTTTTTATCAACATTTTGATAGGTGTAAAGGAGACTCATTTATAGGTATGGTTTAAAACTAGCGAGGTTCTATCCAAGGGGGTTTTATAGAAGGTGGTTTGATCAAACCTTCTTCAATTGAAATCCTTAAAATGGAAATTTTAAGGCTTAAATCATTATATTTTCTAAAAATATGTGATTTCAGCAAAAATCAGAATCTCTCAAAAATTGTAAACCACTATTGTGGCAGCACCCATACAGATGAAAACACGTAAGCCACAAAGTATACATTGGAACACATGTAAGTCACAAAGTATACACATAATTTGTAAAGTATACACTTCAATACACGTAACTCATACTATTGAACCATCAATTTAGAATGCAAATATGGACACCATCGATAAAAATATTTGTATCAACCAAATATCCATGTAAGCATACATCAATATATATCAATATAAGTATGAAATATATGTAAAAACTAGCCATATAGGCTTACGAGAATGCCATATAGGAATACAATGTCAAATATGCCTAATACAAAATATGTACAAAACTAACATGTAGGCATACAACAAAGGGCTCTGGAATCAAAAGTCATTGCTCTCCATGCTCTAGAAATAAATTCTTTCCCTTTGATTTTCGATCGGATGGTGATAGGTTTTTCACTCATTTTTTTTGTGCTCGAGGAGTGCTCCTACTGCTCCTCCTAGCGTTTAGTTCATGGTGAAGTTTTAACTGTTACAATAAGAAGTAAAGACATGAATATATATAAATTACATTATAAAAAATGATATATTTGAAAAAATAATCACTTACCGCCATCTCATGATGTGTCTCCATGAGGGAAATATTCTCATGCCCATGCTCAAGCATGGTATAAACCATACAGATATAAATAAACTACATGAATCAATAATGGTTTGATTTTTCACTAACTAACATCTATAACAATGAATGTAAATTGAAATTTACTAATTTTACTCATACCTCCCCTATTAGAGCCATCAAGGATTGTATAGGAGATGACACACCAATCTCCATTTCCCTCGTCACATTCAGAGGTGTTTCGGCTTGCAACAAGTGAAAAGAAAACAACAAATTATTCAACGTAATCAACAATGTGCATATATACTACACAAATCTATTAAGTATAATTAATTAGTTAAAATCTTTATTCTATTACCTCCGTGTAGGTTTGAGCAAATCCACTATCATTGGGAAGTGTTCCCTTGAAACCTCCAATATTAGCCTCTTCAACAGCCAAAATCGCATATTAAAATACCATTCATAAAACAATGCTATTAACATGTAATAAATTTATAATTGTTTACTAGTTACATACCCCAACGATAGGTGTACTGCAGAAATAAGTAGGTGGGGGGCCGGTGTATCCAGTCTGAACACTGTGACCCTGTAATTTTATTAAAATCATTAAACATTTTTAGTTAATCTTGGATTTCAAAATTGAAATTTAATAAATTAAATTCAATGAACATGCTAACTTTTACCTAACTATCAATGCCATACACCTCATGGAAAATGTCAACTACCCTCTCCATCTCCATAGTTGCAGATGGATCATGTGTAGCAGCCTCCTAAGTGTCGGTGGGGTCATATGAATAAGTCACCCCACAAGATTAACACACATGGGTTCGGAGGCCACCACTCGAAGACTCCCCTGGATGGTGCTATAGAATAGGGCTAGTATGATGGATAACATTCTGGGTCAAAGTGTTAATCGCCTGCAATGTCTCTACATCAACACTTTTCTTTGCGACAAAATGAATAACAAGGTTCTCATGAGGTGGTCTAGCAAGAGCTCGTCTACCTTGCCGCATCGGATTTGGCTATGCACTGGGTCTATCTTGAGTTGACCCCCCACCTCTCCCCTAAAACTCCATCATATCAAAATAATTTGGGATTTTGTTCAATATGAACTAACTGTATAGTTCCCTAAGGAAATATTGTGGGAATTCGCAATTGTTGCACGGTGGGTAATTGAAGACCATGTACCACCTATCATAAAACTGGTTCTTAATCTATTGGTGGTGGCACCAATGAATAGGAAAGCTCTTCACATTGAGGGTAAGATTTTGATTTGTGTGGACCGGTAAGTGAATAATGAGCAAAAATTAACTTTTGTAATTTTAAAATCCTTTACATCTTTATATGATAGTTTATTTGCATAATAATCCCTAGCCGCCTGCCTCCTATCTTTCCATCTAGTTATTTGTTTGCTAATTGAATCTACATTTGTTAACATATCTTTCAATGAATTTGCTAGGGTCATTCTTTTTGCAGTTTAACCATTTGGATCACTCAACCTACTAATTAAATCCTCAATTTACTTTTTGTTCTCAATTTCACTCATTAAATTTTGTTGAGTGTCAGGAGGGGGTTGAGTGATTGGTGGAGGAGGTTGTTGTTGTGATTGATTGTGATCTTGAGGATTTGGTTTCTCTTCATATTAAGGATCTTGAGGGTTTGTAGGTTAATTTGCATCTCTTAAAAATTCAAAAAAATATATATCAAATTCAACCTAAAACTAACTAATTCAAAAGAAAAATAAAACAATCCTTACCTCTCACACCTCCTCCTTGTTGTGGCACCATTGTTGCGAAGAAATAACAATTGTTGGTGAAGAATTTTTTTGAATGACTCCTCCTAGAACATGAGCATGAAAAATAAGGGTTTTGGCCGTGGGGAGAAGAAAAAATAGTCGAAATGAAAATGATAGAATTTCACTTTTTTTTTTGCTTTTAACAAGCAATAACACAAGCATGTTATAACACGCTTGCGTTATTGGCTTGTTGTTGATATTTTATGATCTTATGTATAACTTAATAACAGAATATGTGAATGATATCTTTGCAAAATATAAGCCATGAATGGACCAACTTCAAGAATTGAGGACAATATTTGAACATTTACATCAATTTAAAACACACCTATAAATCCTAAGAAATTTATCTTTGGTATTGATATTGTTCACCTATTTAGATTTATTGTATACTAGAGAGGGATTGAGGTAGATGCTAAGAAAATCGATGTTGTTGTTAACTTGCCTCCACTAAAGAATTTGTTGTAACTTTATAGTATTGAGTGAATAATCTAATCTATTAGATATGTAATTAGATTACTAGTGGATAAGGCATTACCATTCACAAGACCCTTTAATAAAGATATCAATTTTGAATGGAATAAGGATTACCAAAAGGTATTTGAGTACATGAAATAATACTAGTTAAATATTTCACCCCTAATGCCTATTATCCATGATAAACATTTTTTTATATGTATGATCCATGAAATTTTCTATTAGAGATTTATTAGCTCAAAATAATGAACATGGAAAAGAACACATGTTTTACTACACTAGCATTGTATAAATTTAAATAATTGGGTATCATATACATATGAAAAACTATGTTAAGTTACAATATTCTCATCTAAAAAATTATGGCACTACATGATAAATGTTATGCCATGTTATCATTAAAGAAGACCCTTTAAAATATAGTTTTAAAGTTTTTTTAATCATCTTTTACATTAGGTGATGCACTTTTTATTTTGATATTAATTTCATATCCCAAAAATATATTAAAGGATAAACCATTGTGATCAATTTTTTATAGCATCATGCTCCACACATACACATCTTAATACATTGTTTATGAGTAATGATATCTTACATGTTGACATGCCCCCCCTCAACAATGTTTATTGATAGTTCTAAATACAAGACTATTTTTAAGGTAAGAGTGACATTGATATCTCCATTGGATGACCTCATATTATTATCATAATGTTGATGGCCAAATTGACATAGCAATATGTAGGAAAGATGTAATCACCTTACCTCTACTAAAAAATATAAACAATCGTTAAATACATCATCTTCCAAGGTCCTGGATGTTGGATCATAAAGATACAAATTGCAAGGATCTGATGAGATTTACTATCTTAGAGCAGGATACATGAAAGTTTAGAATTTATAAAACATGTCAATAATACACTCTACTGAATGAGGCATTAAAGCACATCTAATATTTCTTTCATACTCTTTCACACTTCTTCTATGAGATATTCAATATATTCCACACCCTCACACTTTGCAACTGATTGGAACTTGCATTTATATCCTTCACAATAACACACAACATCAATTAGGTTGACAAGAAGAAGGATACACAATAATCTCAAAGAGTCAACCACAAAACATTAATGTGACCCTATCTAGAAAATAAAGAGGACCAAAACACAACTTATTACATCTTCTAATGTGATCCCAAACAACTCACATACTAGCGCACATAAGCCCAAGTCAGAAACAAGGAGACACGTAGATGAAACGTGAAGCGCATAACTAGTCAGCCCAAAACCATACTTCAAATTTGATTAACTTAATGCAGTCCTCAATATGATAGGTAAGGACTTAAATCCACCTTAACACAACTTCATATGTTGGCGTAAACACTCAAACACAAAAAACAAGAAAAATGACAAGCCTTATTGACCAAATATCCACAAATTACCTAGAGGACCAACTCAAACACAATCCAACACCAAAAGAGATCAACCACTGATGTGCCCATTACTATAATCAAGTAGATCACATTTTCCCATATTTGAGTGGAGTCACATTGTTGTAGTCAATTAGAGCATCTATCATCACTTCCCAAGTAGACATACTCCTAAATTTACTCATTTACTATTGTTTGAATTTTGAAGATAGTTGGAAAGTTTCTATTTCATATAAAGTCTAGAATTCTAGGACACACACTAATCACTGTACATTATTTATTTATTTTGTAGTATCTATTGAGAGTGCATAGCAAAGGACATATGCATGTACACCTCACAAGATATGTTACTTTATGTGGACCTCACATCAATATCTTATGATCACCCATGCATTTATTTTACATGCATGTTTATGGCTAATAAGCAAATTGATACACATAAAAAGTCTAGGATTCACATATACCTCAAAGAGGATGCAAAATATAGATTAAATTTGTATACCCATCCAATTCCATATTTAGTTTTCTACCTATTTTAAGGAAATGTCTTGATAAATATACATAGTTCAAGAATTAGTATGATCGTATGCCTAGTTTGGTTAAATTTGTATATACAAATATCTATATACATTGATTCATACATTATTCCGATACACACACACTTCTATGCATTTTCCTTATTTCACATATATATCTCATTCACCTATGAATTTACCTCTATTTATTTGCTATCCTATTGGATTGGACCATACACCTACACTATGACACTTGCATTGTCATGGGGAAACCCTTCAATCATAAAATTGTCCCCTTCCATTTTATAGTTCTAAAATTTAAATTTTATTGACTAGATCCATTCACACCATCATTCGAGCCAATTAGACACACATTTGATGCAATTTGATACTATGAACTAGTGTTAAAAAAGTATTCATAACATTCATTTTAATCATCAAAGAATCAAGCACTCTATCATTATAGAGCATTGAAGGAGTAATTAATAGTGACACATTTCTATTTGGCACATTAAAATGAGAAAAATGCCTACATTCTAGGGTCCTTGCATGCCACTTTTTCCTTTGTTCACTTTCCAAAGATCAACCTATAGAAAACTTGTTTCCTCATGATGAATCAATAGCCCTTAAGGTATTTCTAGATATCACTAGGTTTCCAAATCTTTAACAAACACAAATCAATCACTTACTCATCAAGTGAGTAGAAGAATATGACTTCATTATGAGCAAAGAGAAGTCCAAATTCAAGGCAAAAAATTATTTCTATGAGTACATTCCAGATCCTTGAACTTATCCCTTATCAAAATATATATCTAATAAAAAAATTGAGACAATCGATAGACAAATGAATATTGCCTTTTAAACATGCATCAAAGAAATTCTTAAAACATCTTCAATTAAAAATTATTCTTCAAAAACATCCATAATCTTTTATTTTTTTAATTAACAAATATACTTATCTAAAATATCAATCACCAACTACAATTAATTAATCTATTCTTATTCATACTTAATTAATTTCATTTACTTACACTAACCTTAAGGAAACTTTATTTTACATTTCAGTACTGTTGCAACAAATAAAATACACTAAATAAGTGAAGGGTCAAATCCAATGAAGTAAAGAGAACAGTCAATATGTAACGGACATTGTTATCAAACATAATTTCACAATCAATTTCTATCATTTTAAAAATTATGTTAAAGCTACGTCATTTATTGCAGACAACTCTGAGGTGAGATAGCCCTCGAATTGTTATAGGTAAACATAGTTGGCAATAGATAGCCCAAGGGAGATATTTGGACATTTGTCTATGCATAATTTTATTTTATATGAACTAACAAAACCATTAAATGCCACAATTTTCTATTTCTATCTTACGTCATACAGGAGTAAGGTCGACATTGTTGTACTCTGCAAGGTAACTAATTTTGGTGAGCATTGACGGACGTGTGAATGCCATTATTCACTTAAGAAATATCTGAGCTGAATATACACCACTGCACGTCAAACTGTAATGCGAAAACAACAGAATTGACATCCTTTTAATTGAATGTTCAAATTATATATCTGCCATGGTAGAACTCTCAGCATTTTCATGCTAGAAGTTAAGAATGTGAACATCATTTTCGACAGGTTGAGTGTTTGAAATGTATAATAAAGCTTCAATTTCTGATCTAAGAGTACACAACTTTCTTTAGGAATTAGATGTAGTTTTGAATTTATTGATATTTTGTGCAATCTGAAACAAAGAAGAAATACATTTCTATCTTGGTGCATCACCTTCTTTCCATTTTATGCTATCTTTCTATCCCTTTTTCTTTGTGAGTTGTTAGATTAGAGTAGTGATAGGGTTTTTATTGTGTTGGGTTAGAACAACACAATCACACTTAGTTTAGAAGAGGAAGCCAACCTTCTCTAGAGATTCAACCTCATTCACACAAGGTCCTACAACCTCGAGGTTGTTTACATTGTGTCATTAGAACACTAAACTCTTGTTCAGTAGGGTGTAGTTCTATGTGACAACAAAAATCATATCAACAAAATACTTCCTTTATTATAAGCAAATAGACTACTACTCTATTATGGAACTAAACTCGTGCATTTCCAAAACAAGCATACAAGGCAAACAATCTTTCAGATTTAAAGACAAAACAAAATAAAAATAGAATTCCATGCTTGTCAAATGCTTAATCCAATCGACTCTTGGAATTACTAGCTTGGCCTCCTCTTAATATCAACTTAGTAATCAACTTCTCTTCACTAATCTTACTAAAACTTCCTCACAAAAGATCTCACAAAATAGCAATCACTTAATGAAAATTACAACATAATTGGAGTAGTGTATTGTTGTAGATGGAAAAGTGTATGAAATGAGGTGAGTTCTTCCTATATTTATACCCAAAAACCAGCTTCACAAGGATACAAAAAAGGTTCATTCCATGCTGCTTCTCAACCATATTCATTTGACTCAGTTTAACAGTAGAAAGGTGGTAGATTCTTATGAAGTTGGTCATCAAAACTAAACAAAAAATTGATCAAATGTTTGACACAACAGGTTTGACAAGCTCATAAACAACATGCTTACAACAAATCGATTTCTAGGAAAAATATACTTCTAAAGTAATAAGAGAATTCATAATATGGAACCAAGTTTACAACACATTCTCTGTTCACCAGCCCACGGTTAAACAATAAAAATGGTCTTTCATATTTTGGCTACACATACTCAGTCAACTTAGTCAAAGTTTCAGTAGTCAACACATAATGTTGGTTCAAACTTTTATCATTTATATTGCAACTTGACTTGGTATGTTGCCTCCATGATATACATTGCACTTTAATTTTTGTTTCATTATCTTACAAAGTAGACTATAATTTCATGTATTTCCTTTGTACTTAATCTAAAATGATAAATGCACCTTAATTTTTACTTAAGCACTATTACATAGTGTGCTGCAGTTTATATTTCATCGACCATCGCATGTAGTTTATGAATCGACCTTTAATACATTCTATAGTGTCCCTCCAATAATACTATTTCCTTCAGTTTTCTTTTGACTATTTGTTAGTCGTTTAGCTGATTTGGATGCTACATTACATTATTTCAGTATGTCATTGATGTTATATTAGTTCCTATACACTCTAGATGATACATTTGACATTGTCATCATCTGGTTATGTTCTTATGATGACATTATGATGGACACTTGTGTGTTATGGTTTATGTTGATTCTCAATGTTAATGATGTTATTATGATGTATTTGATGTTTACGATCTTTTGATGCATGTCAGTTCTAGTGAGGGAGACAGTGTACTATCACTCACAGGTGAGTATCCTACTATGCTATGACTCTTCTTCATAGTGTATTTTTTGATATATGTATTAAAATGTTTGATATTACAGTTTGATGCAATTTGTAGGTACATGCATCGACTCCACCTACTTCATTAGGTCTGAGTGTACCAAGACCCAATGGAAATATGTTGATGGGAGATAATGTTTGGTCCTTTATCATTAGCCATCATTCTTGAAAGAATGAGTACCTGTTTGTTACTCGTTTCGGTTGATGTTCGTCCTGTCATGTCGTTCTATGTTCATCATGTTAGAAGTTGACTTGTTTAAATTAATTAAATGATTTTATTAGTAAGTATTCAAATTAATTGTGATTTTAATTGCAGTATTAGAATTAAATAATTATGTTTAATTATATTATAAATTAAAAGTTAATTAAATATTTAAAGGATTTAATTAGATTAATTATTAAAATAGAATATTATTTAATGTTAATTAAATATAATTTCTTTTGATTGTGCAATTTGAATGATATTGAAATTGATATTTTTAAATGAGTTGTTTTGAATAGTTTTTGCAAAATATCTGTGAATTGGAGCTGGTTGTTAGGAAATTGTAACTTGTTCATCTAGTCATTTTTAATTGCCCATTCAATTATGAGTGCATGCAATCGGGTAGTTATGTTTTGTGAATGATATTTAATTATGAAATGAATAAAAAAACATGTTATGCAATTTTTCACGGCAATTGGTTTTTGGGCTGAAAGTTGTTCACGATAATATTTTGGGGGAAAATGAAGCTTTTCTATATCTTTGGGTTTTTGGTTGAGAAAATTTGAAGCTTGCGAAATCCATAGGCTTGATCATGCTAGGAAAGATACACTGTCCGAATTTCTATATTTGGCTTCATCTTTTGTCGAAATTCGAAGGAGAATACCAGGTTTTCTTTTGTAAATATGTTTAGTTTCTTGAATCTAAAACTTTAAAATGATGATTATGGTATATGGTTTATTGTGATGTTGAAATTGCTATTTTATAACCTGCATAAACATTAGAAATAAAAAAAAATTATTGTTCAGTTTGAATAATGAAAGAAAGAAATTCTAGAGAAATGGAAACTTGATGCAGGAGCATCCAGTGGTGTAAGGGCAATCCTGCATCACCCAAAAATATATTTACTTTCATTTAGATTTTTTTTGTAGATGTTTTTGCATTTCTGGATACCCTTTTCGTCGAAGAAGAATTCCCAACTTTCAGAACTGCTTTTCTGCTTTTTCTGCTCAACTGCTATTTTTAGCAGGTATGAATTTGAAGGCGTGAGGAGACAAAAATTTAAGGGAAGCTTCAGGACATAATAATAAACACTTTGGTGAAAGAATCAGATCAAGAGCATTTCTGGTTCAAAAGTTATTCAAGTTTCAATTTCTGCTTTTTGCCTTATGAAATCTTCGGAGCTAATTTTGAGGTACTTAGAGGCTCCGGATGGGCCTGAAAAATTGGCGGAATACGAAAGTGGTTAGCCTTTAGGCCCCACTTTCCGGCAAGAGATCTTCGCGAGAGCTTTCCGAAAAGGTATTATCATTGAAGATCTGACGGTTAGATCTTGAGTTAGGGCTTCCGAAAGTTGGTGCATAATTTGAATCCCGTTTTTGGCTCCAAACAAAGAAACGGGCTATTTATGGGCGAGTTACTGTTTCTTTTAGGCAGTTTTTGGGGAAAGAAGATCGCATGCTGCGAATAGGGGAATTTCTGTAGTTTCTTTCTGTAATTTGCATGTATTGCAAAACTCGAGGATTTGAGATCCTCTGCATGTAGGAATTTCATACTTTGAAAATAATAAGATTTGTTAGTTTTTCTGTGTGATTTTTTTGTGTCTCGGGTTGCACCCTCATCAAGTGGTATCAGAGCGGGTTTTCTTGAGCGTGTGGACAGATCGCCGATCGTGAGGCAGTTCGCACCAGGACTGTGGTTGTGGGTTCAAGATATTCAAGATGCCTCCAAGAGTGGCGCGTGGTAGGCGAGGTGGTGCCAGAAATGCTGGTGGAAGAGATCCATTAGCGGCTGAGGGTTTCAGAGCCCTCCAAAGACAAATAAATGCATTACAAAGAGAGTTAAGAAGAGGGGTAAACCCGAGAAGGGGAGAAGAAAGTGAGGATGAAGAAGAGGTGGAAGACTCAGATGTAGAAGAGGAAGAAGAAGCTATTGATCAAGATCAAATGCGGCTGATAAGGGCCATTTCGAAGATCGGAAAAAGACCTAGAGTAGAAGTTCCCAGTTTTTCCGGAAGTCTAGACCCAGAAGAGTTGATTGATTGGATCAATGAGTTGGAAGAGTATTTCGAGTATGAAGAAGTAGAGGACCCAGATCGGGTTAAGTTTGCAAAAACGAAGCTAAAGGGCCACGCCAGTATCTGGTGGAAAGAGGTCCAACTAGAAAGAAATAAGAGAGAAAAGGGAAAGATCACCAGATGGGATCGCATGGTGGAGAAACTGAAGAAGCAGTTCATGCCAATGGACTATGAGTTAGATCTATTGAAGAAATTGCAAGGGTTGAAGCAAGGAAGTAGATCTGTGAAAGAATACACAGAAGATTTTCACAAGATGATCATCAGAACGGGACATGCAGAGGCCAACAAGGAGAAGGTAGCCCGTTATCTTAATGGGTTACGGCCGAGCATTCAAGAGGAGTTAAGCCTGGTCAGAATGGCCACCATTGAGGATGCTTACCAATTTTCGCTGAGAGTTGAAGAGAAGCTGAACAAGAGATTTGATAGCAAGCAAAAAGGACGAGGAGGTCAAAGCGGAAGGGGTAGCGGAAGATCTTTTGGAAGCCGAAATGAGGATGAGAAGAAAAATGAAGATGTGGGTACCAGTCGAAGCCAGAGGAATGATAACTTCTACCGCCCACGTGATCAGAATGGTGGTGATCAAAGAGGTAGAGGACGAGGAAGATTTGGGCAAGGACCTGGAAGAGGTGGTTTCAGAGGAACTTGTTTCCGATGTGGTGAAGAAGGGCATCGAGCCTATGAATGTCCACAATACCAAGGAAGGACAGACAAAAGGCCAGAAGGTCGTGCAAGAGTTGTGCATGTAGATGAGGAGGCTCAATCTGAGCATTCAGATGATGCTGAAAGGGGAGAAGCCCTAGTGGTTAGAAGAGCCTTGGTGACTGAAGAGAAGGAGCCAGAACAGAGGAAGAATTTGTTTCGCACAAGGTGCAAGTGTGAAGACAAATGTTGTGATGTCATTATTGATGGTGGGAGCACTGATAATCTAGTGTCAGAAGAAATGGTTACAAAGTTGAAGCTGAAGAGGGAAAGGCATCCACATCCATATCGGATTGCCTGGTTGCAGAAAGACCACAAAGTTCTAGTCAATGAGCAGTGCCTGGTGAAGTTCAAGATCGGAAGCTATCGTGATGAGGTACTCTGTGATATCATCCCCATGGATGCATGTCACATGTTGTTGGGAAGGCCGTGGCAGTTTGACAGGCGAGCTGTACATGATGGCCATGCAAACACTTATTCCCTGATGAAGGGTGGAGTCCGCCATAAGTTGAAACCCCTGAAGAAGGCCGAAGAAAAGGTATGCAGTAGTGCTAGAATTTGTTATGTCGATGGAAGGAAATTTTTAGAAGGCATAAAACATGAGCGTGTGTGTTATGCATTGATTCCTAAAATGGATAAGGAGGGTAGTGAGAAGGTTCCAGTAGAAGTTTCTGGGTTATTGAATGAGTTTCAGGATATTGTTTCTGATAATGTACCTGAGGGTTTACCACCAATGAGGAAGATCAGTCATCAGATTGACTTGATCCCAGGAGCCAGTTTGCCGAATAAGGCAGCTCATAGAATGACTCCTGCAGAAAATGAGGAGTTAAACAGACAAGTTGAGGAGTTGTTGAGAAAGGGTTTGATTCGAGAGAGTTTGAGTCCATGTGCAGTACCTGCAGTACTAGCACCAAAGAAGGATGGGGAGTGGAGGATGTGTACAGACTCTCGGGCCATAAACAAGATAACAATCAAGTATAGATTTCCCCTACCAAGGATGGATGACCTGATGGACTGTTTGAGTGGAGCTCAGTACTTCACAAAGATTGATCTGAAGAGTGGATATCACCAGATTCGGATTCGAGAGGGAGATGAATGGAAGACCGCCTTCAAGACCAAAGAGGGCCTGTACGAGTGGTTAGTCATGCCTTTTGGGCTAACCAATGCACCGAGCACATTCATGCGGCTCATGAACGAGGTACTGAAAGAGTTCCTAGGAAGCTTTGTTATTGTGTATTTAGATGATATTTTGATATTCAGTAAGTCACTGGATGAGCATATAATGCATATTGGTAGAGTCTTTGAGAAGTTAAGAGAAGAGAAATTGCTGATTAATCTGAAGAAGTGTAGTTTTGTGAAGAAGGAGTTAGTGTACTTGGGGTTTGTTGTCTCGACAGAAGGTCTCAAGATGGACCCAGAGAAGGTGAAGGCTATTCTGGAATGGCCTACCCCAAGAACTACTACTGAGGTGAGGTCTTTCCATGGTTTGGCCAGTTTTTACAGAAAGTTTATTAGAAACTTCAGTAGTATTTGTGCACCCCTAACTGAAACAATGAGAGGGGATAGAAAAGAGTTCAAGTGGAGCACTGGAGCAGCAAGGAGTTTTGATCTATTGAAGCAGAAGGTGACAGAACAACCTGTTTTGGCTCTCCCGGATTTCAATAAGGTGTTTCAAGTGGATTGTGATGCCAGTGGTTGTGCCATTGGAGCAGTGTTAAGCCAGGAAGGTAAGCCCATTGCCTATTTCAGTGAAAAGTTAAATGATGCAAAGAGAAAGTACTCTGTATATGACCAAGAATTTTATGCAATAGTTCAAGCATTAAAGAAATGGAGGCATTATTTGTTGCCGAAGGAATTTGTTATGTATACTGATCATCAAGCATTGCAGTACCTGAGTAGTCAGGGAAAATTAAATCAGAGGCATATGAAATGGGTAGAATTTTTGCAGAGTTATACATTTGTTTTAAAGCATAGGAGTGGGAAGTCAAATAGGGTTGCAGATGCCTTAAGTAGGAGGCATACATTGTTGATAGAAATGCAGATTGAGGTGGTTGGGTTCAGTGAACTCAAGACATTGTACCCGAATGATCCTGATTTTGCAGAGGCTTGGAAAGCTTGCAAGGAACCTGTTACAGTTGACAGGACAAAGTGGTTGGATTTCCTAATTCAAGAAGGCATGTTGTTTAAGGGAAGTCAATTATGTATTCCGAGGAGTTCCATGAGGGAGAATCTGATAAAGGAGAAGCACAGTGGAGGAATGGCAGGACATTTTGGTCGGGATAAGACCATTTCCATTATCAGTGAGCATTATTATTGGCCTCAGTTATCACAAGATGTGAAGAAGTTTGTGCAGAGTTGTAGGGTATGTCAAATGGCTAAAGGAGTGAGTCAGAATACAGGGTTGTATCAGCCCTTACCTGTACCAGAGAGGTCGTGGGAGGATATAAGTATGGACTTTGTTCTTGGTTTGCCAAGGACACAGAGAGGGAATGATTCAGTATTTGTGGTGGTTGATAGGTTTTCGAAGATGGCACATTTCATCCCATGCCAGAAGACCCATGATGCAGTCCACATTGCTGACTTGTTCTTCAAAGAGGTGGTGAGGCTACATGGTTTGCCAAAGAGTATAGTCTCAGATCGTGATACAAAATTTGTTGGATACTTTTGGAGGACCTTGTGGAAGAAGTTGAAAACAGAGTTGAAGTTTAGTTCTGCACACCATCCCCAGACTGATGGGCAGACTGAAGTTGTGAACAGGAGTTTGGGTAACCTACTGAGATGCTTGGTAGGAGATAAACCAAAGGGATGGGATTTGATCTTACCCCAGGCAGAATTCGCTTACAACAATTCTGTCAATAGAAGCACTGGTAGATCACCGTTCCAGATTGTGTATGGAAGTAGTCCTAGGACTGCTCCAGAATTGAGGAAGATGGACCAAGAGAAGAAGACAAGTGCTGAAGCTGAAGACTTTGCAGAACACATCAAGAATATGCATGAGAAGGTAAAAGAACACATTAACAAGATGAATATGCAGTATAAGGCTAAGGCAGATCAAAAGAGGAGGTATAAGGAGTTTCAGATTGGTGATGAAGTCATGGTCCACTTGAGGAAAGAAAGGTTTCCAGTAGGAACCTATAACAAATTGAAGATGAAGAAGTTCGGTCCCTGTAAAATTTTGAAGAGGCATGATTCATGGAACGCATATGAGGTAGAGTTGCCAGATGGATTCAACATTTCCCCTGTGTTCAATATTGCAGATTTGATAGAATATCATGAGGGTGGCGCAGAGGAAGTACCAGCAATGGAACAGTGCGGTATTCCAGCACCTACTTCAGAAAAGGAGGAGATTGAAGAAATCTTGGATAGCCGTGTAGGAAGGAGTACCAGAAATAGGCAATATGAAGAATATCTGGTGAAGTGGAAAGGAAGGCCTGTGGAAGATTCATCCTGGTTGTCCAAGGCAGAGGTTGACCATTTGGGTTTTCCTCAACCATCTGAGAAGTGACGGAGTCACTTTTCAAATTACCCTGGGTGTCTGATGCAGGAGCATCCAGTGGTGTAAGGGCAATCCTACATCACCCAAAAATATATTTACTTTCATTTAGATTTTTTTGTAGATGTTTTTGCATTTCTGGATACCCTTTTCGTCGAAGAAGAATTCCCAACTTTCAGAACTGCTTTTCTGCTTTTTCTGCTCAACTGCTATTTTTAGCAGGTATGAATTTGAAGGCGTGAGGAGACAAAAATTTAAGGGAAGCTTCAGGACATAATAATAAACACTTTGGTGAAAGAATCAGATCAAGAGCATTTCCGGTTCAAAAGTTATTCAAGTTTCAATTTCTGCTTTTTGCCTTATGAAATCTTCGGAGCTAATTTTGAGGTACTTAGAGGCTCCGGATGGGCCTGAAAAATTGGCGGAATACGAAAGTGGTTAGCCTTTAGGCCCCACTTTCGGCAAGAGATCTTCGCGAGAGCTTTCCGAAAAGGTATTATCATTGAAGATCTGACGGTTAGATCTTGAGTTAGGGCTTCCGAAAGTTGGTGCATAATTTGAATCCCGTTTTTGGCTCCAAACAAAGAAACGGGCTATTTATGGGCGAGTTGCTGTTTCTTTTAGGCAGTTTTTGGGGAAAGAAGATCGCATGCTGCGAATAGGGGAATTTTTGTAGTTTCTTTCTGTAATTTGCATGTATTGCAAAACTGGAGGATTTGAGATCCTCTGCATGTAGGAATTTCATACTTTGAAAATAATAAGATTTGTTAGTTTTTCTGTGTGATTTTTTTGTGTCTCGGGTTGCACCCTCATCAAAACTTTAGAGAACCTAGCTTTGAATCTTAGATATACAAAAAATTTCCTTAAATTTTTTTATCATCCTATAAGTTCATCAAACCAACATCTGGATCATTCTAGCTATTCTCGTTTACAAAATTCCCTCCATCTTGTTTGTTCGTAAAACACTTTATGTTGCTATTTTGTTTATTATTTATTGTTGTACCTTTATCCTATAATTTCCATACACAAATCTACTTGAGATATTGTGACTACTCTTCTTATTTTCATCCTAGTACCTTTGTGGGCGACTGGTTTCTGGCTAATTCCTTATTCCTTCTCTTGAATTAACTATGCAACAATCTTCTGTTAATAATTCCATTTCCTTGTCCTGCATAGTACGTGGTCTGGCTTCTTGCCTCATGCACTTAATCCTTGGTAATATTCTGATTACCAGATTTGGGAGTCTTTGATTTGTGATACCCGATCATCTAATCTACTTATACATGATTTGTTTTATTAAAATTTGGATAATTTTTTCTTTAATGAGACGATCCAATTTATGGACGTTCCTTAACTTGTTTTGCTTGGTAATGGCTTCCGATGGAATTAAACTATTTTTCTACATTAAATTCGATATAGACATGGAATAATAATTCAGCTCTTACCTGTCTATGACTCGTGTGTTTTAGGTGATTGCTTGCTTTAGCTATTATATTACATGCATGCAAATCAAAACAATCTTAGTTGAATGTCTTCTATTGATCTTGGTTGTTATTGTGGAGCATAACCATTTGATTGAATTTCTCACTCTAGATTTATTCTTGTTTCCTCTTTATTCACGCCATTGACTACCAGTATTAGGAAATGATATTATGTGAATGCATGTTATCAGTATGAGTATTATACATGTGCCTTACTTCATGTAATTATTGTTTAACCCTAGTTCCTCACCTTAACTCGCTTGTCATTTGCATGTGTCATCTATAAGCAATTAATTATTATTTAATTGGGTGCGGCTGTCTAAATGAGTTATAAAATTTAATTAAACTTCAGTTCTTCTTGTTTTAAAACGCCTCTTGGTCTGCATGCAATGAAAATAATCTTTATCAACAAATGCATGTCTTAGTTGATACATTGTTTTGAAGATTAATTTGATATAGATTATTCACTTAAAAAACATATATTTAGATTGCATATATCACTAGATTTCACATTTGTGTAGGGCCAATATGAATTCCTCAATATTCATTTATACCTATAAGTTTTGTAAATTATGGACTTAGAATAAATGTATAGTTAATATTGGATTCAATTATTCTAAGTCACTACGTCGGTGTTTCTTATTAGTGTGTGTTATTACATTTGATTGGCAACGGGTATTTGATGTTAGAAGATATATGTATATATATATCGTTATATGTACGGATCTCTAATAAGAAGTGAATTGCTGGTGAAGTGCATACACATAATGTTGTATTATAGATAATCTTTAATTTAAATATATATGAGTTATTATAAATAGTATTTTAATATTAAATTTATTTCAATCCTATTTAAGAATGGTTTTTAATGAAGTGTAATATATATTTCATTCTTAGTTAAGTATGTTTATTAATTCAATTTGTTTAATGGGAAAAGAAAAGAAATTAGACATTTTGGCTATGTCAATTGAATTATCTCTTGGAATTTTAAATGTATTGAATTATGTCATTTTGGTTATTTTGTTTGATGTTTTGAAAGATAAATAGGATGGAATTTTTTTTTATGTAATTATTAATGATTGAAAGTGAACTTTGGTGTTCGTGAGTTTTATAATTTTCCAGAGGCTTAGAATAGTAATATTTATTGAAAAGCATGGAATGCTTGATTATTGATGTTCTTTAAAAAGACTTGAATGTGAATGTTGACAATGCATGTTGTGTTATCATGTGATGGTATTTTGAACGTTTTGAGTTCCATGTCTATGGAGATGTCCATATTGATTTTTTGACTTAGCCATGCATGTTGGATAGTCCTATTGAGGTATTTGAAATATTTGTGGTAATGTCATGATTATATTGGGTTTATGTGAGATGTTTTATGTGCAAGTTGGCTATATTTGTCATTGTTAGTGGTTTTCTATGTACATAGGGGGAGTGGATTTCATTAGGGGCCAGAACCCTAAAGAGGTAACTAGGGTAACCTATCAAAAGTAGTTAATCAATTAGAAACCTTAAACTTAAAGTATTTGGGGTTGGGTAGCAATCATATAACAACTCAGATAATTGTTTTTCCTTGCCTTGTTCCTTAACACTTATTTAGGTTAGGGTAGGTTGAGATGGCCTAGAATGGCTTAGTCGATCACTTTGTCTTCTCAAAAAGTGTTTTGATACCACATAAGTTCGTTTAGGGGCCAAAAAACATTAAAGATTGCCAGGGTAACTTAGGATGAGGGTCAGTAATCTAGGAAGATTTCCTAGGGTAACCTAGAATGACTGTGTGTAATACCCCTCCGTTTTTCTTCTTGTTCGGTTTGCTTTATGCTATGTTTGGTTGTAGCTACTATGATACTGGACACACCTTGTTATTTGTATTTCGATTGCTACTATTTAGCGACAACTATTATTGTGTGATGTGTTGATCTGATTATCATTTCATATGCTTTAATGGTTTAATGATGTTGTAGAGTTAGCATGAGATGTTATTATGAGATTATTGATTATGATGTTAATGTCAGTCTTTGATGAGTGGATTGGTGAAGAGGATGGTTTTGAATCACTCGCTTGTGAGTGCCCTGTGAATCCGTGATTTCTTCTTCACGGTGTGTATTATATGTTGGATATACTGTATTATGTTGTTTACTTGGTTTCAGGTTGCAGGTACATGACATCGACTCCACCTGGTTTCACAGGTTTGAGCGTGTCGATCCAACGATTAAGTTGAACAGGAGATAGTAGCTAGGAAACATGTGTTAGGTCTACACCCTAGCCTTTGTGTGTCGTCAGTCCTGGTTCATGTTTACCTTATTTAATGTTATTTGATTATGTTAGATGCATTATTATTAAATCAATGTTTAGAATAATTGCATTAGTAGAAGTAGTGATTATGTTATACTAAATTAAAATTATACTTTGATGTTATATTTAAAGTTGATAATGAAATTTAATTTAGTTAAATTTTAATTTATTTAATTAATTAAATGTTAATCTCAGAAGGGTTGAATTTAGTTATTAAATTATTAAAATTAATTAATTAATTTTCTTGGATTAAATTAAATAAAATAAAAAGAAATTGAAAGATATTCGAAAATTACATTTTCAAATTGAAAGAAATTGAAATTGTATTTTAAAGTCAATTTGGGTTTTCGAAAATGGAAAATGAAATTAATATCTAATTTTCAACTTTGCATTCATTGTGATTTAGGGTTGTATAAGATATTTTTGATTTATGAGGAATGCATGTTTTAATATTTGAGAGAAGCTTTTTTATTGGAAAATTCTTTTTCACAGGAGTGAAGGATTTTTGGAAAAATTTGCATAGAGAAGGGTTTGAAGCAGTTTTTGGTTTTAGATTTGATTTGAGGAAAGTCAGTTTGCAATTGTTGAAGTTTTTGGATTAGATTCGTTGCACGTTTGAGGAAAATATAGAAAATCTTTGCAAGAGGCTTGCATCAGAAATTCATCTTCTTTTGTAGCTTTGAATTCTAGGTTTTGATCTGTGTTTTTCGGGTTCTTGTTTTTGTTTAAATACAATTTATATTGTTTATGAATCTGATTGTTGAAATTCATTGTTTAAATTAAACCTTAGATTTTGCTTCAATATTTAGGTTGTTGTATGAATATTTTAACCTTTTGAAATCATTTAGATCTATTTTTGAAAACAAACCCTATTAGAAAACTTTCAATTAAAAATCAAGATCTGTTTATTTTCCTATTTTTATTATTTGAAAATTTGATGGAATGTTTTAAGAGAAATTGATTTTAGAAATGATTTAAATAAAAATCAGTTTTTAAACATTAGTGAAATTTAGAAAATCATTCTGGAAAATTTTATTAATTTTCCTGTGATTGGTTATTTTTAATTATTCTATCAATTTTACCAGTCAGCAATTCTGTGTAAATTTATATATATTTATTATTATATGTATTACATTTTTGGTAAATATGCATACATATAATATATAAAATTATATATATAGTATTGTTATGTTGATTAATTATTTTATTTTATTTTTGGGAAAACGTCATCGTCGAATTTATTCCACAGGCCATCAATGGCGAAATTTCGATTTTTGTGTCCTTTTAAAAAAATATATATAAAAAATAAAAATAAAACATAAAATAAAATAAACAAAGTTGTTTGGTGGATGGTGGTCATGACCCCACCACCCATGCATTCCCATGGGAAGGATGCACTGCCCATGGGTAGCGCGCCCACCACTTGGGGGGGACGCACTGTCCATGGGGAGTGCGGCCTCCCCAAATCCCGTCGGCCACTGTACACGGTACAGACGGCGTAGGATAGCACAGTGTACTGGCAGTATAGTCCATCAGACAGTGTACCATCCAGTCACTGTCACAAGTGGTTTCTGCAAAAGATTTTTGTAATTACTTTTTGCAATTAGGATTTTTTTGTTGTTAATTATTATTATTTTTTTTGATATTATAAATTAAATATAATTTATATTAAATATTAGTATTTAATATTTGATATAGAATAAATATATTTTATGTTAAATATTAATATATTATATTTAACATGAATATATTTGTATACTAGAAAATGGATATTTAAATTTAGATTTTATCCAAAAATAATTAATAATCAGACTGGTAATTTCTAGAAAACAGAGAATTTATAAACAATGGTTATGTAAGTATATGTTTTAAATATAGTTGTGCATAAATAAAATATATGTATTTAACTATATAAAGCATGTTACATATATTTGTTTAAGTTTATATTTTTTAGATGTTCTATTTTAGGTATATTATTTCATGCAAAGTAATTAGGCAATGATTTAAACTAAAATTCTTAATGTGCATGGTTAGATAAGTTTGTGAAAAGTATTTATTTCAAGGAAGGGATTATTATGTTTTAATGAGAATTTAGAATGATATTATTTTAATTTCTGTGAGAAGCTTTAGATAAGGAAATGGATTTAAGATATGCAAATATAGTGAAATTAATTGCCAGTGCATTTTAATATTAAATTTCCTTATGTTGTTTGCTTTGGGAACAGGTAATTGTGTTATGTATTGTAAAGTATTTTAGAGATTGTGGGTCATTCCCTTGTTAAGATAATGCTCATTTTTCCCTTGGGTAGTGTTATAAGTGTTTTGTTTCCTCCTAGTGTTGGAGTGGATTTCCTTAATTATTGCCTCCTAGAATAGGAGAGTTTGCGTTGTTCAGTTCTATAGCACTCGAGTTACCCTTGGAGTCTAGATTTGAGTAGCGTGTTATCCATTAGAAGAGTGGCTTTTGTTAGGGGTTGGAGCCCAAAGAGGTAAATCGGGTAACCTTCAGAAGTGTTTTTTAATAATTGATAATTAAAGCAATGTACTTAGATGATTAGGGTGCATTCACATTAATCAAGATAATTTAACCTCACTCATAGACATAAGGGCTTGTTTTGACTTGGGGTGAGTGAGAAGGCCTGGAATGGCAAGGTCAACTATCTTGTCCTTATGGGAGGTAGTTGATTCCGCATGAGTGAGTATGAGGGTTGGGATTCGGTTGAAGTCACCAGGATTACCAGAACCTATGAAGAATGCCCAGAGGAGATCTCATGACAAACCTTACGATGACACTCTATCTAGGATAACATTGGGTTTTGTGTTGTGTGTATGGATTCTTTATCATACTTGATTATTATTATGTCTGGAAGCAATGTGACCATGTTAGTGTTAGACTTATAGTGTGCATGTGTTTGGTTGAGTCAGTATGTGTCAGTATGAGTCTGCCTTTGGTTAGAGGTAGTAGATTCTTTGTCCACGTTACATTGTTACTATCTCCTTGCATGGGGGGTGGGCCTTCGGGTACCACTTGGTTGGGTGGAACATGCACCATAAACCGTTGGGTCCCCCGTGATCTTCAGTACTTGGTGGCGAGACATCTAGTTGGACAACTCGCAGATCTTGTTTTCCTTTCTAGCACTATTGTATTTCAAATTGTATAAGTTGATTTTACCCCTCTTGTAACTATGAGGTGGATTTATGTAATTGTAACACTTATGTATTTATGACTCATTCTGGGAATGAGTTTTGTAATCAGTTAATCATGTAATGGATATATGTTATGGTTGTATCTTCTTATCTTGTTATTTAATTAGGTTGAATGAATGCTTACTACTGGTGTTATTTATTGCAATGTAATTTTAACGATGGATGTTAATGGGGATTTAAGTAATCTCAGTTATGTAGCCTTAGGGGATGTTGTCAATAATAGATGAACATGTATGTTTAATTCACTTTAATAAAAAAAAATTAGTACGCTTTTATAGTGAATTGAAACTTCCTCTAGGGTTGCATGGTGGGGCATTACACATGGTATCAGAGCCTAGGTTTAAACACTGGGTGCTCTGGGATTATGATGTACCCATTAAGCTTAGTTGCATAGGTTTCTAAGAGTACCTTGTCTAATGCCCTTTTGTGTCTGTGTAGGAGTATGCCTCCTAGATGCAGATGAGGTAGAGGACATGGACGTGGCCGGGTAGATGATCAAGAGGAGAGTCAACATGACTTGCAACCTCATGTCATACCTATACCAAAGCAAGAGGAGCATCAGGCTTCACAGAATGGTCAAGGAGGCGGTGGTGGATAGTTAGATTCTCCTAGGGTCGAAGCTGGACATAGAGCCTTCAAGGAGGCTTTGGCACTATTGGGTCCGAGACAGGAAGTACCTGAGGTTAACCCTGTGGCTAGGATAGCTACAGTCTAGTCAGATATGTTAGTAGTGAACTATATGAGGGATTTGATTTGATCATAGCCACCTTGATTTGATGGAGTAGGTACCGGTCTAGAGGTCGAAACTTGGTTGATAGGTTTGGACCGATGTTTTTCCATGCACCTGTTTGATAGTAACACTAAAGCGTGGTGCGCTGTTATTCACCTCCGAGGATTTGCAGCCACTTGGTGGAAAGTAGAGGAGCAAAAGCTCCATATAGACATGAGTATGGTGTCTTGGGAGATCTTTCTTGAGTGGTTCAGAGCTCGTTTTCTCATTGATCATTGGCGTCAGTGTAGAGGTGATGAGTTCCATGCCATACGACAGTTAGCCATGATGATAGATCAGTATGAGAGGCAATTCTACGATCTTATACAGTTCACAGGAATAGGGGATGATGAGGGAATGCTTGTGAAGCATTTCATCAGGGGCTTAAATGCTCGTATTAGTGGTGGAGTACGGGTTTTTGAACCCAAGTCTATGGAGATAGCTATGGAGAAGGCACGACTAGTGGAGGAGAACCTGACTATGGCACTGGGAGGTCATACAGGTATTATTATTGGTAGTGGTACAAGAGCTGTGACTAGTGCTCGAGGGGGATAGACATAGGGAGCTATGCCTCCTAAGACATAGCAGGTATCAGCACAGGGCCATCAGCAACAGTCATTTCAAGGGAAACGGAAAGGTTTCCAATAGGGACGGGGTAATAGGAACTAGAGGCGTATGAAGCGTTTCAACTCTAAGCAACCCACTCAGAGCACCCAATCCACTTTTGAAGGTAGTGTACAATAGTCTAGTGCACCACTAGGAGGCCAAGGTTATGGTAGAGGGATAGGTTGCTTCTCTTGTGGTCAGCAGGGCCATATTGCTAGGATGTGTCCCAATAAGGGCACGTCGGGATTCATGCAGAGACTAGCGACGTCAGAGCCGATAGTGGGGGATACTAGCAGAGGCCATCATGTGTTCACAGCAGTTGATAACCGCCAGGCAGAGCACCAGGGTACCGTGGTAGAGACTTATGGTATGATATTGGGTAACCCTATTACTATTTTATTTGATTCAGGAGCATCCGACTCCTTCATTTCTTCATTTGTAGTGTCATATTACAGACTAGGAGTCGTAAGGCAAGCCGATAGGTGGCTGGTAGAGTTAGCGTCTGGTGCAAAAGTTGCATCGCATTCTGTAGTACTTGACTGTAGGTTGGAGATTGGACCACTTCTTACTACCTTAGATCTTTGGGCTATACCATTGGGATCCTATTATATTGTCTTAGGTATGGATTGGTTAGAGGCTCACCGAGTAGTTATTGATTATCGACATAAGTCGGTTCGGTGCATTAATGCATCTGGTGGTGAGGTTGATATTATAGGAGTGCAGAGGCCGATATCTTTGAGGATCATCTTAGCTATGCAGTTGAGGAGATGTGTTCGACAAGGATGTCAGTTGTTTGTAGTTACAATTAAGGACTTGGGATTAGGAGATGGAGAGGAGAAGGTATCTCTTGATAGTCACCCTATTCTTCAAGAGTTCATAGATGTCTTTCCTGATGACATTCCAGGGATGCCACCATGGAGAGATATAGATTTTAAGATTGAATTAGTACATGGATCAAAGCCTATTTCACGAGCTCCTTACCGTATGACTACTCAGGATTTAAAAGATCTTCGCTTGCAATTGGAGGAAATGCTGGAGAAGGGGTTCATTCATCCTAGTGTTTCTCCTTGGGGAGCACTTGTCATCTTCATGAAGAAGAAGGATGGTTCACTTCGGTTGTGCATTGATTACCGATAGTTGAATAAGGTAACGATCAAGAATTGTTATCCACTTCCCAGAATTGATGACTTGTTTGACCAGGTCAAAGGTGCTACCATCTTTTTGAAGATAGACCTTATTTTAATTTAATATAACATAATCACTACTTTTACCAATGCAATTATTCTAAACATTGATTTAATAATAATGCATCTTATAGAATCAAATAACATTAAATAAGGTAAACATGAATCAATAACCAGGACTAACAACACACTAAGGCTAGGGCATAGACCTGACACATGTCACCTAGCTACTATCTCCCATTCAACTTAACCGTTGGATCGACACGCTCAAATCTGTGAAACTAGGTGGAGTCGATGTCATGTACCTGCAACCTGAAACCAAGTAAACAACATAATACCGTATATCCAGCATATAATACACACCGTGAAGAATAAATCACGGATTTGTAGGGCACTCGCAAGCGAGTGATACGAAACCGTCCTCTTCACCAATCCACTCATCAAAGACTGACATTAACATCATAATCAATAATCTCATAATAACATCTCATGCTAACTCTACAACATCATTAAACCATTAAAGCATATGAAATGATAATCAGATCAACACATCACACAATAATAGTTGTCGCTTAATAGTAGTGATCAAAACACAAATAACAAGCTGTGTCTAGTATCATAGTAGCTGCAACCAAACATAGCATAAAGCAAACCAAACAAGAAGCAAAATGGAGGGGTATTACATTGTGTGATGACACTCCTATCCTTGTACATGTTTGTGGTTATGTTGTTTCCTCAGGGAGTTTTTCTATTGTCTCATGGTTTTGATGTCATTACATATTCATGTGTATGCTAGGCATGTGATGTATGTTCTATCTTTTGTTATGTTAGTTTGACTTGTGGAGCTAATACTATCTCTTAGCACAAGGGGGTGGGCTGTCGAGTACCACACAGTTGGGAGGAACGTTCCTTTCCTCCATTGGGTCCCCTTGTAGGTGATATAGTCTGAGATAGGATTGTTCTTGACAGGTTCCTGGATTCACATCATTCACAGAGTTGATCATTGGGCGTGCTCATGAATGTGATGGATGGTTATACTTGTTCTTCCTCTATATTGTATTCACTCATGATGATTACATGAGTCTCTATTGTATTATGATCGTGGATGTATTGAGATTCGTCATAATCTCGTTTGGTGTATCTTGGACTTGTAACTTACATCTCTTTATGATAATGTAATCGAGATATGGCATATTCATATGTTTCTTGTATGTGGATCTTAATGTGTTATTCTTCTTATGTTAGATTAGTAGCATAGTTGTGGAACCTTGAGAATGTTCATGTTTATGTTATAGGTCACATGTTGTAATTAAATGTTTAAAAAAAAATTAATTCGGTTATTTAGTTGTTTTCCATGTTGTTCTCTAGGTTCCATGATAGGGTGTTACACATTCTTAATATATATGAATTGACCCTTAATACTTTCCTTATATATATATAAATAGCATTCAATACTGTATATATTCTAATATATATATTTATTTATATATATCCTTGGTGAATAAATATGTATACATTTGATATTCAAATGATTAAGATCAAGTTAACATTTCATATACCATATCATTTGTATATATATACTTATATATATCTATATGCATGTATACATATGTATGTACATATGTCGACATATTTGTATGGACAATCTCATACATAAACAATTACTATCCTATTAATAGATATGTTTACATATGATCTATATATATATATTTATATACATGTCATGTATTATCCTCTCAATGTTACCATGCACATAAGCAACCCATCCATAAGTGTGCATAGGTACATCTATCAATGTACTCTGATGTATGTGTTCCTTCATGCATATGGATTATCGTTGACATGCATATGTGTACATATATTTACATTCAATGTATGTACATCTCATCAATCACACATAGTAATATAAAGAAGTACTCGCATACACCAAGCACTAAACATAATCAAAGAATACTCCTAATAGTAATCAAGAACCTTCCTAATGAAAACACATCATTCTTAAAGGATAACTTACCAATTCCCAAGACTATGACTTGATTCAACCATTCTATTAGGGAGTGTGTGTGTATAAGCTCAATTAGGTTTCATTACATTTTACTTCACCAGGATCTTCTCCTGAGTGATACTTCCCCTCACTTTCAAAGGATTGATTCTAAAACTGCATCCAAGTTAACACATTTTCATGGTAGTCACTCATTCATCAATACAACGTTTGCATTATAGTTTTCATACTTAGAATATCCAATTCAATAACCATACATTCCACTTTTCCATTCTCTTAACATCAAATGAAATAAACATTCATTCATACTTTTCTGATATTTACAAAGTACAATCACACACACACACACACACACACACATATCCAATAAGAATTCCAAATACATTCACATATAAAATAAATGCACAATGCAGTGTGACATATTGGGGTTATTTTTTCATGTCTTTAAACCAATAAGAAATGCATTTCCTCCTATTATATATTATTCTTTTGATTTTTTATCATACACTAGGTGGAAATATAAGTTCCCATCATATTTGATGTATTCCAATTACATTATTTTAGTATAAATAATTATATCAATGGTAACATTCCTTCACTTTTCTATTTATTTCACTTTCATGGTTAAAATGTTACATTTTTGGATACTATATTATTTTCCTTCCCTTATTCTCTTAGGTTGATGACTACGATTTTCATTTCTTTAAACATGTTTCCCTTTACAAATTATGCCTACTATTACTATATTTTGACAAGTTGCCTTATTTCCATGGTTCAATATCTTGTCATGGTTTTCTTTTTCATCTTGGATTCATACCCTTAATGTGGCTCCATTCATTTCATTTGATATTCAAGTGTTTATTGAAACATATTTCCTTTACCTTGGATTGATTCTTTATAATATTTCCAAGCTTATATTGCAACATCATATCATTATACATAAATAGGTTCTCTTGATAATTGGTAGTCACATTAGCATATTTTATCTTTCCCATACTTGGGGAAACATTGATATTCAATAATCCTATATCCAACCCATGTTTTCCTACAATACTTTAGTATCATTAAATATGTTATGTATGTGATTATCACATGATCTATTCATCAATGCTTTACACAATTCATGTTCTTACATGCTTACCTATAGATTACATTCACTTTCATGTATAATTTTTCCTATCATTTAGTCCTTTAAACCCTCTTATTAATCAATAGGTCTATATAATATCTCTAATGTTCTTGAGATAAAGTTTTGAGGTAATGAAAAGTACTCTAAATACTTTCTAGGACAAATAAGTAGATTTTCAACCCATTACTATAATCAAGTAGATAACATTTCCCATATTTGAGTGGAGTCACATTGTTGCAATCAACTAGAGCATTTCTCATCACTTCCCAAGTAGACATACTACTAAATTTACTCATTTACTATTGCTTAGATTTTGAAGATAGTTAGCAAGTTTCTATTTCATATCAAATTTTGAATTCTAAGGAACACACTAATCACTGTATAATTTCTATTTATTTTGTAGTATATATTGAGAGTGCATACCAAAGGACATACACATTTACACCTCACAAGATATGTTACTTTATGTGGACCTCGGATCAATATCTTATGATCACCCATGCATTTATTTTACATGCATGTTTGTGGCTAATAAGTATATTGATGCACATAAAAGGTTTAGGATTCACCTCCACCTCAAAGAGGATGCAAAATATAGATTAAATTTGTATGCCCATCCAATTCCATATTTAGTTTTCTACCTATTTTAAGGAAATACCTTGATAAATATACATAGTAAGAATTAGTATGATTGTATGCAAAGAGAAGTCCAATTCTAGGACAAAAATTTATTTCTATGAATACATTCCAGATCCTTGAACTTATCCCTTATCAAAATATATATCTAATAAAAGAATTGAGACAATCGATTGACAAATGAATACTGCCTTTTAAACATGCATCAAATAAATTTTTAAAACATCTTCAATTAAAAATTAATCTTAAAAACATCCATAATCTTTTATTTTTTTAATTAACAAATATACTTATCTAAAATATCAATCACCAACTACAATTAATTAATCTATTCTTATTCATACTTAATTAATTTCATTTACTTACACTAACCTTAAGGAAACTTTATTTTACATTTCAGTACTGTTGCAACAAATAAAATACACTAAATAAGTGAAGGGTCAAATCCAATGAAGTAAAGAGAACAGTCAATATGTAACGGACATTGTTATCAAACACAATTTCACAATCAATTTCTATCATTTTAAAAATTATGTTAAAGCTACGTCATTTATTGCAGACAACTCTGAGGTGAAATAGCCCTCGAATTGTTATTGGTAAACATAGCTGGCAATTGATAGCTCAAGAGAGATATTTGAACATTTGTCTATGCATAATTTTATTTTATATCGACTAACAAAACCATTAAATGCCACGATTTTCTATTTCCATCTTAGGTCATACAGGAGTAAGATCGACATTGCTGTACTCTGCAAGGTAATTACTTTTTGGTAGACATTGACGGACGTGTGAATGCCATTATTCACTTAAGGAAATATCTGAGCTGAATATACACCACTGCACGAAAACCTGTAATCTCACTACCCCAACCTAAGAAAACATAAATGCGAAAACAACAGAATTGGCATCCTTTTAATTGAATGTTGAAATTATATATCTGCCATGGTAGAACTGTCTGCATTTTCATGGTAAAAGTTAAGAATATGAACATCGCGTCTATGATACAACAGAATTGTCATCTTTGACAGATTGAGTGTTTGAAATGTATAATAAAGCTTCAATTTCTTACCTAAGAGTACACAACTTTCTTTAGGAAATAGATGTAGTTTTGACTTTATGTAAACATGAATATTTCATTTATAATTTAATCAATTAATTTTAATAAAAAAATAACTGTGAAAGCGATATAAGTGAGAGTTTTATTTCAATGTTGAAATTGTAATATTGTTTAGTAGAAATGTTAGAGTTTACATATTAAAAGTCAACAATGTGAACATTGTGTGTGTTAAAATAGAATTGACAACCTCTTAAATAATTAAATTGATTTTTGATAGATTGGGTGTTTGAAATATACAAATAGACTTCAATTTGTGTTCTAATAGTAAACAACTTTAGTCAGATGTTAGGTATAATTTTGAAATTATGTAAATAATTATTACAATGTAGAAGTCATTTAAACCCTTCCATTTACAATATCTATCAATTAAATTCAATTTAAAAGATAAAGCGAAATATATGATATGACAAATTGTAATATTAAAAGTCCAATTTGGTGGTTTGACTCTTTGCTCTTTCTTTTATTAAATTTTTAAGAGTAGTTAGTGTAATTAATTTCCATATTAAAACTATATGTTTATATACTTGATGATTTCCATAAACATTAGATTGAAGCACTTTGTCAAAATAATAAGTGGATTATTTATTTGAATTTAGAAAATACATAGAATTCAAGGACAAACTAATGACTTGAGATTGATAAAATAAATAAGAGGGTTTGGCGTTCATATTTATTTGAATGTTTATTATTGATTTTCTATTTTATTTTGTTGAATATGTTATCATGCTAAATTGAAGAATATTAACATTGAATGTTTGTAAGATATAAGTGGCATATTAATGGTTATTTTCATTCTAAAATGCAAGAGTATTTAAAAATGCATGTCTATTAAGATAGAAGTTGTAGGCTATTTATTATTTTCATGTCAAATGCCAATAGCATTAACATTACATGTCTATTAAGATAGACTATCAACATTGTTAGTTTTTGCAAGGTAATTATTTTTGGTGGGAATTAATTGTCATGTGTGAGTTTCATTATTGAGCTAAGAAATATATGAGTTGAATATATAATATTATGTGTCAAAATTATGATCTCGCAATTCCAACTTGGTAGGACAGGTAATTGTGAAAATGATAAAAATGACATAATTCTAATTGAATGTTGACATTGTATATCTACGAAAGTAGAACTAACTATGTTTTCATATAAAATTCAAGACTTTTAACATTGCATCTTTTTTTATAATAGAAGTAGTATTTTGATAGGTTGAGTGTTTGAAACATACAAGAATGCTTCAATTTGTGACCTAATAGTAGACAACATTCTTTAGGTGTTATATATAGTTTTGAATTTATATAAATACCCAGTAGTTTGATTATAATATACTAGTGATTTAAATCTTTTTATTTATAATTTCATCAATGAATCTTAATAAAAATGTGAAAGCGATATATTTTAAATTGAATGTTTAAATTGTAATACTATTTAGGCAGACATGTTAATATTTTCATGCTAAAATTCAAGAGTGTTAATAATGTATGTATCCTAAGATAGAAGTGGAAGATTATTGAATGACTAAGTTGATCTTTGATAGGTTGAGTATTTGAAATGTAGAATAAGACTTCCTTTTGTATCCTAATAGTAAAAAAATTTGTTATTTTTAGATATAATTTTTGACTTTATTTAAATAGGTATTACATTGTAGGAGTTATTCCAACGCTTTGATTTATGAAATCGTTAGTTAAGTTCAATAGAAAAGATAAATTCAAATATATGATATGTATTTTTTTTCATACTATAAGTCAAATTCACTATTTCGACTCCGTGATCTTATTTTGTCAAATATTGGAGAGTAGCTAGTGTATTGTTAAATAAGTTATCATGCTAAAAATTAAGAATGTTAATATTGCATGTTTGTTAAGATATAAGTGGTAGATTATATATTATTTTCAAGCTAAAACTCAAGAATATTAATACGACATATCTATTAAAATACAAGTGATATAATTTCAATTCTTTTCATGTCAAAAGTCAACAATTATAACATGATGTGTCTGCTAAGATTGAAGTGTTATAATATTGATTTTTTTCATATTAAAATTTAAGAATGTTAACACTATGCTAAACATACACCCCTACACGTCAAACTGCAATCTCGCCATCCCAACCTAAGAAAATATCGATGTGAAAAAAAAAAAAATTGGCATCCTTTTAATTGAATGTTGAAATTATATATCTGCTATCGTAGAACTGTCAGCATTTTCATGTTAGAAGTTAAGAATGTGAACATTGCATCTCTGATATTATAGAATTGGCATCTTTGATAGGTTGAATGTTTGAAATGTATAATAAAGCTTCAATTTTTGACCTAAGAGTACACAAATTTCTTTAGGAATTAGATGTAGTTTTGACTTTATGTAAACAAGAATATTTTATTTATAATTTTATCAATTAATTTTCACAAGGAAGATAAATATGAAAGCAATAGAATTGAAAGTTTTTTTTCAATGTTGAAATTGTAATATTATTTAGTAGAAATGTTAGAGTTTTCATGTTAAAAGTCAAGAATGTTAATATTGTGTGTGTGAAAATAGGATTGTCAACCTACTAAATGATTAAATTGATTTTTCATAGATTGAGTGTTTGAAATATACAACAAGACTTCAATTTGTGGCCTAATAGTAAAGAACTTTAGTCAGGTGTTAGATATAATTTTGACATTATGTAAATAACTATTACAATGTATGAGTCATTTAAACCCTTCCATTTACAATATCATCAACTAAGTTCAATAAAATTATAAAGAGAAAAATATGATATAACAAATTTTAATACTAAAAGTCCAATTTGGTGGTTTCACTCCTTGCTCTTTGTTTTGTCAAATGTTTAAGAGTAGTTAGTGTAATTAGTTTTGGTATTAAAAATACATGTTTATATACTTGATTATTACAATAACCATTAGATTGGAGCACTTTGTTAAAATAATAAGTGGGTTATATATTTGAATTTAGAAAATTCATAGAACTCAATGACAAAATAATGACTTGAGATTGATAAACTAACTAAGAGGGCTAGGCGTTCATATTTATTTCATCTTTTACTATTGATTTTCTATTTTATTTTTTTGAATACATTTTCATGCTAAAATTGAAGAATGATAACATTGAATGCATGTTAAGATATAAGTGACATATTAATGATTATTTTCATGTGAAATTTTAAGAGTATTTAAAAATCCATGTCTATTAAGATACAAATTGTAGAATATTTATTGTTTTGATGTCAAATGTCAACAATATTAACATTACGTGTCTATTAAGATAGACTAAATTAAAAATGTCTACATTGCATGTTTGTTAAGATATAAGTGCTAGATTAAATATTATTTTCAAGCTAAGACTCAAGAATATTTAAGTGGCATGTCTATTAAAATACAAGTGATAGAATTTTGATTCTTTTCATGTCAAAAGTCAACAATTATAACATTATGTGTCTACTAAGATACTAAGTGGTACAATATTGATTTTTTTTATGTTAAAAGTTAAGAATGTTAAAACTATGATGAATATACACCACTGCACATCAAACTATAATCTCACCATCCCAACTAAAGAAAACATAAATGTAAAAACAATAGAATTGGCATCCTTTTAATTGAATGTTGAAATTATATATTTACCATGGTAGAACTGTTAGCATTTTCATGGTAAAAGTTGAGAATGTGGACATCACATCTCTGACACAATAAAATTGGCATCTTTGATAGGTTGAGTGATTGAAATGTATAATAAAGCTTCAATTTCTTACCTAAGAGTACACAACTTTCTTTAGGAATTAAACATAGTTTTGACTCTATGTAAACAAGAATATTTCATTTATAATTTTGTCAATTAATTTTAATAAAATAGATAAATGTGAAAGCAATAGAAGTGAGAGTTTTATTTCAATGTTGAAATTGTAGTATTGTTTAGTAGAAATGTTAGAGTTTTCATGTTAAAAGTCAAGAACATCAACATTGTGTGTGTGTTAAAATAGAATTGTCAAACTACAAAAAGATTAAATTGATTTTTGATAGATTGAGTGTTTGAAATATACAATAAGACTTTAATTTGTAGCCTAATAGTAAACAACTCTAGTTACGTTCTAGGTATAATTTTTACATTATGTAAATAACCATTAAAATGTACGAGTCATTTAAACCCTTCCATTTACAATATCATCAATTATATTCAATAAAAAATATAAAGTGAAAAATATTATATGACAAATTTTAATACTAAAAGTCTAATTTGATGGTTTGACTCCATCCTCTTTGTTTTGTCAAATAATTAAGAGTAGTTAGTGCAATTAGTTTTGGTATCAAAACTATATGTTTATATACTTAAATATTTCTAGAAACATTAGATTGAAGCACTTTTTCATAATAATAAGTGGGTTATATATTTGAATTTAGAAATTACACAAAATTCAAGAACTGTAACACCTCTCCAACTCCAGCCTGGGTAAGATTGTATTTTAATTTTGATTTAGCATTATAAATGTTATCGTAATGAGATTAGATATTCATGATTATCATCATTAGTTCTTATAATGGATTGCATGCTTAGTTATCATTACTTTTGCATGATTATGGATAGGAAAGGGATGATGTCGTAACACTCATATCTGAGAGGCTTACGATATCATGACCCTCTTCTTGAGGATTGATGTTCCAACTATATGATATATGTTATATGCACATGTACCTTGATGTGTGATTGCAGTGATGTAGGTACTGAGTATCGACTCCGCCTGGATTCACAGGCTTGAGCGTACTCCTATTCTTCGATGGTGGTAACTGGAGGTAGTCATATAGGCCAAATGTCCTCGACCCTAGCCCACTGTACCTCATTAGTGCAGTGTTCCCGTGTTGTCTTACCATTCGGTTACCTAATGGTAACGTCCGGAGAACCCTTCAGTCATATGTGGTTTACCGGTATGCCATGTTGAGGTATTTTGTTATGGGTTTCATGAATCTTCTATGTGGTTATATATTTTGGTTGTCAGTGTTATGGTGTTTTATTGATTTGGAGTGTTATGTCTTTGAGATTTTAAATATGTCATTTTAATTGATTTTTATTGATCATTCAAGAGAATGATACATTTCGTTTGGAAATTTTAAATGATTTTATTAATCTGTTTTGTGAGCCCTCATAATTTTATTTAAATCCTATTTGGGGAGCTCGTGTATTTAAATATTGGATTTAAATTATTATTTTCTTGGGCATCTGGGAATGTTGTATATGAAGTGATTTTTTCTAAACTAATTAAAATGAAGAGATTTAATGGCTTATTTACTTAAACGTTTTATTTCATTTTATTAGTTTGAGAGTTTATAATTTGGGGAAGAAGATTTTTTTTTATTTTTAAAAATAAGGAAATGAGGCAGCTTGGTCTTGGATATTTATTCCTTGTTCTCATGCCTAAGAATTTCGCTAGAAAAGAAAAACCAACATTTTTTTTTAAAACCCACTAATCACACTAATTGGAGTTCCCAAAGTTAAAGGTATGTACACTAATCATCCCTACATGATTGTTATAGAATTCAAGGTAAGGGAGCTTCCAATGAAACATGACGTGTTTACTTGCTACCAACAAGACTACTAAGAATTGACCCCAACTTATTTAATAATTTATTTATTTATTTGGTATTAATGGTCACACTCCCATTATTTTAGTAGTTACTAATAACAAAGATTACATTGCTATTGCACAATAGTAATTTTAGTAATCATTTAAAATTATTAATTAAGCAATTATTAGGGTAGCAAAGAATCATTCAAATTTACCATTGCAATTTTCTATAAATTTACTAGTTAAGCAATTAATACCATAACAAAGAATTGTTTAAATTTACCATTTAAGTAATTTTTATTGTAAGAAAGAATTGTTTAAATTTACCCTATAAATAATTATTATGGTAATCAAGAATTATTTAGATTTACCATTTAAGTAATTATTAGAGTAAAAATAATTCAATGTTACCATTTTCTTTTCTTTTCTTTTTTACCATTAATATGGGTATCTCATGTTCACCAATATTTAAACATTCCCACCATTTAATTTACTTTTAATATTGTTGCAATAATTACTACGAGTAATTATGATATTTGTATACACCTAAAAATGGTCTCGAGCATCTCATTAATTAAATACAAATTATTTGACTAATTATCCTAATTTCCTCTACTATTGAATAAATAGAAATATTTATTTATATAGTTCACATTCACATTTAAATTCTTCTAATATTCATCTTAATTCAATAAACAAAATTAAATACTTTGTTTGATTTAATTATCAAATACCTATTTTATTCTATCACATCAATCTTAAATTAATTAAATAAACATCAAAACACTTTATTGATTAATTACCATATTTTTCTATTTAATATAATAAACAACTTCTATAGTTCATTTTATTAAATTATTTATCTCCCTTTTGCTAATTTAAATAAATCAAAAATATTTGAATAAAAGCATAAAGAATATTCCATCTATATTTCCTCAAAAATGAATTAGATAGCCTATGTCTAATTTATGTCTAAAATATGTCACAATTAATGCTTTGAAACTTCACAGGAAGTTTTGGAGATAAATTGGAGACAAATTCCAAAATCTTCTCTCAATCCTCCTCCATCAATCTTTCCTCTTCTCTTGCCAGGTGTTTTAATGTGTAGAGACAATCACCATTTTTCTCTCAATCTCCTCCATCTTTCACCATTCAATCCTCCAAATTGAATCCAAGCCTCTCAATGCCATCCTTGTGCATTTCTACAACCAAGAAATCTATAAATAAAACCTCATTCAACCAAGAAAAGGATTCAGATAATCTAACTTATGCACTCTTACTCTGCAAGAATTCAAGCACATCAAGCATCAAGCAATCAAGCTTTCACAACCATGGCTGCCTCCTGTAGCTGCAATTATCTGTTTCATGTCTATATCATGCTAGTTTAATTGATTTATCATCTAGTATTGTCTTTTAGCTCCATATCATTGCATTATCATTCGTCTCGTTCTTTGAATTGTCATTTTAACAATCATAGTGCTTAACAATCTGAGAGCAATTGTGATTTAATAAATCTTTGAGGATAGAGAACAATATGATGCTTTCAATAGATTACTGCTTTGAATTTATTCAATTTCTTTAATCTTTGATATAATGTCTTATTAAGAAGTGTTTTAATCCTATTTACTTATTCACACTTACAATTTGGCGCCCACCGTGGGGCCTTAACCCCAATTTTACAATTTTTCTAGAAAGTGTCACAGGTTCACAATGTGTTTTCTTTTAGCGCTTTCATGGCAAACTACATTGCTTCTATGCTTTATTTTGACGCTTCCGTGTTACTACAATGCTTCTGTAAAAAATTTTAGTGCTTTTGAATTTAGCGCTTCCGTCAACTGTTTCAGCGCATCGGTGATTTAGTGCTTCCATGGCAAACTTCGGCACTTTCGTGTTTTAGCACATAAGGTAAGAGTTATAGTGCTTCAGTGGACTATTCTAGTGCTTTTGTAAAATCAATCTGGATCCGATGTGGCCATGGCCAGTTTTTAATTTTTTCACAGTTGGACTAAAAATTATCAATCCTAGGATAGTCACTTCCAACTTTCTAAAATTTATCAATCTAGGATAGTCACTTCAAAGTTTCTAAAATTGATCAATCCTAGGATAGTCACTTTCTTGTTTTTCTTAAAGCAAATCTATCAATCCTAGGATAGTCATCACATTCTTATAGTAGAAGTTAAAAAGAACATCACGATTTTTATGAAGCAACACCTTCACATAGATTAGAAAATTTCTTTTCGAGCTTTTGAAACAGAACGAACTTATATGTTCTATTTGTGGTGATTAGGCTTATGCTCTCCCCTTAACTGGGTGACCAAAGTGCCAAAGTCATTTTTACTTCATGCTATTTATGCTTTATTAAATCCTTTAGCAGGCCTGTCGTAGTGGAAAAAAGTACTCACCCTATGGGAACGACCTAAGTGGGAACAACCAAAGCCAGGTTTTCCAACCCACTTTAATAAAAATGTAAGTTGTTGATGAAAGTCCAACTTGATGGTAGTGACCAAGATAACCATCCCCAAAATCTTTGTTCTAAAGATTGGGAGGTCTCTTGAGGGAGTTTATCAATTTTCACACTGAACGGAAGCCCTTTCTAAAAACCATAGAGTAGTATCTCATCGAGTTAGTAACCATACATTGTCATACTCACAATGCAAGGGGAGGAAATAATCTACCCCCAAGACACTCACCATATAATTAGCAAGGATTGTTTGCTCAAGGGATTCGCTATCCACTTCCGTCACTTTTAGTATGCGCCTGGCAACAACAAAAACATGGGCACCCTCTAGGGGGTGACACAGCTGTGTGCATCAACGTAATTCAAGATGTGGGCTGTGAGTATAATGATGACCTACTTATCTTTAAGTGTGAGTCTGTTTGATTTGTGTACAATTTTCAAAACAACCCGTCAAAATCAATAAAGACCATTCGTGATTTTTGAACATACATGATCTATTCAGTTTAAAACACTTATTCAAAATTGCTTGCCATGTTTTCACAAATTCATTTAAATCAGATTAAAGATCATCCTAAAAATGTCAAGTCAAAACAAATCAAAAAAATCCATGTTGCGAAAGTGGAAGTCCACCACGTTTGTCAAAAGAAAGATCAAAATCTCAAAACCCAAGGAACCTATCAGTTACCGAAATAAATTGAGAAGACAACATTTTCTATATCAAAATCAAAAACTCCTGTTACAACATAGAACATTCATCCATAGATATCACAATTTTTCTAGGGGTCACACATTAGATTACGCTGTAGAACCACTCTACTCACGAGCCTTCTTCCAGAGAAGAGCTCTCACACAATACCACAACTATAGTCAACGGATTCATCGTTCTTATCTTCCACAATCCATGATACAGTATGCCACAAGGCCAGATCATATTTTACAATAGAGAGTCATAAAAGTCCTATTTTTGGCACTCTGGAAAACTTGTTTCAATGCTTCGGGTCACTGTTTTAGCGCTTACAGTTGTTAGTTTAGTGCTTCTATAAAGAAACTCTTTCAACACATTTTCTAGCGCTTTCATGCACTATTACAACACTTTTGTCAAGATAGCACTTTCGTCAGTTTTTGCAATGCTTTTATGCACTGTTCTAGTGCTTCTGTCAAAGTAGCACTTCTGTCACCTGTTTTAGCACTTCAGGATTTTGTTCCAGCGCTTTTGTGAAATAACGCTTTTGTACTATGTTTTAGTGCTTTCAAAATAGAGAGTTTGAAAATCATACCAGTCAGTCTATCTATCTTTTATCCACTATTTCACCAAAACGCAAAAATTTCTTTTCATAAGAATCACTATCTAGGAACCAAAGTCAGAAAGGTTTATACAAATTTCCAAACTTATCAACTGAAACAAAATCTTGCAAATCACAAGTGTCCAAATCAAATACACAATCAATTACTACATTGAAGTTTCATTATCAGGATACTATCATCCTTCATCACGAAACCAAGTATAGTAATCAAATTTTTAGTATTATCTCATCAATAAGATCAGTCATCTTATTCGACTTTGTTTAAAAGTTTAAATTGACACTATCCAGCATATAAGATCAACATTTCAGAAGAAAGGGAAAAAATTTGTATGCCAATCTTCACTAGGTACCAAAAACAACGACTCTTAGAACAGGAACCTAAAAAATCACAAGAAAAGGCAGAAGAAAATCCTTGGAACAATCTGAACCAAAACGATAAGAATGAAATAACTCTCGAGGATATCCAAACAGCTCAACAAGATCCCAAGTTCCATAAATTTATGGAGAAAATATTAGAACAAGATATGGAGAAATATCTTTTGATGTTGGCTGAATCAGGTGCCAAACTTCCTAAGGATTTCGATGTAAACCATTTGAAGGAAGCACCTGGAACAAATGAGACAAAGATACTACAACCTACACAAACAATAGATCTAATTGCTTCTTTAACATCATAGATGCAAATGTTACAGCAATAGATACAAGATATGATGAAAGGGACTACCAAGAGATATGCGATATAGGACATTTGTCCTTATCCTTTTGATGCAATGGTCGGCTTGATACCTTTTCCTAGACACTGTGAGATCCCAAAATATGATAAGTAGAATGGAAGAATGGATCCAATAGATCATATTAGAGAATTTAAAACAATGAGTCTTGAGTTTTCCCAAGAGGAAACTTCCTTAATGAGACTATTCCCAAGGAGTTTGGGAGGATCATGCATGGAGTGGTTTTTGAAATTAAAACTAGGTATCAGAACTTTTCAAGAACTTGTCAACAAATTTATCTCTTAGTACTCCTTCAACATCCAACACGATGTTACAATCAAAGATCTTTACAATCTAAAACAAAACAAAGGAGAAATGCTCTTGTTCTTTCTCCAAAGATGGCGATGCTTGTTCACTAGATATCCTAGATCCATTCTTGAAGAAGAAAATATGGAGTTGTTCATTGAAAACTTGACAGAAGAAATGAGTTATAGACTGGAACTAGAATGTCCTCCCACATTCAAAAAAGTAATAGAAATTGGTCTTAAAATCGAAGAGGCGTTAGTCAAGAGAGGAGTTATCAAGCATTTCAACGATAAAACAAACAACACAAGTAACTCCTCCAATCAATACTCAAGCAGTGAGAAGCCAAAATTTTGGCAAAAGAATCGAAACACAAATGAGACAACAATTGATCCCCAAAACGTCAAACCAATTTTTAACTTGACCGCATCTACATCAAAGAACCAAAACAATGATCAAATTGTTAAATCAAATGTCATACAAAGCAATGAGATTGAAAAAATGCAATCATATAAAAAATCATCAAATCGACGAAGGTTCACACCTTTGGGTCAAACAATGGAATCAACAATGAAAGAATTAGTTACCAGAGGCCTTCTCAATGCACACAAAGCTAGAAATTGGGATCTGAAAGTCAAACCATCATGGTGGAATGACACGGATTACTGCAACTTCCATAATAACAAGGGTCACAAAACCAATGATTGTATGGAGTTGAAACACGCGGTACAAGATTTGATTGACAACAAAAAAGTGTATGTGGAAGGACTTCAAAATAATAACGATCATTCCACTTTCAAAGATCCTTTGCCAAATTATGACAAAGTCGCATCATCCTCTTCAAACAACAAAGGAAAGAACGTCAATCATGTCTATGAAAAAAAAATTCTTTGTCTATTTGAAGTCAAATATGATCATACAGTTGGTCACAACATTGATGAAAACGAAACCAACAACATTACCTCTTTGGATTTACTCCCAAGCGTGCGAAACTCTGAAAAATCAGAGAAAATCAAGAACATCAACCAGCCAATGTGATATCTAGGGGACAATCCAGGGTAATGTTAAAAGGAGTTGGCTCCACACATGCAGTTTCGCCTCCATCACATTATAATGTTATTGATCAATTGCAAAACATCCCCCGAGAGAATCAAACATCATGACTAGGGGACAAGCCAAGGTAGTGTTAAAAGGAGTTGGATCTCAAAGTACGGTTCCGCCTCAATCTCATTATAATATTGTCGATCAATTGCAAAAAATCCCCACACAAATATCGATACTAGAACTCCTTAAATTATCGCCATCGCATAAGGAAGTTCTCAAACAAGCATTAGTTGCCACAATCGTATTAAAGAATCTGGATGTTTGTCAATTCCAAGCTATGGTGGGACATTTGACTACCCCACATTGTTTGTCATTCTCTGAACAAGATGATGTCTCATTAAACCATTTGCATAATATTGCACTGCATATCAAAGTATTAATCCATAATCATCGCGTTAAGAGAAATCTAATAGATGGGGGAGTTGGTCTAAACATTTGCACCCTCAAGTTAATCCGTGCACTAGGATATTCTGATGACGTTATTGATGCTCGAAGGAAAATGACCATCAAAGCATATGATGAAGAAGAAAGATCATCTACAGGTTTAATTGTATTACCCATTCAAGTGGGACCCATGATGAAGCATATAGCTTGTCAATTATTGGAAAGAGAGTTGACCTACAACATACTCTTAGGATGACCCTGGATTCATGAAATGTAGGCCGTACCTTCTACATACCATCAATGCCTAAAGTTTCTAGTAAACGGACAAGAGGTGACTATAGATGCTGATTATAATCATCCACAACATTGTGACACATTGAGAATATCTCAAGACACCTTTGTCCCTCACAACAGGGAAGCTTCAAGTTCAAAATCATCCAAAGAAGAACAATGTCCAAGTATCACTACCAAGTGGGTAGAGAAGAAGGGAAAAGAAAAAGAGACAAGTCCTATTGAAATTCAATCAACAGATAATTTGGATCAACAAACTTATATATCAAAAAAATTCCAAGAGCAAGTTCAATTGATGGACAAAGAAATGGGAACATATTCTATGGAGCAATCACTTAACCTATCATAGTTAATGCCATCTCCTAGGACATATGCTCAACCATCTATGATCAAATATCAAACATCATTGCCAGTCACAGATCTTGACGAGAGGTTTGTCAAAAAAGGCACAATGGAGGATGAATCAGATAGCAAGGCGATCCTGGATTGGCTATACAAAGATGAGGAACCCTCTACATCAGATATCCATATCAAAAATGTCAATATCAACACTGACAAATATGGAAATGGAAAATCTATTTTAGAGAAGATGGGTTATGAAGGACAAGGACCCATTGGATTGAGAAAGGAGGGAATCATAGAACCTATTCAACCCCTCACTCTACATTCAAAAGAGAAGCTAGGACTAGGATACTCTATTGAGGAAAAACAAGAACTGGAATTGAAAGTTGTTGAAAGGATCCTTCAACTTCGAGATAGCTCTAAGACAGATTCAAACAAATATGAATAGGATGTGGGTTCCGAAGTATCTTTTACTGATATTCAATTTGATGTAATCTAACGATATGCACCTACACATGAGGAGGGCCAGGGCTCTGGGTATAGACCATTCGTCGCGGGATCATTGAATATGAATGACTCTAGTGGGGACGAACTAAATTTGAGTGAACTAGATGATTTCGAACAAGGTACCATCATGGATCTCGATATCCCAAATGGCAATTATGATGATATTGCTATCCTCACCCTTACTTCCATTGAACTGAATCAATCTGATGATGTCATTCCATTAATCCATCCAGAACTTATTGACTAGGAACCTATCAAACCTTTGACTCTACCAAAATTTACAAATGATAATGCAATCATGCATTTCCTATGTCATACCGAACCTGATACAAATTCTATCTATAATACTCATAACAACACAACTCGGTAGGAGGGTGTCAAATCTTCTAGTTGCAAAATTGAAAATAGGGAAAATAGATCTAATGGTGAAAACCATTTTATGGCACCATTAGATGTAGAAAAAATAAAAATAAAGAACACATCCAACAGTGAAAACCTTTCTGAGGCATTGAAGGATGGAAGATTTGACACTCTCCTAGAACATTATCATGAGCGATCATCAGTTCTGGTTGAACCTACACAATCGATGGACATTGGCATAGAAGAGAAGGCAAAAGTTCTACATCTAGCAAAATCAATGACTGATCAGGAGAGACTGGAATTTATCAATTTCTTTAAAGAAAGAAGCATCAATTTCGCTTGGTCATATTCCGATATGCCAGGCTTAGATCCAAATCTACTTATGCATGATTTATCTTTGCCAACAAGAATCAAGCCTGTTAAGAAAAAATTAAGAAAAATGCATCCTCATATCGCATTGATGGTAAAGATAGAGTTAAAGAAATTGTTGGATGCTAAATTCATAAGGTCTATAGACTATGCCGAGTGGATATCAAACATAGTACCTATTTCAAAGCCAAACAACAACATCAGAATCTGCATGGATTTCAGGGACCTAAATAAAGCATGCTCGAAGGATGATTTTCCACTACCAAATATAGACATTATCGTGGACTTGACGGCAGGGCATGCCATGTTATCAATCATGGACTGTTTCTCAGGGTACAATTAGATAAGAATAGCTCTAGAAGATCAAGAAAAGACAGCTTTCACATGTCCATGGGGAACCTTCTGTTGGAACGTCATGCCATTTGGTTTAAAGAATGCAGGAGCCACCTATCAAAGAGCGATGATGACAATATTTCATGATATGATGCACACCTTCATGGAGGACTACATGGATGACATCTTGGAAAAATTTGGAACTAGAAAAGGGAATCTACATATCCTAGAAAAAATCTTCACATGACTACAAAAATTCAATGTCAGGTTAAACCCCAAGAAGTGTGTCTTTGGGGTCACATTAGCAAAACTACTAGGATACATTGTTTCAGAAAAGGGCATTGAGGTGGATCAAGAAAAATTCAAGGCAATAATAAAGATGCCACCTCCTAAGAATATCAGTCAACTGAGATCATTACATGGAAGGCTCCAATCGATTAGGAGATTTATCTCCCAGCTAGCGAACAAAAGTCATCCTTTCAATCATCTACTGCACAAAAATGTGGTTTTAAAATGGGATAATGGGTGTGAAACAACTTTCAATCAAATAAAGCAATATTTGATGTCACCACCCATTCTCATGCCACCAACTGAAGAAATACCATTGATATTATACATTGCAACAACAGACATCTCTTTGGGGGCACTATTAACACAAGAGGACTATGAAGGGAAAGAGAACGCCATCTACTACATCAGTAGAACTTTAAATGGCTATGAAATAAACTATACATTCATAGAGAATTCTTTCTTAGCAGTGGTGTTTTCTACTCAATAGCTAAGACACTACATGCTGACTCATACAATCAGGTTAATTGCAAAGATCAACCCTTTGAAGTATCTACTAAGTAAAGCTACCTTAACAGGTAGGCTGGCGAAATGGGTTATGCTCCTAAGTGAATTTGATATTCAATATGTCGAGAGAAAGGCGATCAAGGGTCAAGAAATCACTGAATAGCTAGTTGAAGCTCCTCTATCAGATGATCGCCCAATGAAAATGGAATTTCCAGATGCAGACACTATGACAACGATGCCCCACCAATGGATACTATATTTTGATGGATCATACACACAGCAAGGATCAGGAGCTAGAATCTTTTTCATCTCTCCCCAAGGACACACAATTCCTAAATCATATAGACTCATGTTTTAGTGTACAAATAATGTGGCAGAATATGAAGCATTGAAAATTGGGGTCAATATAGCAATTCAATGGAAGATCACAGATTTACAGGTATATGAGGATTCTCAACTGGTTATTGATCAAGTAAATGATGAGTATCAAACAAAAGATGAAAAGTTGATGCCCTATAAGCAACAAATAGATAATCTAAAACAGTCCTTCATCAGTATCAATTTTGATCAAATTCCAAGGGTGAAGAATAAAGTTGTAGATGCTATGACCACAATTACTTCATTACTACAATTTCCTGAGAAGCGTGTTCATTATGAGTTTATGGTAGAACAAGTATCATGTCCTTCCCATTATAAATCAAAATCCACTACCATATGCCATCTAGAAACCACTGAAACCTCCATCTACGAAAAAACCTATGCTTACCTAAAAGATGATATTCTTCCTCTTGATCTTTCCAGGAACCAAAAAAGAAAGTTTATCTGCCAATCCGCCCGACATACTTTAATCACAGACGTCCTTTATCGTCGAGGTCTTGATGGTACCCTACTCCGATGTCTAGAATGCAATGAATCTGAAATGGCCCTACGAGAAGTTCACGAGGGTATTTGTGGTACTCACTCGAGTGGGATAACTCTAGCTAAAAAACTCCTCCATTTGGGATATTATTGGCCATGCATGGAGAAAGAATCATATCAGTTTGCCAAGAAATGTAAATAATGTCAGGTTCGCAACAATCTGGTTCACGCACCGGCTTAGGAATTGCATCCCTTTACATCAATGTGGCCCTTTTGTCAATGGGGCCTTGATCTCGTAGGAAAAATAAATCCATCTTCATCTAATGGACACAAGTTCATTATAACAGCTACGAAATATTTCACAAAATGGATTGACGCAATACCTCTTACAACCATCACTGGGAAGCAAATTTCCTCTTTAATCTTGAACTATATCATCTATGGCTATGGAATCCCTCAATCCATTATCACGGATAATGGACGACCTTTCAAGAATCAAGATGTCCAGGAACTATGTGAAAAGTTCCACATCCAACATCATTTTTCAACACCGTACTATCCTCAAGGGAACGACCAAGCAGAGGCCTCAAACAAAACAATACTCAAAATTCTCAAAAATACGGTTAATGATGTTGGACATGATTGGCATGTTCAACTCAATCTGACATTATGGGCCTACAGAACAAGTATAAAGACACCAATAGGAGCTACACCATTTTCTTTGGTATATGGATCAGAAGCCATATTACCTATCGAGGTAGAGATTCCATCCCTTTGACTATCACTCAGAGGAATTATTTCAGATGAAGACTATAGGGTATCTCAGCTGCAAGAACTGGATTTACTGGATGAGTGTCATCAACAAGCTATTAATCATCTAATGGCTTATCAACAGAGAATGTCAAGGAGTTACAACCACAGAGTAAAACCAAGGGTCTTTCAAGTTGGTGACTTAGTACTAAAGGAAAACCCTAGGAATCAGCAAGACAGGGAAAAGAAAGGGAAATTTGAGCTTGACTAGCTTGGTCCTTTTATCGTCATATCAGTATATCGATCAGGAGCATATCAGCTATCAATGGTAGAAGGGGATCTATTTGATGAACCTATCAATAGTATTCATCTTAGAAAATTCTATGCTTGAATCTCCTAGTACACGGATCAAACTTCTGAAAATGGTTTCCTTGATGAAAACTTGGCAAACAGTCATCTTGGAAAACACAAAAATACAAAAAAAAAAATAGAAAATACAAAAAAAAAAAGAAAAAGAGAAAAATGAGAAAATATACAAAAAACAAAGGGGGTGTAATCAAAACATATTGGTGAAAACTTGGAAACAGGTGTCATATGTGATTCAGGATCAGCTAACCCATCTATTTTGAAATATATCAGGATCATTAAGTCTGGCAGTCAGTATCATTCCATATCATGTCAGTAGTCTTACCATCTTTTGCATCCATATCATATCATTTCACATAGTCAAAGTCTCACTCCAAAGCTTGGAGGCAACATTTGGATATCACTAAGGGCAACAAAAACATTGATTCCATCAAAAGGGAAAACAATAGTATGATAGGAAAACAAAAACAAAAATCAAAGCGCAACATCAATCATTCTCAGAAAAACATCAACCATCTAAATCTTATCGAAAATCCAAAAAAACATAGGTCTGTGTCAGTCGAACTATGTGGTCTCTACGTGTGTAACGTAGGCAAGGCTAATCTTTGATCAGCCCCCGAAACCCCTAGGATAAGTTAGTAGGTTAGGTCTTTGGTCAAAATCTCAAAAATCCAAAAAAAATAAAATCGCAAAATCAAGATGGATGATCTAAAATATGAATAATGAATGAAACACTCTAAGTCAACAATGGATAAATTGTATTTTTGATTATCATTTCTTTGGAGTAACTCAATGATGTATTGAACTAGAGCAACAAGGAAGAAGAATGATGTTTTTATTATCTGCTGTATGTAACTTAATCATATAAATGTATGAATTGTCGGGGGATGTGCTATGCAAATGTATCACCGATGACATTCATAATTCACACATTAAAATGATTAATCACTGCATGTTTATGCAATGAATGCTCAGGTCATCTCAGTTAAATTATACCTAGATGCTTGTGTTCGCTTGAAATATCAAAAATCATGAAATAAGTACTCAGGTCGCCATTGGTCTAACACATACCATTGATGCTTGTATTCACTTTCAACATCCAATAAGGCTCAATGATGACAAAAATCACAAAGATACTATTAAAATGACAATCGTTTTGCATATAGTTGCATGTTAAAATTAGATCGCATTCATCATATTCATTATCTGCAGAGTATTTGTTGCATAAAGGATTCCAATCAATGATTATCTAATCTACAAATAAGACTAAGTATACTTGACATAAATCCAAAAATCATCAAAAGCATGTAGGAGTCATCATTTCATCATTTAATTTCATTATTTCATCATACATCAAATAAATTATGAATTAAATTGTACCCTAAGCACATCATGTTCAATATTATAATTACATCCATCCATTATCATTTATCATAATATCATCATTCTTATCATCATCGCATTTAAAACATAAGAAGCATCTATCCATTCATCCATACATACATCACATCATAAATCCATACATCATATATTTTACAAATTCATTTATCATAGAATCATTACATGAAATAAAAGCATCACCACATTTGAAATAAAATCATCACATATTGCATTAATCACATCATAAATGCATCCATCACATAGAATCATACGCCATCATAAAATCACATAAACTGCATCTCATATATATCATCAAGTGTCAAGTATTCAATGAAGTCTAAAAATATAGATACATCATCATAAAAAATGAGGTACATCATAATATACATCATGTCTCAAAGGACCAATCTCAATAGAATCTACTATCTGCTACTGCCAGAATGTGTGGGCCCAATAGGACCTGTACCACCACCACCCCTAAAAGAACCAGGATCTCTGGGATCTCTACGTGGAGGTTGTGTCACCCCCTCGCTCACTATCCACGTGTGCATTCGCCCAGATCTTGATGGGGCATAACTGACTCTACGCTCAATAGGCACTGCATCATGATATCTACCTCTGTAAAACTCAGCCTCTCGGCCAACTGGTAGGATCTCTCTCATGTAATCCCCCACTGAGGTACCATCGGCCACTCTCTAGAGGGTCTCCGCTATCACCTGTGCCCTCTCAGCAATTTGCTGAGCACTATCTCGCTCAGCTATCAAAGTGGCCACCTGCATCTGTACAACTACCAATTGTCCCTGCACTTGGGCTAAAGCCTGAGCGTGAGCCTATGCCTGGGCCTGCATCTACGTCTGGGTCTGAACAAGCATACCCCGAGCTTGTACCAACTGCCCCTGCAATGTCTAAACCTGTGTCTACAAGCCTACAATCTATCTCTGATGGTCCATAGGTGGCACTGTCACTACTCGCCTCTTGCAAGGCCTACTGGATGATGGACCACTGATGGCTGGCCCTACCCCTCTGTCCCCTCCACTGCCACCATCACTGTCATCGCTACTACTATCATCACTACCACTCTCCATGCTACTGCCTGCTAGAGTACCACCGCCACTATCCTTTGAACCCTTGGCAGCATCCTCCACTACGAGTAACAGTGCTAGCTCATCTGGGATAGTGATGCCAGGATATGGAACCAAAGCCAAAAAAATAGCATACTCCTCGGTCACTACCGCCTCTGAAATGTCTCTGTGCATATCCCAAGGTGATGGATGCATGCCCTGTATCCCTCTACTACAACACCATATGACAAACAAGGCCCCCAATTAGGTATATCTATCCGCCGCCTAGCATAGTGGGCTACTCCCTGTGGCATACACTAAACAATGCCATACTGCCTGTACACGCAGAAAACTAAAAACCTCTCTAGAACAAAGCGTGTCCGACCAATCGAATACATCGAATCCCAGAGGTATCCCAACACTGCATCATCCTCGTCCCACTGCTCACAGTCAAGGTATGGATGCCAAGTAACTATCTCTGTATCATCAAACACCCACCTCCAGTGCTCTAACTTGCCCATCCGAGCCTGAGTAACCCAACCTCTGTATCTAAACACGTAAGGTCTACCTGCTAGTCTATCTGTCATTGGGAATGGCCGAGCAATAGAAAAGTGCTCCCATGCCCACACCTGTAACAGGGTCATCCTTGTTGATAAACTCTATGCCCTTAGGTACACAACTGAATGTAGATCATGATAAATATGTGCTAGCATGCACATCCCCCATGCATATCTAGTATCGTGTACCATCATGCTCTCTAGAGTCCTGCCCCAGCCAATGAGGAATCCCTTTGACTTGCGATCAAAGCAAAGGAAACCTCCAATAAATCTAGCTAGCACTGTTGGTAGTGTTGTGTAGGAATCAATGATCCGCCTCCATCAAACACTCAGACCTTCAATAGTCTGATCTTGGAATACTCTGTGAAGAGCATCTCTATCGCGAGTCCCATGGGAATCATATGCTACAATCTCCCCCATGAATGGAATATGTAGAATCCTCCACACATCCTCGGGTGTGACCGTCATCTCGGCAGTGGGTAGGTGAAAGGTGTTGTGGTCAATATGCCACCTCTCAACCAACACAATCAATAGACCCCGATTAATCCTAATCTAGGGCATATCGAGCAAACTGGTCAGGCCGCATTGGCCTATAACCTGAAGCTCATCTGGTGTCATATGAGGTATCAACTATGAAGTCCAAGGAAATCTCTCTCGCATCTGGAGAGTACCCAGATGCTCCTATCATCACAATGAAAAATTCACAATCAGTGAACTATGTCAAGAAATCAAAAGTCATTCTACTATCATGTCTAATCCAAAATTGGTATGAATTTTCGATCAAAATTCATAGGCGAACATCAAACCTCACCTATCATGAGGTTCATCAAAACATTATCTAGATCTCACCTATCATGAGATTTATCAGATATTGAATCATTTCCTCGCCTCTCATGAGGATCATCAAAAATAGGATTTCTTCTCACCTATCATGAGAGTTAGTCTTATTTACATCATCCAAATCCAACATCAAGAATGTGGATTATCAATCATACCAATCAGAAGAATGGAAATGATCGACATTGACGGTATCAAGGTTACCTAAGTCAAAATCTTCAATTCTGACATGAAAGCACTAAAATAGTTCATCAAGGCGCTAAATCCCAAAATCGCTAAATCAGGCACCCAAAGCGCTAAATCTCGAAAGCGCTATTTCAACACTCTGAAGCGCTACAACAAGCATCCTAAGCGCTATTTTACCACATGAAAGCACTAAAATAGTCCATCAAAGCGCCACAATCGAAGCACTAGAAGTCTAAAAGCGTTACAATCTGGCATCATAGTACTAAAATTCAAAACCTAAGCGCTATATCAATGAAAGCGCTACATTATCCTATGGAAGCGCTAGAGTTTTTAACACTAATCTACAAACTGAAAGTGCTATAGCGCGGCTTGGAAGCACTAAAATAGACAAAAAATGCTACAAAGCATAAAATGCATAAAAACAAAATTTCACAAAATACGAGGAGGTTAAGGGGTACATATCGAAGGTCCATATGCGGTCGGCCGCTGGTAGCGTCGAACACACTCAAATGGTGAGTGTGGTAAGGGATTGGCATCTTGCTCCAGCTGGTTGAAATGTCTCTATCACAAGGTTCTTTTAAACTCAAATAGTGCAAATGACTTTGAAAATGACCTTTTGGACTATATATAATTTTTGAAAAGGTATTTTTGGTGGGTTTTACTATCTTTTGATTAATTTTATCCAGGAAATTAATTAAAATTCATCAACGGGCTATTTTTCTTCATCATTTTAGTGGGAGATAAATTATTTCATCATCGAATCATCATAAAATCATCAAATAATTAATTTATCTCCCAAGGGGGCGTATTATTGGCAATCATCTGAAAATCAATGTCTAGGGCACGTCTGGGGCATACTAATTATTTTTTTTATATCATCGATCCTAGCAGTAACAGCAAAATATTTCTTCGAAGCAACATGTAAACACATCACTTCGAAGAGGGGCAAAATGTATACACCTAAAAATATTCTGGAGCATCTCATTAATTAAATACAAATTATTTGATTAATTATCCTAATTTCCTCTACTATTGAATAAATAGAAATATTTATTTATATAGTTCACATTCACATTTAAATTCTTCTAATATTCATCTTAATTAAATAAACAAAATTAAATACTTTGTTTGATTTAATTATCAAATCCCTATTTTATTCTATCACATCAATCTTAAATTAATTAAATAAAGATCAAAACACTTTATTGATTAATTGCCATATTCTTCTATTTACTTTAATAAACAACTTCTATAGTTCATTTTATTAAATTATTTCTCCCTTTTGCTAATTTAAATAAATCAAAAATATTTGAATAAAAGCATAAAGAATATTCCATCTATATTTCCTCAAAAATGAATTAGATATCCTATGTCTAATTTATGTCTAAAATATGTCACAATTAATGCTTTGAAACTTCATGGGAAGTTTTGGAGACAAACTGGAAACAAATTCCAAAATCTTCTCTCAATCCTCCTCCATCAATCTTTCCTCTTCTCTTGCTTGGTGTTTTCATGGGTAGAGACAATCACCATTTTTCTCTGAATCTCCTCCATCTTTCACTATTCAATCCTCTAGATTGAATCCAAGCCTCTCAATGCCATCCCTGTGCATTTCTACAGCCAGTAAATCTATAAATAAAGCCTCATTCAACCAAGAAAAGGATCCAGATAAAATAACTTATGCACTCTTACTCTGCAGGAATTCAAGCACATCAAGCATCAAGCATTCAACAATCAAGCAATCAAGCTTTCACAACCATGGCTGCCTCCTGTAGCTGCAATTAAATGTTTCATGTGTATACCATGCTAGTTTAATTGATTCATCATCTAGTATTGTCTTTTAGCTCCATATCATTCCATTATCGTTCATCTCGTTCTTTGAATTGTCATTTTAACAATCATAGTGCTTAACAATCTGAGAGCAATTGTGATTTAATAAATCTTTGAGGATAGAGAACAATATGATGCTTTCAATAGATTACTGCTTTGAATTGATTCAATTTGTTTAATCTTTGATATAATGTCTTATTAAGAAGTGTTTTAATCCTGTTTACTTATTCACACTTACAATATTATATTTTATTTTATTTTTGTTGATCAATGTTAGCTCATTAGTATTATTTATAATATTTCCAATTATTATTCTTTGATACAAATAATAAATGCATCAAATATTAGCATTAATATTAAACTTTCAAATATCAAAGATAATATTGTCCTTCCCAACCAATCTATGAGATTTTAAATTTAATTTCAAACTTCATTGATTTATGATAAGCTTATTTTTAGGTAGTTATTATTCAAATTCTCTAAACAATTAACATCAGATTTTTTACAGTTGGGCTAAATGGAATACCATTATCCTCAAACCTAAATTGACCAATATCATTTAATTATAATATTACTAGCTGACATTTAGTATGTTATTTATTTGTTTATTATTATTATTATTATTATTATTATTTAAATTATTACTATTAGTTCATACTGAAGCATATTATGGGTGTCACATTTTATTTTATTGTCAAATGGGTAAAATGACATAACATGCATTTCATGCATCTTGGTTTTCTACTTTCTATGTTCTACCATAACCATGCAATATATCACATTTTTACAACAAATAACAAAAGGGAATGAAAGTAGGAAGGAAACTTATCTCTTATCTTTAGGTGGGGATACTAAACTCCTTATCCTTCTTTCCTCTCCAAGCCACCTTGATCACCATCTCTACTCAAGCTCTCCAAGAGGAGAAGTGGGTAACACCCTACTCCTTCTTCCTCTCCAAAATATATAGGAGTTTCAACTTGCAAACTTTGGGTGGGGAGGTGTGAAGTGCACCTACTTCTATTAATGAGTCTTTTCCTTATTAAATAGGAACATGCACTTGGACAACCCTTCCATCCTTCCATCCCATCTTTTACTCAAAACTCGTCACTTTCCATTATGAGGACTTTTGAGGGCTCAAATCATGTCCTTGGGGCATTATTATATGCCCATTTGACCCCTACTATTATGGTATAGACCCTAGAGGGTTTATTTTTGCATCCCAACCAAGGAAATTAACCAACAACCCTCTTTAAAGACCCATTTAGGGACCCATCCGAAATTCAAACTTGGATAATGACTTCTAACCTTAACCCCAACTTACATAGATCACATGACATAAATAAATACCCACACAACCCCAAAAATAAATCATCCCTTCTTGTATAGGTACCCTGACTTCCCTGCACATTACCAGTGCAATCATTAGAAACAATCATACATCACATTGGTTTATTAGTTAAATATCCCAAAATTTGACCTTACAACAATTAAATTTAACATTTCAATTGTATTCCCTGATTTACATACATTCCTAACACATTCATGGCAATGACAATAAAACCAAAACATCAAAATGAAATACAAGAATATTTCCACATAACCACACTATTTGTTTCTCACATCACATCTCACCATCTATTCAAGGATACATATAAAAAACTAGGGTTGTATCAATCACACATGAAGCAGGGTCTTACATCCCCCTCCCCTTAGCTTAGACTTCCTCCTAGAAGTCATTAGGGTTTGGAACATAATCTCCATATAGTAACATACATTAACATATTAAACATACTATCTACTTTTCTTTCTTGATGAAAGAACCAAAAAATTCAACTATAAGCATGCATTATAGACAATCTCTTCCATGATTTGAACATTCAAATACACAAAACAAAATTTATCACAATAGAACCTTTATTTGATAAACATTTAATTCAACAAAAGCTAACAGCCATCCATGTATCTTTAATTTATTAACAATGTAACCAACTTCAATACAAAAATATATCTAAATGAATTAAGAACCTTTGATACATATATTTTGTGTCAATGGCCCATCATTTCTTAGAATTGCTAGCTTCACATTTTATCCAAATATGTCTTTAAGTGGATATTTTACCTTATAATCATGGCACTCATACCATGTCTCATGGAATATTAACTTGCATCATTTGTTACTATCCTCCTCACATAGTTCATAGGTATGTCACACCAGATTTACTTACAATTTCACATGTACACACAACAATAGCAAGGATTCTCTTCCCAATGGATGTGCCTATCCTCATATAGAGGATGTTATTCGCAATGGATACGCCTATCCTCATACAATCACACAATGGGGTTTACAAGGATGGATATTCTTGGATACCATAGCAAATCAAAAAGATGATCTCAAGGTCCTTCTCTAAGGACGCCTCCATATAGATAAGAACAATCATAGAATGAGGGGGAGAATGGATCAATGACCATCCCATACCAGTCCCATTTACAACCCCTTTCAAGATGATTCCCTAGCACATCTACTCCACTATACGACCTACCAAGGAACCCCTCAGGATATGGTAGTTTACAGATTTCACATTGCACTACACATGCCAGCAATTTGCAAACAAGGAGAAAGCCTCAAATTGAGTAACATAAGATCATAAACCAAAGTTTCAATAAATCTTCCAAAGAGGAAACTATAAATCCAAGAGAGAGTAACAAAATAAAGATCAATTGTAGTTACATTGCAATATTCTGATCATAATCCAAAGGAAAAATTAAACGAGTCCTTGAGGAAAATTGGACTATAATAACCTTCAAATGGCTAAATAGCCTAATTAAATAAATGTAAAATTCCACATTGCTAACGCATAATAAGATAAAACATCAATCAAGAATTACGAATAGTTCATATTTCAACAATAAAATTTGCACATTACAAGCACCACGTTACTTGATAAGCCACCTAAGGGGAGGATGGGAATGGTGGTTCTCTAACCACATAAGTATAATATCACGCAATAACTAGTGGTCCCTGACCACAAAAATATGAATAGCTGGTGGTCCCTGACCACATAAGTATGTATCACTGGTGGTCCTTGACCACAGGAATATGAATAACTAGTGGTCCTTGACCACATAAATATGAATAAGTGGTGGTCCCTAACCACATGAATATGAATAACTGATGATCCATGTAATTCCATCCTTTACCCATGGGTTATAAACATCAAGGAATCGGTTTGCACAATGAACCAGCAAGTGTGGCTCTCATATGTGGGGGAGGAGGCCATGGTCAATGCACATGGGAGGATTACAATGACTCGACATAGATCCTTTATCAGGATTAGGGACAGTGCCCTGAGCTTGAACTTCCCAATGGGAGAACATGTGCTTCTCGACCCCTTGTTTTACACTAGCTGGCATCTCACTCCCATAAGGGGGGGGAACCATACACTAGGGGTACACATTTAACATACAAATAAGGCTAACACAAAATAATACATCATATTTCATTTAATAAAAACACTTACACACTTAACAAGTTCACATAAACTCACAACTAACTAGCTTACATAAAGGCCATAATGAAGAGTACACATAGGGGGTTGTACTAGATGTCCACCACCCTTATCCCAAGTTGGATACAATGTATCTCGTACTGGGAGCACAACACATATACTGGCTTTCACTTCACATTCACTAACATAGTACACTTTATAAAATTCAAAATATCATAGAACAAAACCAATGCGCTTAATTAACCAATATTCAATTTTCTTCTCAATTTAGAGAATATCTTCTCATGATGCATAAGTATAAGATATTGCTAGATGATGCAAATTGTAGTCTAGGCATATTACTCTATTTTTTTGAAGAATTAACAATTACATGGTGCACTGCTCTTTCCATCTAAGTTAGTGTTTGTCTTCACATATATGATCAATATTGGTTCTCTATATTCACCCACACCATTATTTCTCTTCCATTCGACTATGTTTGTTATGTTTACTGACATATCAATATGGGTAATTCCACTATAATTTTCACAACATGCTAAAGAAGGTTTCCTGCTTAATAAAGAACATAGTGATCCATTTTTGTTTGAAATATAACAATATGAAAAAGGAAAGCACACTCAATGCATTAAATACATGATAAATCACATAATAGTAATTCTCACCTCATTTGAAGAAAGATTTACAAGTCTACTTTAGGTTCTCTTATCTATATAGCTAACTTTCAAATCACTTAATATACTGTGAACATAATACATTACTCAATTTATCAATTGACTAACTGATTATTCAATTCTCATGACATGCACACAACCTTCAAGGCCAATACCAATTCAATACATTATTACTTTCAATAAGACATGCATTCTTTCCTATTTTGGCATTAAATTCCTTTAATCATTAACTATGTGCGAGGAAAGTAGTAATAACTTGTGTCCTTTATCTCTAAATTCATATTTGACAAGGTCTCTTCACAAAGATTTTAAGCTTAATTACTAGAGCGAATTTATTAATACATTATCTAATTCAATTTTCACTAGTTATGACTTAGTTGTAAATTTTGGTGCATCCTTACTTTATTCTTGAGTTTTAGTAACCATGTTGTTTTACTTGTTTTAGTAATAGATAAGAAAACTCAAAATTTTAGTAGCCATTGCAGCTTTATTTAGTTTACTAGGTCATCATTTACTTGTAAACGAGTTGAATTAGTTGAATTAGTCTTCTAGTTTCACTATTTTATTCAAGGTGAAATATGGTTTTGACCACTTTTCTAAATTGGTCTTGCTAAATAATGGAAGAATTTGATCATTAGTGGATGCGATCTTACATAAAATTCTTACATACCAATCACAAGGTGATTCATTCATTGCTTCACAAGAACATGAATTAAGTCTTTATACACTATGTGTAATTTAAGGTTTTTGAGTGACAAGAAAGGCTTAGAAAGGAAAAGCTTAGAAATACCATGATCTAAGGCATACAAAGTATTATTCCATGGGTATCTTCAATCTAATACCAAATCATGAACAATTCCTTGTACTTAGGTCCAACAATCTACACCTTAAAAGTTTTATTTTATTCTGTTTATAATATTATAATATTTTAAATTAAAAATGTTTGGGGTGCTCAAATTGCACATAACACAAAGTCAAGAGGTTTTCTATTGTTTCACTTCTGTTGTTTATTTGACTTAATCAACTTAAGGGGTTAAAGATTTTAACTTATTTAATTTCAACCTTTAACACACTAATCCCTTTTGGAGGTTCATATGATTCCTTCCTTTATCTAGTAATAAGTTCTCAAAAGTATAGTTTTCATTCTTTATTTGTACTAAGGTTTCAATAACAAAATATGTTGCTCACAGTACAAACATAATTTAAGGAGTTGAGTTATCATTTTATTTAAGAATTGTGGTAAAAAAAATTATCATTGGGTATTGTACTACCTCATTTGAGTTGGATAGATACAACCAAGTTTTCGTTTACTATACCACCTAAGCCTCTTAGAATTTTCCTTACAATTTTTTTATTTTAACTGACATAAAGTGGTTTACATGTTCACCACACACACCCAATACTAAATGCCCAATCTATTCCCAGAGTTCCCTAGAGTTGCAACCTAGGGCTCTGATACCAAGTGTCATGCCTAAAAATTTTGCTAGAAAAAAAAAAAACCAACATTTCTTTTTTAAACCCACTAATCACACTAATTGGCGTTCCCAAAGTTAAAGGTATGTACACTGATCATCCCTACATGATTGTTATAGAATTCAAGGTAAGGGAGCTTCCAATGAAACATGAGGTGTTTACTTGCTACCAACAAGACTACTAAGAATTGACCCCAACTTATTTAATAATTTATTTATTTTTTTGGTGTTAATGGTCACACTCCCATTATTTTAGTAGTTCCTAATAACAAAGATTACAATGCTATTGCACAATAGTAATTTTAGTAATCATTTAAAATTATTAATTAAGCAATTATTAGGTAGCAAAGAATCATTCAAATTTACCGTTGCAATTTTCTTTAAATTTACTAGTTAAGCAATTAATAGCATAACAAAGAATTGTTTAAATTTACCATTTAAGTAATTTTTATTGTAACAAAGAATTGTTTAAATTTACCCTATAAATAATTATTATGGTAATCAAGAATTATTTAGATTTACCATTTAAGTAATTATTAGAGTAAAAATAATTCAATGTTACCATTTTCTTTTCTTTTCTTTTTTACCATTAATATGGGTATCTCATGTTCACCAATATTTAAACATTCCCACAATTTAATTTACTTGTAATATTGTTGCAATAATTACTACGAGTAATTATGATATTATATTTTATTTTATTTTTGTTTATCAATGTTAGCTCATTACTATTATTTATAATATTGCAAATTATTATTCTTTGATACAAATAACAAATGCATCAAATATTAGCATTAATATTAAACTTTCAAATATCAAAGATAATATTGTCCTTCCCAACTAATCTATGAGATTTTAAATTTAATTTCAAACTTCATTGATTTATGATAAGCTTATTTTTAGGCAGTTATTATTCAAATTCTCTAAAAAATTAACATCAGATTTTTTTACAGTTGAGCTAAATGGAATACCATTATCCTCAAATCTAAATTGACCAATATCATTTGATTATAATATTACTAGTTGACATTTAGTATGTTATTTATTTGTTTATTATTATTATTATTTAACTTATTACTATTAGTTCATACTGAAGCATATTACGGGTGTCACATTTTATTTTATTTTCAAATGGGTAAAATGACATAACATGCATTTCATGCATTTTGGTTTTCTACTTTCTATGTTCTACCATAACCATACAATATATCACATTTTTACAACAAATAACAAAAGGGAATGAAAGTATGAAGGAAACTTATCTCTTATCTTTAGGTGGGGATACTAAACTCCTTATCCTTCTTTCCTCTCCAAGCCACCTTGATCACCATCTCTACTCAGGTTCTCCAAGAGGAGAATTGGGTAACACCCTACTCCTTCTTCCTCTCCAAAATATATAGGAGTTTCAACTTGAAAACTTTGGGTGGGGAGGTGTGAAGTGCACCTACTTCCATCAATGAGTCTTTTCCTTATTAAATAGCAACATGCACTTGGATGACCCTTCTATCCTTCCATCCCATATTTTACTCAAAACTCGTCACTTTCCATTATAAGGACTTTTCAAGGGTCAAATCATGTCCTTGGGGCATTATTATATGCTCTTTTGACCCCTACTATTATGGTATAGACCCTAAGGGGTTTATTTTTACATCCCAACCAAGGAAATTGACCAACAACCCTCTTTAAAGACCCATTTAGGGACCCATCCGAAATTCAAACTTGGATAATGACTTCTAACCTTAACCCCAACTTACATAGATCACATGACATAAATAAATACCCTCACAACTCCAAAAATAAATTATCCCTTCTTGTATTGGTACCCTGGCTTCCCTGCACATTACCAATACAATCATTAGAAACAATCATACATCACATTGGTTTGTTAGTTAAATATCCCAAGATTTGACCTTACAACAATTCAATTTAACATTTCAATTGTATTCCCTGATTTACATACATGTCTAACACACTCATGGCAATCACAATAAAACCAAAACGTCAAAATGAAATACAATAATATTTGCACATAACCACACTATTTATTTCTCACATCACATCTCACCATCTATTCAAGGATACATATAACAAACTCGAGTTGTATCAATCACACATGAAGCAGGATCTTTCATTTGTTTTGAACTCTTTGGGGATTATGTTTTGGAGAGTTATCTCTTGAGAGAAGAAATGATTGTTTTGAAAAAGAGGAGAAAACCCCACAATTGGGTAGCTGAGTTGGAGAGGAAAGATGGAGATTTTCTGTGAAAAATTTTGTGGGTATTGGATTGTTGAATTCAGTGAACCATTTTCTTCTTGTTGCTCCATTTTGGAATTTTGCCATGCCATGCTAACAAAGAATTTATTCATTTCACATTTGGGCAGATTTAAGGTATTCTCCTGTGTTTCCTTTGAAATTTTTGATTTATAAGTGTATGCATGAGTGTTTGTTCAAACGTTTTGAAAGCCTTGGCTGCTTTGGATGTTATGAAATTTTGGTTGTTGAGTTTTCTTTTCAACCTGATTATGGTATTTATTTTGGGGAAAAAATGAGTCTTAAATCTATACAAATCTCTTAGTATAAACTTAAATCCAATGGTGAAATTCATCTGGTAATTCTTAAATTTCAGTTGGGTTGGAGTCCAAAATGAGTTTGGAATACCTTCTGTTTTTGGCCAAATTTGTGCAACTTGTTAAAAAATGTTTTTTCTGTGTTGCTCATTATTCACTTGTTGAAAATGAAAAATAAGGGCAGATTTTACGTAGAAATTCTCAAATCTCATCTGGGTCTTTGACAGATTTTAATTCTGGGCGCTTTCATTTTTGCCCAAATTTATGCCTATTTATAAAATGACGTTTTTCATTGCTGCTCTTTTACTGCCTGTTAAAAATGTAAAATAATATTGGATTCCGTGTAGAAATGTCAAAATATGAACTGGATCTTTGTCCGATAATAATTCTGGGCACTTTTGTTTTTGTATGTATTTTTTTTACCCTATTTGTCAAAATAATATTTCTTAAAACAACACCTTGTTTTCAATTCTAAAATCAAAATAGAAGGTGTATCCCAACATGAAATGTTGAAATTTGAACTAGGTCAAGTTTGGAATTTTAATTCAAGTACTTTGATTTTTCATGAAAATTCTATGCCTCCATTTCCTTATGGTTTTCAGCTGTTCAATGGCTTCTTTTACAACAATATTAGCTTGGATGTTTAAATGGTTTTCAATGATGGTTTTAATGGATTTTTCATTGTTTCATATTTTCTTCAGGTCCCTCGTTGGTTCACGAGATGGAGTAAAACAACGTAAGAAAATGAGTCCTCGTGCATGGCCTTGAGCGCTTGTAAAAGCAAAGGATGCACTTGAGATGGCCTATCCGTCTACAAGGCGTTGATCCAGGCATGATTGAGTTCCTTATCTATATGACGGGTGTATTTGACTTTGTGTGGTGCCATCCCTTTGAGCACACATGGTGACACTTCATCTGATTTGCACTCTTGTATCTTGTATCTTGTAGTCATGAGTAGTACCTGATATGTATTGTATGAGCATCTTCATGTTGTGTCATTGGCCTTGTGCTTGGTATTTTGGTTTCTCTATGCCTGATGTGAGTGTTGGCCTTATGTTACCCTTGTCTTGTTGCTTTTGCTTGGGCCTTGTGACTACCTCTGAGCATGGTGGGGTGGTCTCTCTAGAATCCACATGGTAGGGAGGTGTTGCCACCGCCATTGGGGACTAATGTATAGGTTTTGGAGCACCAGTTGGAGTTGATCTATCCCATGTATTTAACTTATCATATTGTACTCATGTACATTCCTTTGTGTATTTATCTTATCTGATGTTGTATCTTGTTCATGGAAATGCTATTGTATTAATACCTTTTCCTTTATGCACATTGTAATTTTTATAGGAGTTGCAATTATATAGATTAATGAGAAGAAATGTGATATTTTATATTTGGTTTATAGGTTTCGGTGTTGGTATCGGAAACCCTTGTATTATGATGATTATTATTGGCCTTCTTTCCCTAATTTTTATGCAAAACTAGAACTATATATGTGTATCTCCTTCACATTTCAATCTGCATAAGTTTCGGAGTAGCAACGACTTCCGATGTTGTATTGTGAGTCGCATCACAAGTTCCAGAGCATTGGCACCTTTTGTTTGCTTTTTGTGTGAAGTAACAAGGTTCCGGAGCATCGGGCTCTAGAACAGCAGGTTCCGGAGCATCGAGCTCTAGAATAGCAAGTTCCAAAGCAAATTTTTGGAGTTGTCTGGTTTGCTCCTGTTTGGATTTTCTCTAGAGGGTGGATTAGCCCTTTCCTTTGGGATGTCCTTTAGGTCATATTTGGCCATGTTTGTTGTCATTTTATGAAATCGGTAATTAATTTTTGTGTATGTTAATATTTCTTGAAAAAAAAAATTCTCATTCTATTTTGGCTCTCAACCTTTGGGGTTGCATAGCAAGGTTTTTGCATTTGGTATTAGAGCCCATGTCCACACACTGAGAGCTCTGGCATACATGAGCCTTCTATGTTATATTGTGTTTGGTGTGTGTGGTGTGAGTTTGTTATATTGTTTTTCATAGTCTTAATTGACTAGCTTTCGTGCCTTAGTAAGGTGTATAGATCGTCCTTGGAATGATCTAGTTTGATGTGTTCCTTGTTTCCTTAGGATGCCCCTAGAGGTAGAGCCAAAGGAAAAGTTAGAGGTAGAGTCCATGTTGTAGCACTGGGATCCCTGCTTGTGGTTGATACTTGTTTGGTACGTTGTGTGTGGTGGATAGCAACAAGTGTTGTTGTTTCCCGCCCCTTTCGTGTCCTATTGAGGAATGCTTTGTGAGGGTTAGTTAGCCCATTAAGCCTATCAAGAAGTGTATTATGATTGGTATCCTTCTTGATGTGTGGCTCTTTTGTTGTGACAAGAGTTGTGACCCTTAAGTGGCTCTTGAGTGTGGTTGTAGGCTATGTGGTTGCAATGTGCTTGTCATGGCGAGATAATCATAGGACCTCTTGCCTTGAGTGCCTTAGTATGGCATTTAGAGGATTGATTTTCCCAACTTTGTATTTTGTTGTGGAGGAATGATTCCTCATAGGCCTTGCCTTACCCTATGGGATTGAAGTGATTCCCTTTGTTGAGAGTCTCCCAAGGTTGAGATTGATTGCTTCCCTATATCTTGCGTTGTGGGTGGGTATGTTGGACCTTAGCTTGTTGATGGGTTGTAGGTGACATGTGTTTCCTAAAATTACCCTTGCTTGGTTTCTTAGTTCTTGTTGTTAGAAGGTTTGTTTGATGGTGAGGGTGTCAAGATGTTTTGTTTGTGTGTATTGCCTTTTGTTCTTTACTTCCTAGTGCTAGTGATTTCTAGAATGACCTTTTGTGGTTCTAGAGTTTCTTTTGCATGTTATATTCAGATTATAAATATGGTAACATAAATGAATGATGATGTTGTTAGTTCATAGAGATTATTGCATGCTCTCATATGATTGATGCATTTTTGTGGAAGTGATTATGTGTTAATGAAACCATGTTTGCACTCGTTCCTATGTTAGAATTGTAAATTTCCCTCTTCATCTCTCTTTCCTCATTGGTTTAATGAAGATGCCTATCTTTGAGTGTGAGGTTTATTGAAATCTATTGTATGTTGTCTTTTATGAGCAACTAATTATGCTTTCGTGAAGGTTTTTTTTATTAGATCAAACCTTGGGTAAAGGACCTATAGTCCCCAACTGCATTGTTGAGTCTTATGAAATCATGTAGATGTTAAACTATTATACTTTGATTCAAAATGAAAATGATTAATGCATGTTGAAGTGATAATGTTGCATACCTTGTCTTGAGTAAACATTATGATGATATTATACTATGTATAGGAAAAAAAAATGTGGTTAATGCATGTGTGTAATAAGGTGATTTACCACTAAATAATAGTGAATGTGAATGTGAGAATTATTATGGCATTGTAAAATTGTGTTTAATGATATTATTTTATTAAAAATAAAACATAAAAAAAATTGTATGGATGTTGGGAGTACATGTTCTTGAGAAGTTTGTTTTGATCTTGCATATTTAGAAGTGGATAAGTGTTTTATTTTGGTAAGAGGAAATTGGAAAGCGGTACTCCCTGTTATGTGAACATCTTGTATTTGTGCTCATGTTGAGTGTTGTGGATATCATGTGCTTGAGTTGTGTTCCCATGGGATTGTGGTATAGGGTACCCATCGATGGATGATATGATTTTGGAAAGGGAATCACATTGGTTATGGAGATATATGTATTTATGGTATGTGATATTTTGAAAAGTAATGGAAATTGAGTATGTAATTGTAACCCCCTGTAAATGTGATAAACTAGTAGTTGTACATTGGTTGAGTGTTGTGAATACCCCATACTTGCATTGTGTGCCCATGGATGGTGATACTATGTACCCATCCATGAGGGATATGTTGTATCTTAGGTATGGGATTAACCATACCATTATGTGTGATTTTATTGTGTTACCTGATTGAGGGCCAACCCATGTGTGGTTGAAATCTATATATATAATAGTAGCCAAAAGTTAGTTTCATAGATTCTCTTATTTTGGTTCTCTAGTCCCTCAGTCCATGAAGGGGTAGTAGCAACCACAAAGTTCCTTGGGCGGGGTGTGCAGCGTGTGCATATTGCTACGCAGAACAGTCTTAGCTCAACCGATTCCAAGGAAAGTACTCACTACTTCCCCTTATGATGGATCAAAATACTTGATCCATATGTGCTAGTTTATCCCCACAGTTTTGAGTATAGCAACATTGATTTGTTAGTATTGATTGGCCGCCTATAGGGGCGTTGAGCTGGCATTAGCAATTTGACCTCATCCACATGAGAGGTGAGGCTCGAGTAGCCCCATATTTTTACACTCATATATGCATTATATATACTGTATTTGCACGTGTTTCGACATGATGCAATGGATACGATGCCACATGCATAGACACGTGAAGGTGCACTATTAGATTGTGTTATGATAGCCTACTTGTGTGATGAGCATAATGGGGCCTCATACACTTGTAGATGGACACTCATGCTTTCTTTTGAGAGTGTTTGGGTCGGTAAGCATATGGGTATGTCCTAGCCATGTATACCTCTAGCTATGGTGAGTACCTGCATGTGCCTTCTCCATGAGGTATCGCTATGTGGGGTGTGTTTTGCACTTGCCTACTTCTGTGGAGCCACAAACACACTGCCATGTGGCATATGACCAATACGTGCCTTCTCTACTTGGTGTATGGCCATGCCACATTGAGACGCGATGCATGATGGGGTTGAGGTGCACATCCCATGTAGGCAGCCAAGGAGTGCGTGGGCCACTTGGCGAGTCCATGCCGTGTGACAACGCGATGCGGGGTGTAGCCTAGTAGTACACCTCATGCCATGTGGTTGGCATGCTCACTCCACACTACATGAGGGGCTATTGCGATAGTCAGACGTTGTTCCCTCCTTACTCATTTGGTGGCTACTATTTAGTCACATAGTGTTGTACAATGCAATTTCAAAGATTGTGGACTTTCCTTACGGTTATTGATGATATTCTATTGATTTTGAAGGCTAACACTTTATTTATATTTGATTGTGATGGTTTAGCCAAACCTTGTGATCTTCATTTGCATGTAGCCCTCATTGTTACATTTGATTTAGTGTTGAAATTGCACGTATTTCTTGCTTTATTGCTGAAATTGAATCTTTATTTGATATTTATTTATGATCTTTGGTGGCTAAACTAGTTTCTATTTATGTTTTCAAATGTCGGTCATGTGTCGTATTGTGATTCCTCTCTAAGGAAATATGAGGTGGACTTGGTGAGTGTATACGAGGAAGTAGACACAGGGAACTTTGAGGATGGGGGTATGTGAGGCTGTTATATAGCTAGGACCCACTACCCACCTATGTGTGATAACTATCTCTTGGGGGCTAACCACCTTATACAAGAGATATGTCATTGTGGTCTTGTTTGGATGGTCTCAACATGTGTGTGTGTGGCCTAACACCATCAAACCACTGAGTTTGAGGTATGGATTATGTGAGACAGATTTTGGCTCATGACTCATGGATTATGTATCATGGATTAACATGTTGTTTCCTGGTGTCCAGATGGATCCTTGTGTAGCCTTGTGATGTGATTCCTAGTGATGCAAGTATGTATGTATGTGTAAATGCATGTCTCATTTTGGATATGGTTTCATGTGAAAAGTTCAAATTGGCTTATTATGTTTTAGAAAGTGTAAATTGTTATATTATGTTGAAAATGATGCCAAATATGTTATAATGTATGGGATCGGAAGCATGTGGAAAACAAGTATTGTTGAAAACAATGGTGTTTTGGAAAGAATTGAGTGCTTATGCATCTTCTTTACCCTATTCTTAGTGGAAATTAATGTGTATTTAAACCTATCTTTCAATGAATGTGGATGTTAAAATAAATATTTATTTTGAGAATTGTGATACATGTGATGTTACCAAGATTAACCATGCTATTTTTATTTCATGTTGATAGTTTATAAGTAAGGAATATGTCAATATATTGTTAATGATGCTTAGAAAGGTGAATGTTATGTGGATGTCTTATTTATTTTATTCAGTGATGAATGATGCATATTATATTCCTCATCTTTGGAATGAAATACAATCGATTAATGATGATTATTATATTTTGAGTACTAATGTATGACATGGCTACATATTGAGTTTACGTGACTTCCAGGAGTAAATCAAATCTTAGGGAGGGAGGATGTAACACCTCTCCAACTCTAGCCTGGGTAAGATTGTATTTTAATTTTGATTTAGCATTATAAATGTTATCATAATAAAATTAGATATTGATGATTATCATCATTAGTTATTATACTGGATTACATGCTTAGTTATCATTACTTTTGCATGATTATGGATAGGAAAGGGACGATGTCGTAACACTCATATCTGAGAGGCTTACGATATCACATGACCCTCTTCCTGATGATTGATGTTCCAACTATGTGATATATGTTATATGCACATGTACCTTGATATGTGATTGGAGTGATGCAAGTATTGAGTATCGACTCCACCTGGATTCACAAGCCTGAGCATACTCCTATTCCCCGATGGTGGTAACTGGAGGTAGTCATATAGGCCAAATGTTCCCTACCCTAGCCCATTGTACCTCATTAGTGTAATGTTCCCGTGTTGTCTTACCATCCGGTTACCTAACGGTAACGTTTGGAGAACCCTTCGGTCATATGTGGTTTACCGATATGCCTTGTTGAGGTATTTTGTTATGGGTTTCGTGAATCTTCTATGTGGTTATATATTTTGGTTGTCAGTGTTATGGTGTTTTATTGATTTGAAGTGTTATGTCCTTGACATTTTAAATATGTCATTTTAATTGATTTTTATTGATCATTCAAGAGAATGATACATTTCATTTGGAAATTTTAAACGATTTTATTAATCTGTTTTGTCAGCCCTCATAATTTTATTTAAATCATATTTGGGGAGCTCATGTATTTTAATATTGGATTTAAATTATTATTTTCTTGGAAATTTGGGAATGTTGTATATGAAGTGATTTTTTCTAAACTAATTAAATTGAAGAGATTTAATGGCTTATTTAATTAAATGTTTTATTTCATTTTATTAGTTTGAGAGTTTACAATTTGGGGAAGAAGTTTTTTTTTTTTTTTTAAAGAAAGAAATGAGACAGCTTGGTCTTGGATATTTATTCTTTGTTTTGAAATTTTTGGGGATTATGTTTTGGAGAGTTCTCTCTTGAGAGAAGAAATGACTATTTTGAAAAAGAGGAGACAACCCCACAATTGGGTAGTTGAGTTGGAGAAGAAATATGGAGATTTTCTATGAAAAAATTTGTGGGTATTGGATTGTTGAATTTAGTGAACCATTTTCTTCTTGCCGCTTCATTTTGGAATTTCGCCATGCCATGCTAACAGAGCATTTCTTCATTTCACATTTTTTCAAATTTGAGGTATTCTCCTGTGTTTCCTTTGAAATTTTTGAGTTATAAATGTATGCATGAGTGTTTGTTCAAATGTTTTGAAAGTCTTGGCTGCTTTGGATGTTATGAAATTTTGGTTGTTGAGTTTTCTTTTCAACCTGGTTATCGTATTTATTTTGAGAAAATATGAGTCTTTATTAAATCTGTACAAATCTCTTAGTATAAACTCAAATCTAACGATGAAATTCATCTGGTAATGCTTAAATCTCAACTGGGTTGGAGTCCAAATGAGTTTGGAATACTTTATATTTTTGGCCAAATTTGTGCAATTTGTTAAAAAAAAATTTTCTTTGCTGCTCATTATTCACTTGTTAAAAATGAAAAATAAGGGCAAATTTTATGTAGAAATTCTCAAATCTCATCTGGGCACTTTCATTTTTGCCCAAATTTATGCCTACTTGTAAAATGACATTTTTCATTGCTGCTCTTTCACTGCCGATTAAAAATGTAAAATAATATTGGATTCTATGTAGAAACGTCAAAATATGAACTGCATCTTTGTTCGATTCGAATTTCGGGCACTTTTGTTTTTGTATGTATTTTTTTTACCCAATTTGTCAAAATGATATTTTCAAAATAATGCCTCGTTTTCAATTCTAAAATCAAAATAGAAGGTGTATCCCAACTTGAAACGTTGAAATATGAACTGGGTCAAGCTTGGAATTTTAATTTGAGTATTTTGATTTTTCATGAAAATTCTATGCCTCCATTTCCTTATGGTTTTCAGCTGTTCAGTGGCTTCTTTTACAACAATATTAGCTTGGATGTTTAAATGGTTTTCAATGATGGTTTTAATGGATTTTTCATTGTTTCATATTTTTTTTGGGTCCCTCGTTGGTTCAACGAGATGGAGTAAAACAACGTAAGAAAATGAGTCCTCATGCATGGCCTTGAGCGCTTGTAAAAGCTAATGATGCACTTGAGATGGCCTATCTGTAATGCCCTGCCACGGGACCCTAAAGGAAGTTGCAACTCAACGTAGAAGCGTACAATTTTTTTTAAAAAAAAATGCATTATTAACAAAGAAGATGCACAACACTTCACAACAACCTCTAAGGTAACGTGACAAGATTACATCGATAACCAAACATACACACTACTAGAACACAAAGCATTTATTAAAAATATTAACCATACATTAGATTTCACATACTTATAAGCATTAAAGATACAATCACATAGAATAGAATAAGATGCTTCAGATAACATATAATAAGTTCCAGATTACATTAACTTAAAAGTGGATTACAATACTCATTCCCGGAATGAGGTAGATCAAACCTAACTATTACAATTACAAGAATCCTCTTCGAATACAAATGAGGAGTATAATAATTATAAGAGTTAAACTAAAGTAAAGAGAAGGCCTAAACTAAAGAATGAAACCACTGCGAACTCTCTACTGGAAAACTTCACAACGCAATCTGCAAATCAAAAGGGGACCCAACGGTGTAGGTCGCACGTTCCTCCCAACCAAGTGGTACCCGAAGGCCCACCCCCCATGCTAGGAGACAGTAACACGGATATAAGGACAATCCCTACAACTTCTAGTCACAGGCTGACTCAACTCTAACCCAAACTACCACAAGTACAAAACAAACTCAATAATACATTGAAATCAGAGTTTAACAATATGACACTCCAGTAACCTATACATACAACTAACCTAGGAGAAATGTCACTCAAGGTACATGAGTTACCTATCATATCTTTCCAGATCTCGGCCCCCATAGAGCTTCACCCTCCTACGGTTATCATGTGATTCATCACTACTCCAAACTAAGGAGGTACAAAATATCTAAAAATTCATTCAAAGAAGAACAAAACATTCAAGGAAGAATAAACCATTCCCCATTCGTAGTAACCGGGTGACTCACTGAAAACAACAATCCCCACTACTATAGAGAACTACAAAATACAAGACCATGAAATGATAACTCTCAAAGTTAACATACTCCAATAGGAAGACTTACAAAACACATCTAATACCTCTTTTCTACTACACCTCAATACCACAAAAGATATCAAACACATCATAAAGACATAATAGTTTAATGTCTACAAAAATCTAATTTATCACAACCTTGCATACTGTCAATGAAATATCTTATAACAATTCACACCAATCAATTGTCGCAATTTAAGTAATTAATTACAAAGGCTCTTCCAAACAGAGATAAACATCATACAAACTATTTCCCTTATTTCCTCAATTTTAAATTAGTAAAACGTTTGTTCCTACTAACATATTGTATATATATTTTTAAATACCTATTCCCGCAACCACACTCAATTAAATAGTCCTTCCTCTAAATGCAACTAGAAGAACCACATAAGCAATCAACACGATAAATAAATCTAGGATTTGGATTTATTAAATCCATTTGCATTCAGTGATAAAAATGAATAATAAAACAAGTTACTCAATCTTCTCTAATTTAATAAGAACCCTTATAAACACGAAGGAGAAATTTCAACTAATTAACTAATCGACTCTTCAAATATCACAATTTAACTTAAAAAAAACTATAAGAACATCATTTCATTTATTATTCCACTTCCCTCAATTTTAAACTAATAAAATATCTATTTTCTCAAACGATTTGCATCATTTAAATAAGTTATAATTTTCTCTTTTCAAATACACATTATTTTATTTTCACTTAATACATGCATTTACATGCAACTAATTCAATGACCATTTAAACGAAATCAATTTCCTTATATCAAGAAAAATACATCAATTTAAAATGAACTCAATTTGTACATGAACATGCTCTTCTTAAAGAGAAGAAAATACTCTAATTGTTTAATCTTCAATTTTATGAAAATACTTATAGCTAATGTATACTTATTCCCTCTATATAAATTATTTCACTTATTTTTTTTCTAATCATGCATCAAATACATGCATTTACTATAAAAGGTCCATTTAATTAAATAATTTATCTATTCTTACTCTTTAATTCTTTTATTTGCATGAAAATAACTATTTATATCTAGTGTATATATGCATTTAATTTGCATATATTCATATTACAAAACATATGTATCAATATATTTAATTATATATATATTCTAATATATATATATAATAAATATATTCACTAGCCAGTTAACAAAATACCCCACTAATTTATTCGAAATAAATCCATACAATTTTCCATTTTGAAATATACATAAATTAAATATAATATATTTATACTTTAATACTAAATAAAAATCAATGCATCGAAATTCGTGTTTTATTTAAGAAGGTGGATAGAGTACATTATACATTCGCTGTTAGAATGTATTAAAAAAAAAAAACTTTAAAATATTTTATGGGGAGGGGCGGTTGTCATAGCCGACCCTCTCCCATACCATGGCCGCACCAAAGAGGAGTGGGGAGGGCGTTGCGCTGACTAAGGGGCAGCGCTCCCTCCACAATATTGTGGAGGGTGCTGCCTCTTAGGCAGTCGCATCCTCCTAGTAAGAGGTGCGGTGGGGGTTTCAAAGCCCTCACCCCATACAAACACACAAAAATAAATTGTGTACTTTGCAAACTACAATCAAATAAAATTTTTCCCTCCTCTGTACATCCGCTCGCCGTACGACGACTCTTTAAATTCATTTAAAATAAACATTTCACTAATAAATAAGTATGTATAAAATAAATATGTGGGGATATATATATATGAATAATATATATATATATATATTCACATGTATATATTATATATATATATTTATTGAGTTTCAACCAAAATTAAATTGGGGAAGAAAATTCTGAATAAAGCTTCCTACAGATGAATTTAATTGGGCAACCAATTTTTCTACAGGGGAAATTTTCACAATACAATAACCGTTTTCTCAATTTTATGAAAGGGTTTTAATTTCAATCAAGTATACAGACTTCCTCAAAATAAAATTTAACAAAACCTCTACAGGCAGATTTTAACAAATCCCCGAAGATTACAAAAATCATTTTCCTTTAAATTTACACAAAGGCTTTCAAAACTAAAACTAAATTCTTCAATCATAGATTGATTTCTTCTGAGTTATTTCACAACTTTTCAACAATAAATAACCCATACAAAAATTTGAAACAATTTAAAGCTTCTACAAACAAAACACAAAAAACTTCTTGCATAGACAATCTTTCAATTACCAATTTAAGCAAAGCTTCTACAAAACTAACTTTTGTGCAGACAATCTTTCACAAACAATAAAATAAATAACATAAATTGAAAGAACCTATTTTCTTGAAGCTTGAAGAAGATGAAGATTGAAGCAGAGCCTCTCCTTCAAAAATCAATTCCAAAGCTTCTCCCAAAAATCACCACTTCTAGGAAGATGTAAAAATACAGAAACCCCCAAAAATTCTTGAAAACCCCTTTGTTTTCTCAAATTTTCAACCAAAAACCTCTTTCAAAAATAATCTTCTTTTTTTTTTTTCCAAAAATCTCCTATGTGGAGAACTTCTCTCCTTTTTTTCAATTAAATTCCTCTTCAAAAATAATATCTCCACCAAGAGTAAATCATGCATTCATCTCACACACATGTCCACATTAAAAATATCTTCTCAACTATCAGATATTTTCTCCAAGCCATTTGCATGTTGAAGTAATTTCTAATTTCAATTTAATTCCAAATACTAATTTAATTTCAATATAAACTTAGTAACTTCTAATTCAAATTTAAATTCGAAAATGAATTAATTTCCATTTATTTTAATAATTCCAAATACTAATTTAAACTCAAATACTAATTTAATTCCATATTGAAATTAATTAATACTAATTGAAATTTACAATTTACAATTAAATTAATTTTCCTTTTCTTTTAATTTTCTCAACAACATATTTAAATTTTAATTGTTTAATAAATAAATTCAACCCATAGGATTAAATTTAATTAATTAAATAAATTAAATTTAATTAATCAACTTAAATAAAAACTTCTATCACACTGTATAATTTTAATTTAAATAAATATCAACACTATTTAAAGCAATAACTCTAAGCATTTATTTCCATACTCAAGAGCCCTTCAGAATTAAAAATATTAAAACAAGCACCCAAAGACACAACTGACTCGATTGATGACCCACTATGGCTAGGGTGTAGAACTGACATAGGTAACCTAGCTACTATCTCTCAATCATCATACCGTTGGGTCGACATGCTCAAACCTGTGAAGCCAGGTGGAGTCGATGTCATGTACCTGCAAACCTGTATCCAAGGCATTAATAGCACATGCATATAAAATCATTATAAAATACACTGTGAAGAGGAAATCAAATAATCCCAAGACGCTCGCAAGCGAGTGATGCAATCATGTCCCCTTCACCAATACAGTATCACCAAACTGACACTTCCATCATTAATAAAACTCATAAGCAATAATCATGTCATACTAAACCAACATTATTTTAATCAAAGCATGTCAAGTATAACATCAAGGAAATTACATCTCATAACACACATAGTTCATATTGCTCAATAAGAACTGATAAACTAACAAAGAATCTTAATCTAACATAAGAGCAAATCAGAGGGGTGTTACACTATCCGTCTATAGGGCATTGAGTTATCCGCTTACAGGGCATTGATTTGGGCATGATTGAGTTTTTTGTCGTATGAGGGGTGTATTTGACTTCGTCTAGTGCCATCCCTTCGAGCACACACGGTGACACTTCATCTGATTTGCACTCTTGTATCTTGTATCTTGTAATCATGAGTAGTACCCGACATGTAATACCCCTCCATTTTGCTTCTCGTTTCATGTTGTTTTATGCTTTGCTTGGATTGCAGCTATTGTGATTCTGGACATCTTTTATTATGATGTTTTGATCGCTACTCTTGAGTGACAACTATTATTGTGTGATGTGATTATCTGTTTTTAATTTACATGCTTTGATGAATTAATGATGACAGTAGAATTATCATGTGATTATTTATGAGAATATTGTTTATGATGTTAGTGTCAGTCTTGGATGAGTGTATTGGTGAAGGAGACGGGTTCGCATCACTCACTTGCGAGCGCCCTGCGAATATGAGATTTCTTCTTCACGGTGTGAATTATATACTGCATATATTATGTTGATTACTTGATTACAGGTTGCAGGTACATGACATCGACTCCACCTGGTTCCACAGGTTTGAGCGTGTCAATCCAACGGTTAAGTTGAATGGGAGATAGTAGCTTGGTAACATGTGTCAGGTCTACACCCTAGCCTTAGTGTGTCGTTAGTTCTGATGATTGAGTCATGTTGTATCTTATTGGATGTTAAGTAATGTTTCGAAATGTGTGAACCCTTTAAATAGTTCTTTTGAAAATTGCATTGGCTGGAAGAAATGTTTATTTTATATTATTTTAATGTTATGCTCATTGGTTATATTAAAATGATTATTGAAATTAAACTTAAATTATTTATTTAATTAAATTTAAATCTCAAGGGATTAAATTTAATTATTAAATAATTGTAAGTAAGTTTATTAAAGTTGAATTATTTAATTTGTTAAATTTAAATCTCAAGAGAGTGAATTGAATTATCAAATGATTGAAAGTGTGTTAATTAAAGTTAAAGTATTTATTTAATTAAATTTAAATCCCAAGGGATTAAATTTAATTAATAAATAATGGTAAGTAAGTTAATTAAAGTTAAATTATTTATTTAATTAAATTTAAATCTCAAGGGATTGAATTTAGTTATTAGATAATTTAATAATAAGTAAGTAAGTGTATTTGATTGTTAAATTAAATTAAAACACAAAGAAAAGGGAAGGGTTTCATTTGGTATTCAAAATTTAATCCTTGTTTTGAAAGGTTTTATTATTGTCAAGGTTTGTTCTGGTTTTAAAATTTTCCCTTCAATATCACCGAGATTTTGAATCAAAAAATATATATTAATGTAAATATATATTATATGTATCATACTTCTAAATATGATACACATAAAATATATATTTACAAAAATATAAATTTTATGTGATGCATTTTAATTTTTGGTGTTTGAAATTGTCCCCGTGCGGCCTGCATATGTATCGTACGAAATAAAATTTTATTAAATTTTTTTTTGTTTTTTGTGGGGGGTTCGGCCCCCCACTTTCCTGTTTGCACCAGTGGGTATGCAATACCCACTGGGCAGTGCGCCACCCACATGGGGGGACGCACTGTCCAATGGGACTGCGGCCCCCATGGTCTGCCGGCCGCTGTACTCTTTGTACAGTCGGCGAGGGTACGAAGGTACGCGGACTATGCGCAGGGTACGGGGTACCCTGTCACATCCGCCAGTGTTTAATGTTTTGTTTGTTATTTAATTTTTTTGTTTATGAATTTTTTTTACTCATTTTTTTTTAATTTCATTTTAATTTTAATTTTATTTAATTTCCTTTTATATATTTTTTTTAATTTTAATTTTGTTTAATGTTTTTTTTAATATATAATATTTAATTTATTTATATATATTATATATGTATTTTTTTAATGTTATATATATAAATATATATAATATTTAATATATATATATATATATATTATGAATATTAATTAATTTTATATATATTAAATCATTTTACTTTATTAGAATCTTTCTTTGTTATATAGTTGATTTATCGAATCAAATGTGAAGGGGAGACATTTTCTTTTAATAACGAGTATTAGTTTTATGCATGATGTTTTGTTGTGGAGATTATAGTTAATACCTTGTTAAACATAGAAGTATCCTCCAACTAAACAACTAGTTATAGTTAAATTTATTACTCTCAGGATTTGATTCAGTTGAGGAGTTTAAGTTTTTGATGATGAATTTTATTGGTCAATATAGAATAGAATAATTCTTCTTTTGTGACAAACATTAGATTAGGAACATGGTTTTAGAATAACCAAATGTACTATTTTCACTTCCAATGCATGAGTTCATTGATGTATCTTTTAATGAGTATTTTGTGAATGATTGTTGAGTTTTGGATTGTAAAGTCTTCCAGTGAATGTGGGTCATTCCCTTGTAAAATTTATTGTTTTGATTTTCCTTGGGTAGTGTTACTAGTATTTAGTCTACTCCTAGTATGGGAGTGAATTTCTTTGTGGTTGCCTCCTAAGATAGGAGAGAGTATATTGGTTCAATTCTGTGACACTTGAGTAACCCTTGGAGTTAGATTGTGTAGTGTGTTATCCAATTAGAAGAGTGGCTTTTGTTAGGGGCCAGAGCCCAAAGAGGTAAACCGGGTAACCTTTAAAAGTATTTTTAATAAGTGATAACTAAAATAATGTACTTAGAGGATTAGGATGTAGTTCACATTAACCAAGATAAATTAATCTCACTCATAGACACAAGGGTTTGTTTAGACTTGGGGTGAGTGAGAAGGCCTGGAATGGAAAGATCACTATCTCGTCCCTATGAGAGGTAGTTGATTCTACTTGAGTTAGTATGGGTGTTGGGATTCGGTTGAGGTCACCAGGATTTTTGCAGCCTATGAAGAATGCCCAAAGGATATCTCATGACAAACCTTACGATGACACTCTGTCTAGGATAACACCGTGTTTTGTTGTGCGTATGTTTTCTTTAGAAAACTTGATTTTATTATGTCTGGAAGCAATGTAACCATGATCAGAGTTTTGACTTTATTGTGCATATGTGTGGTTGAGTCAGTTTGTATCAGTATGAGTCTGCCTTTGGTTTGAGGTGGTAGGTTTCTCGTCCATGTTACTTGGTTACTATCTCCTAGCATGGGGGGTGGTCCTTCGGGTACCACATGGTTGGGTGGAACATGCACCATAACCGTTGGGTCCCCTTGATCTTCAGTACTTGGTGGCGAGACTTCTTGATGGACATCTCACTTGTCTACCTTTTGGATTCTTGTATTTTGTATCTCATAATGTAATGATATTGTTTTACCCCTCTTGTGTATGAGGTGGACCTTGTAATAATTAGACTTATGTATTTGTACTCATTCCAGGAATGAGGATTGTAATAGATCCTTTCTAATTGATTTATGTAAATGAATGCTTTATCATATCTCATTTCTTTCTATGATGTTGAATGTTATTACTTGTGTTATTTACTTTCAAAGTATTCTAGTTGATGTATGTTATTGGGGTTTTAAGTAATCTCAGTTATGTAACCCTAGGGGATGTTGTCAATTTAGTTGAACATGTGGGTTTAATTCACTTCTTTTAAAAAAATAAATTGTACGCTTGTTTAGTGAATTGAAACTTCCTCTAGGGTTGCGTGGCGGGGCATTACATGACATGTATTGTATGAGCATCTCCATGTTGTGTCATTGGCCTCGTGCTTGGTATTTTGGTTGCTCTATGTCTGATGTGAGTGTTGGCCTTATGTTACCCTTGTCTTGTTGATTTTTCTTGCACCTTGTGACTACCTCCGAGCACGGTGGGGTGGTCTCTCTGGAATCCACATGGTAGGGAGGCGTTGCCACCGCCATTGGGGACTAATGTATGAGTTTTGGAGCACTAGTTGGAGTTGATCTATCCCATGTATTTGATTTATCATATTGCACTCATGTACATGCGTTTGTGTATTTATCTTATCTGAAGTTGTATCTTGTTCATGGAAATGCTATTGTATTAATACCTTTTCCTTTATGCACATTGTAATTTTTTTAGGAGTTGTAATCATATAGATTAATGAGAAGAAATGTGATATTTTATATTTGGTTTATGGGTTCCGGTGTTGGTATTGGAAACCCTTGTATTATGATGATTATTATTGGATTTCTTTCCCTAATTTTTATGCAAAACTAGAACTATATATGTGTATCTCCTTCACATTTCAATCTGCATAAGTTTCAGAGCAGCAACGCCTTCCGATGTTGTATTGTGAGTTGCATCACAAGTTCTGAAGCACTGGCACCTTTTTTTTGCTTTTTGTGTGAAGTAACAAGGTTTTGGAGCATCGGGCTCTAGAACAATAGGTTCCAGAGCATCGAACTCTAGAATAGCAGGTTTCGGAGTAGAGGAACAAGTTCCAGAGCAAATTTCTGGAGTTGTCTGGTTTGCTCCTATTTGGATTTTGTCTAGAGGGTGGATTAACCCTTTCCTTTAGGATGTCCTTTAGGTCATATTTGGCCATGTTTGTTGTCATTTTATCAATTCGGTAATTAATTTTTGTGTATGTTAATATTTTTTGAAAAAAAATTATCTCGTCCTATTTTGGCTCTTAACCTTCGGGGTTGCGTAGCGGGATGTTACAACAACAAACTAATGACTTGAAATTGATAAAATAAATAAGAGGGCTAGGGGTTCATATTTATTTCAACTTTTACTATTGAATTTTTGTTTTATCTTATTGAATATGTTTTCATGCTAAAATTAATGAATGGTAACATTGAATGTGTAACTCCCCGCCACACAACGCTAGAGGGAGTTGCAATTAACTACTTAAACAAACTATTTTTTTTTGTTTAAGTACAATTAACATGCAAGTTCACTACCCAATGCCAACAACCTCTATGGTTATGACACTGAGTTTAATTTAGAACCTCAACAAAAAACATGAATTGAAACCATGTCATTTATTTACTTAAGAAATTAAAACACATACATTCCATACATGATAAAATTACATCAAAGCATAAGCGATAACATGCAATTTCATTTATAAAAAAATAAACAATAAGATTACATCTCTCATTCCCCGAATGAGGTAAGTCCAATAAGCATGATTACAATTACAACTTTCCCCCTTGATAACAAATGAGGGGTAATAAATCACAAGATCAATTGAAATAAATAAAACATGAAATTTAACTAGATCCCATGAGCTCTCCAACTAGAAATCTCATCCACACGAACAAGAAAACCCAACGGAGTAAGGTGCACATTCCACCCAGCCAAGTGGAACCCAAAGGCCCACCCCTCATGCTAGGAGATAGTAACAAGGAATCCTAGCCAAGGCCATCTACCTCTAGACAAAGGCTAACACATAACTTAACCATACTCACACAACTAATCACATGTACCACACAATTATAACACAAATACAATACAAGTACAACAGTAACATAGTCACATTGCTTCCAGATATAAATATATCAAGAATGTTAAGAGATACATACACATAGAATCAAATACCAATTGTTGTCCTAGACAGAGTGTCATCACACAGCTCGCCATGAGTTACCCACTATAGATCTTCATAAGGCCTAGCCCCCTAATTAAAGGTTATCCTAGAGACGTCAACTCATTATCGACCCTCATACTTACTAATGTGGAATCAAATACCTCTCATAAAGACAAGGTAGTCAGCTTTTGCCATTCCAGGCCCTTCCCACTCACCCCAAGTCTAAACAAACACTCGAGACTATGAATGAGGCTAGAAATTATCTTTTTAATGTGAAGTACCACCTAAACTTCTAAGTACATTGCTTTAGTTATCACTTGATTAAACTACTTTTGAAGGTTACCCAGTCTTACCTCTTATGGGCTCTGGCCCCTAATGAAAGCCACTCTTCTACTTGACAACACACATTCAACCAAATACCAAGGAAACCCAAGTGCATACAAAATAGATATACAACCACTCCAACTCTAGGAGGTAATATATAATGAAACTCATTCCAAACACTAGAGGCATATCACGTATTGATTTTGTCGATTATTTAAATGCAATTATTAATCATGAGAGTTTTAATTATTATATTAGATGATTATTCAAAATTGAAATTGGAATTGAAATGCAAATGAAATAATTTGAAATGTGTTTTTATGAAATTTGGGGTTTGTCATTGCTGATGAGAAATCGAGTGCAAGTGAACGGGAATGAAGGCAAGAACATAGATCAGGTAGAGTAATTTTAGCCATTAGACGTTTATGAGGATGATGGAATCTCACACACACACTTAGTTATTATTTTAACGCATTTTCATGATGATTATACTTGCAAATTTTAAATTAAGTTTAATTGATTTTTCAAATATATGTGAAATAGTATATGATGCTTTAAATGACGATTTGATATTTTTGTGAAGAAATTGATTTTATTTAAACAAATGGAATTCCTTGTGAAAATATTTTATTATTATTCAAAAGTAATAATGTTTTTATTCTAAATCTATTGGAATAAACTTGTAATTTCAAAAATTTAAAATAGTGTGTTGATTTATTTGTTATTTTCTCATTTAATAAATGAGAGAGGAAACATAAGTTTTTATAGATAAATATTAAAATATTTATTTAAAAACAATGATAGAACAACAATTTGCAATAAAAATTGGAAAGAAATTTAAATAGCAGTTGCAAATTTTACAAAATATATTTCAATCAATTAAAGGCAATCAAAATTTAAACTTAGAGTCATGGAAAAATTAAACTAGAGATCAAACAAAAAAAGAGGATCTTGCTTTGTTATTAACTCCAACATCTTTGCATGAAAAAAAGGGAGTCTGGGAGAAAATTCAAATTGGACAAAGAGAGTAAAAATCTGTTTTTGAGAGCACAGGCGAAGAAAAACACACAATCTTTGATAATTCATTGGCTTTATCTGACTTGAGAGAAGGCCCATCTAGTAGAGGTAATGAATTTGATAATATTCATATGCTGATTTCCTTGTATGAGCATACACTAGGGAGATTCTGAGAAAGGTTGAACAACTAGCAGATTTTAATACATATCTTTCCCCCAATCATCATGTGTACAGCTAGAGGAAAGCGAGTTAATCTCTTCACTGAAATGTAGCCAGAGGGAGAGAAGTTTTGAGTTCATTAAATTTAAAAGCTTTTCAAATAATTATTCTCCTCCATGAGTGGCCAAGAAGGGAGCTAATATCACCACACACATAGGAAGAAAGACAGGTGAGGGTGTGGCCAACTACAGGAGGCATTACAAACATAAATCTTTCCAAGCTCATGCACATGTGAAGAGAGAAGGGAAGTGGGAAGGAAGGAGGAGAAAGTACAGGTGCTTGGGAAATAAGGGAAGTGTGTGGGTAGGGGGAGAAGGAGGAAGTTAGGGGAAGGGCACGCTAGAGAAAGTAGGGAGAAGACCAGGCAGCAGGGAGGATAGTAATTTTATTTATTGCATTTTGTTGTCTCCAATATGTTAATGCAACGAGAAAGAATGCAACTAGAAACAGTAGGTGAAGAGAAGAAAAGAAGGTAGTTCTCCATCACACGGAAGGAGAAGAATCTAAAATGTGGCTAGCTGACAGAGGAACTCAAATAGAAAGAAAGAGAAGGAAAAATTCAGAACAACAATAGAAGATTCACAGAGAAAAATTACAAGAAGAAATTGACAGAAAATTGATAGAGGAAGCAAAGTAATTAATCAATTTCTAGATTCAGGAAATTGCCAGGTAGACAAATTGAAAACAAATTAAAAATTAATAAAATACTGAGTGAAATTATTTTCTATTTTATTGGTAATTTAGTTTTGAACAGGAAAGAAAATAACTATTGTTGTCAAATTTAGGAAAAAGATTTAACATCAAATTGTTTTTTTACCAGAAAACCATTGAACAAGAAGAAAGAGAAAATGATAAAAGACTGTAGATTTATTTATTCTTTTTGGAGATTCTGATTAGTAAATTTGATAATATAAAAACAAAAAACAGTAAATTTTTTAGATCTATATAGATTTGGAAAAACTTCAGAAAGACCCCAAACTGTTATAAAGTCTTAAATGTTCAAACGAATGAAACATAAAAGATACTGTTATTAAATTAAATTAAATTTAAATATTTTCCAGAATGTAAGATTAAATAATTTTGCATAAAGATTCATGCTCAAGAGTGAAAATGAAATTAGATAAATCTATGGAAATAAAACTGAAAATTACTATGAAATAAAAGTAAAAATGAGTTGTTAAACATGTTTTTGAAAAGTTATTGTTTTTATTTTTTGGAAATGTGAAAAACAGAAAATAAATCAAGTAGATTACAAATATCAATTACTTGGAAATGAAACGAATTAGAATAGGATTATTTCGAGGTGAACCGAATTCAAATGAGTAAATGAACCGAAAGAATGTGTGCTCATTTATGCTTATTTAAATATGTAATTAGATTACATACTTGAGATACACCTTCATTTACTTTATTTTAATTTACTTGATTTAAATATGAACTTAATGTTATTTATGATTTAAAACTATGAAATTACTGCTTTGAACCGTGTTGCTTGAAAACAAAAGTGTAGTAAAGATGTTTGTGAAAGATATATTATTTATTGTGATTGGAACCATGCATTCTTGATAAATGAATGTGCATGTCATGCGTTTGGAAAGTTACCTTCCGGGACGGGTGCCAAATATAGGTTATTAGAGAGTGTAGTTTTGCTTTTCCAAAAATGCTTATATTTGTCGTGCATGACATTTTACTTGGCCAAGTATCTTAAGGACCATTGAAAAAGATGGAATAAATGAACTCTCTACCATATCCTAGTATCGAAATTGCTTGTTTCTTAAATGAATTAGAAAAATGAAAATGCTTGTGGAATTAATAGTTATACTAGGCATGCACCAGATTCCATCTTGCTTGTCGACTGCTTTTTGCTAAGCGATTCATGCAGGGTCAGGTATTATTTGAATGACTAAGGAATTTCGAGGAAGCGTAAGCTTCGAGGTTGGAAAGTGCCTGATTCTTGTTCTCGTCTTCACGTTTGAAGATAAGCTATTGGATTGAAGATCAAAGGATGTTTTCTTCAATTATGTATTATTTATTTCTTGGATTATGTATTGTAAAGCTTAAGGCAACAAAATGCCTAAGTCTCGAATTGTAAACTTATGTTACAAATACTTTTGTATTATTGTCAATATCGTGTAAGATGACACGTTTATAAATTTAACTAGGAAATATTATGAATCTATTTATCGACTTTAAGTTGTTGATTTGAAATCGTTTGGATTATATGAAGTATAATGAATGAAGTGTTGAATTTCTTTTGAATATAAATGAATTTATTACAATTATTGTCTATGTCTTGAATTTAAGAGTTATATTCTTTACATTTGGTATCAGAGCGACTAGGTTTTGCACTGCAACCTATGAGCTCATTATGCAATAATGTGTAAACCTTATTAGAAGATAAAGGTTGAAAAGTTCTTCTGGAAGATCGACAAGAGAAAAGAACTTAAGGAAGTGAAAAAGGAAGATTTAATTCTTAGTAACTTGGGTAAATTGGGGCTAGTTGAAGATTCACCCCTAGAATCAAAATTCCTAAACCATCAACTTATGATATAAACCTAGGATTGTGGAAGATTATGCAATTAGGTTATGTAGGAAGGTTAGGAAGAATAACTTGTACATACATGACTCTAATAAAAAGGGAATGAGATAAATTGAATTGTAGCAACCTACGATTGTAAAAGAGTCAGGAACTCTTGGATTAGTGTAAACACTACAAATCTATGTATGCAAAGTCATCATAATTTTATTTTGTTCAAAAGTAGGATACGAACAAAGGAAGTATCCTCAAGGGTTGGGGAACTCATGACTTAAACTCTTGTGTTAAGATAAAGATCTTGTTAGAAAAGAGTTAGTACTGAGGAATTGAGAAAAGACCAGAATGGTCAGAAGTCACAATCAATGACATGAGCAAGGTTCCTCCAACCAATATTAGTGAAGTTATTTAAGTTTTTGGAATCAAACAACTTATGAATAATGGTTCCAAAAGGGGAAAAAGGAATGCAACATGGCTTTATTTTTCAGGACACTAGAAGTTGCAAGGAAAGCAACACCTTGAGTTAAGAAGTACATCAACAAAAGAGGTTAGTGAGCATGGATATTTCTCCATCAAAAAGAATATTAGAAAGAAAATGGCAATGAAAATTCAACTAGAAGGATTGACAAACCCTTTTCAATGAAGCAAGTAAATTTCTAGAAGTTTAACGTAAGAAGAATGAAAGTTGCAGCAACACTAAGGGGGGTTTGAAGGAAGATAGTGAATTGACTCAAGCTAAGTACCCCACCCAACAAAACTTGGTTATGACTTATTTGCAAGTCATAAGGACAACTAAGTCATAAATTTTATGACCACAAAGGGAAATTTTAAAAAAAAGTACAAATGGAAAGTTTAAGAACTTGGACCTTTATACCTTATGATTATTTGATCTAAAGATCAAAGAATATTATTATTAATGCGTTAGAAAAGGATAGGCAGATAACTTGATCATGAAAAGGAAGATCTAAGAGACTCATGATTGGAAGAAAGTGTCTCTATACTTCTATATACTTTATACAAAGAATTTAAATAACGATGTTATTTCTATATAAAATATATCCATGTCGTGAGAAAAGTGAAGCTTTTTATGCTAAGAAACCTATGGACGAAGAAGGGTTAGCTATTTAAGCCATTGAGATGGAGTGAAAAATAAAGTAAGATTTGACGTTATGTGAACCACACCAAAATCTCTTAACGAGAATGATTAAATCACTTAATCACTACATTACTCTTGAATGAAACATTGGGTAAAGATAACCTAATTGGGACAAGAAGTTTATTCAATGAAGACAAAGATCTAATGATGATATTAAAACCTATTAAGATGGGTTGAGTATTGGATTACTTTTTTTACACCTATAAGTAGGAATTAAACTTGAATGAGTTGTACATTGGGTCTTGGCTAGCCATATAAAGTGGAGAAATTTATAAACAATTGGACTAGTCAACAATTAAGGATTCCATCCTAAGAATTGGAAGGGATTATGGGGTTTAAGATTTGCCCATGCGATTGAACATCTTTGGAGTTAATGAAACTCTGTAAGGATAGAAGCATAGGAGGGATGCCTACTAAGTTAAAGGAAGTCGTATTATTGACAAAACTTTACTTTAAGTAGCTCTTATATTAAAAGAGAAACACTTTCAAAAGCAAGCATCTATTGTCATGACAGGACATCATAGAATTTTCACTTAGTAAGAAATGCTGAAAAAGCTTACGGAGAAGAACATCAGAATTGTTACTTGTGCTCAAAATGGATTTATTGAAGTTGACACTCTCCTATACAATTAAGAAATCATGGAGTTGAATGTTTATGCTTGATGATTAGATATGCATTTAAATTTGTTATTATATAGAGATCAATGTGATTGAATGAGGATTAATACTAAAAAATTGGTACCAGATTTAATCAAGGAAGCTAGATTAAGTTAAAGGGTGAATTGCATCTTTGAACATAATCCAAAGACAAAAGAAAATCCATAGTATGGATGTCCTGAGATAAATTGGAATTATCTTCGTAAAACCTATAACCTTTTTCAGGAAGATTAATAATGGCGTAAGATCAAAATAGGTTATCACTTAGTCAAAGGATAGACTACTATTGGATATAAAAGAACCTATGTGTCTAAAATTTGGAAGATTCGAGAATGGAATGAGGAAAATAATGTCAGATTTAGGACATCAGAAAGACAAAGGGAATTGCGAGATAAGGATCCACTGTCATTTGGAAGAGGATAAAGTAAGAAGATGCACAAAATGTAGCAAGGTAATATCTCGTATGCCAGGAAATGAAGACCAGAAGTCATCATTGGTAGGACATGTAACTCTCTTGAGATTCTAGAAGGAAAATGGTAGAACACGAGACAAATTGATTTGTCAATGTTAGTGGAATTAACATAATGTTCTAGTGGATGGACTCATTAAAGAAACCAACGGTTTCTGGAAACTTGACTTATAGGATTTTGATCCAGAATAATATATTGTGGGTAAGTAGTTGCTTAGTAAATCTGAAAGGTTATTTCAGCTTTGCAAAAAAATGATAGGGTTGTGTAAACCCAAAATCACACCATGAGACATTCATTTGAATAAATGTGCAATGTATTATTTTAGTCAAATAAATAAAATGGTGGACTAAATCTTGAATGAATTGTAAACTCAAATATTGAAGTTTGGACAATTATATGGGAAGAAAAGAAACTCTATTAAAGCTTAAAAAGGCTTGGATATAACATAGACTTGATAAAATGTCAAAAAGGAATAATAGAATGAAGTGATTTATGAAACTTAATTGATAACAAAGCTTAAGTGTGGAACATTATCAAAAACTTATAAGTGTCTAGGAGCAAGGTTATGCTCGAGATAGACAAGTAATTAAGGTAAAGTACTTTATGGTAAGGATAATGAATGTGTAAGTGGCGGATGGACTCGGATTATGAGTTTTCTAAAAGTGTAAATACAAATGAAAAGGATTGGACCCATGATGTAGTGTACAATACATCGACATTCCTCTTCCATTTGGGTTATACTAAGGATAAATTCATGGACCAATGAATTCCGATCACTAAGTATAGTTATTTTTACATATTGAATGTATTTATGGACTAAAGCTCTTTGGGAGAGTAAGTATGTGTGAAGCATAAGAGATTTTCCTATGTGATAGTAAGGACACTTGAAGAAAGGTCTAGAAAGGACAAGATTGCTACATAGGATGAATCTTTTGTAAATCTTACGTATTTTTGGAAATCATCAAGTTGGCTCTGAGATTTGTAGGATCCTTTGATGTACTGGAAGTCATTAATCCAGTTGCTGATAGACTAGCATTAACAAGGATAGTACTTAGTACAGGGTCTAGTGGGACCAGTATACTAAGGATAGTGCTACATGGGAGGATTATGTGATGATTGACCCTCATTTTCCTCATTTGATTTCTTAGATTAGTACTTGCTTAATGCATGAGATACTTGATACTCTGGTTTTTGATTCACATGTTGTGAACTTAGATAATGTGGATGCTACAATGATTTGTTTATACTTATGTTTTTCAGAAAAATGCTGATAGTTATCATTTCATTGTAATTGAGATACTATGGTTTCTACTGATTGAAGTAGTATGTTTTATTGATTGAGATGCTATGCTTATTGAATGATTAATAAGACATCGAGATGATGTCTCTTCCAAGAGGGGAACGATGTCACGTACTGATTTTGTCGATTATTTAAATGCAATTATTAATCATGAGATTTTTAACTATTATGTTAGATGATTATTCAAAATTGAAATTGGAATTGAAATGCAAATGAAATAATTTGAAATGCATTTTTATGAAATTTGGCGTTTGTCATTGCTGATGAGAAATCGAGTGCAAGTGAATGCAGGAACAGGTGAACGAGAATGAAGGCGAGAACATCAATCAGGTAGAGTCGTTTCAGCCATTAGACGTTTATGAGGATGATGGAATCTCAGACACACACTTAGTTATTATTTTAATGCATTTTCATGATGATTATACTTGCAAATTTTAAATTAAGTTTAATTGATTTTTCAAATATATGTGAAACAGTATATGATGCTTTAAATGTTCATTTGATATTTTTGTGAAGAAATTGATTTTATTTAAACAAATGGAATTCCTTGTGAAAATATTTTATTATTATTCAAAAGTAATAATGTTTTTATTCTTAATCTATTGCAATAAACTTGTAATTTCGGAAATGTAAAATAGTGTGTTGATTTATTTGTTATTTTCTCATTTAACAAATGAGAGAGGAAACATAAGTTTAAATAGATAAATATTAAAATAGTTATTTAAAAATAATGAGAGAACAACAATACATTTGCAATCAAAACTAGAATGAAATTTAAATAGCAGTTGCAAATTTAAGAAAATATCTTTCAATCAATTAAAGGCAATCAAAATTTAAACTTGGAGTCATGGAAAAATTAAAGTGGAGATCAAACACAAAAAAAGGATCTTTCTTTGTGATTAACTCCAATATCTTTGCATGAAAAAAAAGGAGTCTGGGAGAAAATTCAAATTGGACAAAGAGAGTAAAAATCCATTTTTGAGAGCATGGGCAAAAAAAAACACACAGTCTTTGATAATTCGTTGGCTTTATCTGACTTGAGAGAAGGCCCAACCAATAGAGGGAATGAATTTGATAATATTCATATGCTGATTTCCTTGTATGAGCATACACTAGGGAGATTCTGAGAAAGGTTGAATAGCTAGCAGATTTTAATACATATCTTTCCCCCAATCATCATGCGCACAGCTAAAGGAAAGAGAGTTAATCTCTTCATGGAAACGTGGCCAGAGGGAGAGAGTTTTTGAGTTCATTAAATTTAAAATCCTATCAAAGAATTATTCTCCTCCACACGCAGCCAAGAAGGGAGCTAATCTCACCACACACATACGAAGAAAGACAGGTGAGGGCGCGACGAACTACAGGAGGCATTACAAACATAAATCTTTCCAACCTCATGTGCATGTGAAGAGAGAATGGAAGTGGGAAGGAAGGATGAGAAAGTATAGGTGCTTGGGGTATAAGGGAAGTGTGTGGGAAGTAAGGAAGGGAACTGAGAAGTGTGTGGGTAGGGGGAGAAGGAGGAAGTCAAGGGAAGGGCGTGCTACAAAAAGCAGGGAGAAGACCAGGCAGCAGGGAGTACAACAATTTTATTTATTGCATTATTTTGTCTCCAATATGTTAATGCAAGGAGATAGAATGCAGCCAGCAACAATAGGTGAAGAGAAGAACAAAAGGTAGTTCTCCATCACACGCAAGGAGAAGAATATAAAATGCGGCCAGCTGACAGAGGAACTCAAATAGAAAGAAAGAGATGAAAGAAGTTTGAACAACAACAGAAGATTCACAGAGAAAAATTACAAGAAGAAATTGACAGAAAATTGATAGAGGAAGCAAAGTAAATAATCAATTTCCAGATTCAGGAAATTGCCAGGTAGACAAATTGAAAACCAATTCAAAATTAATACAATACTGAGTGAAAGTCTTTTCTATTTTATTGGTAATTTAGTTTTCAATAGGAAAGAAAATAAATGTTGTTGTCAAATTTAGGAAAAAGATTTAACATCAAACTATTTTTTTACTAGAAAACCATTGAACAAGAAGAAAGAGAAAATGATAAAAGACTGTAGATTTATTTATTCTTTTGGGAGATTTTGATTAGTAAATTTGATAATATCAAAATAGAAAATAGTAAATTTTTTAGATCTATATAGATTTGGAAAAACTTCAGAAAGACCCAAAACTATCAGAAAGTCTTAAATGTTCAAACAAATGAAACATAAAAGATATTGTTTTTAAATTAAACAAAATTTAAATATTTTCCAGAATGTAAGATTAAATAATTTTGCGTAAAGATTCATTCTCAAGAGTAAAAATGAAATTAGATAAATCTATGGAAAGAAAATTGAAAATTACTACGAAATAGAAGTAAAAATGAGTTGTTAAACATGTTTTTGAAAATTTATTATTTTTATTTTCTAGAAATGTGAAAAACAGAAAATAAATCAAGTAGATTACAAATATGAATTACTTGGAAATGAAACGAATTAGAATAGGATTATTTTGAGGTGAACCGAATTTAAATGAGTAAATGAACCGAAAGAATGTGCACTCATTTATGCCTCTTTAAATATGTAATTAGATTACATATTGGTGATACACCTTCTTTACTTTATTTTAATTTACTTGATTTAAATATGAACTTAATATTATTTATGATTTAGAACTGTGAAATTACTGCTTTGAACCATGTTGCTTGAAAACAAAAGTGCAATAAAGATGTTTGTGAAAGATATATTATTTATTGTGATTGGAACCATACATGCTTGATAAATGAATGTGCAAGTCATGTGTTTAGAATTTTACCTTCCGGGACGGGTGCCGAATATGGGTTATTAGAGAGTGTAGTTTTGCTTTTCCAAAACTGCTTATATTTGTCATGCATGACATTTTACTTGGCCAAGTAACTTAAGGACCATTTAAATAGATGGAATAAATGAACTCTCTACCATATCCTAGTATCGAACTTGCTTGTTTCTTAAATAAATTAGAAAAATGAAAATGCTTGTGGAATTACTAGTTATACTAGGCATGAACCAGATTCCATCTTGCTTGTCGACTGCTTTTTGCTAAGCGATTCGTGCAGGGTCAGGTATTATTTGAATGACTAAGGAATTTCGAGGAAGCGTAAGCTTCGAGGTTAGGCAGAAAAAGCGCCTGATTCTTGTTCTCATCTTCATGTCTAAAGATAAGCTATTGTATTGAAGATCAAAGGATGTTTTTTTTCAATTATGTATTAATTATTTCTTGGATTATGTATTGTAAAGCTTAAGGTGATAGAATTCCTAAGTCTCGAATTGTAAACTTATGTTACAAATACTTTGTATTATTATCAATATCGTGTAAGATGACACATGTATAAGTTTAACTAGGAAATATTATGAATCTATTTATCGACTTTAAGTCATTGTTTTGAAATCGTTTGGATTATATGAAGTCTAATGAATGAAGTGTCATCTTTCTTTTGAATATAAATGAATTTATTTAAAGTATTGTCGATGTCTTGAATTTAAGAGCTATATTCTTTACAAGGAAACAAATCACATAATCCACTCCTTCCAAAGGAGGCACAAACCATTCCCGTTCATGGAAACTAGGTAATTAACTGATAACGTAACATGCACTACCTTAGGGATTCAAAACAGGTTGACAACATAATACGACAACCCACATATTTGAAACCCCATTTGGAAGACTTAACAACCCTTCTAATCAATTTCCCCAGAAGCAAAATAGAAGAAACTTACATTCCAGGAGCAATTAAGCAGGAATTGAATCTACTTTGGATTTACTAAGTTCACTTCATTTAATAAAATTCAATAGATTATTGTCACAATAAATCTAATTTAATAATGTCTCTTTCAGACATAAGAAGAAATTTAAATCAAATATTTAATCCTTAATTGCTTGTAAATAAAAATAAAATAAACATTCATTTCTTCGATTTAAAGCATATTATTTTAAAATAACTACCTCTCCTTTGTAAAATAATTCAATTTTAAAATCAATTAATCTCGCTATTAAACCATAATACTTTTAAATCCAACATTAGTCCTTTCAAATATATAATTTCAAAATAAATCCATCAACTTGACTATTAGCCATTAATTTAAAATTTCTCAATTAAATTTAAATCATACCATCACTTAAATCAACATTTTAATATATATATATTTTAACTATATATATATATATATATGTATACCCATGTATATATATTATATAAATATAAAATTAATTATTTAATATTAATATATATTAATTTTTTAATATTATATAAATATAATATTAAACATTAATATATATTTTATTATTTTTTATATATTAATATTTAAATATTATAAAAAATATAATATTAAATATTAAAAATATATTATAATAAATTTTTTTAATAAAAAAAAAAGAGAATTTAAAAAACGCAAGCCACATTTCTTTCTTGGGCCGTGCACAAGCTAGGGTTGGGCGAGAACAACCGACCATGTTTGGGGCGACGGCTTACACAGTCGGCCCCATCCATGGCGGTGCAACTGTGTATAACACAACTGACCACCATGGGTGGGCAACAGTATGTGCGGCCGCGTGGGGGGTGCGCTAGGTACGGCTCCCCCCACAATGCCTCCCATGGGACACGGTGGGTGTGAGCCCCGAGCGATCCCCCAAAAAAATTGGGTTTCAAATTTTTTAAAAGAAGAAACTTTGACATGCAGAAACCTATGGATTTTTAATCCGCCCAGTATTTTTATATTGGGTATATTTTTTTTCCATAACAACATATATAAAAAATATATATATGTATGTATTTCTCAATATATATATATATATATACATAAATATTTACATGTATTTTTATCCAGATTTAACCAAACCAAAAGTTTAATTGAGCAAATAAATTCTGGAAAGAATTATTTATAGTCCTATTTCAATTTGTTTTTGAAGAAGTTCATTTCAAAAAATAGGTTTTTTTTCAACTTTTGAAGCAAGATTTAATATGGGTTTTTGTTGCAAATCAAACAAAGTTTACTTTCTTTTTCAAACAACATATCAAAATTATGAATCATTTCAAATTGAACTAATTTAGTAAAAGAAAAACCTGGTTCTTCCAAAACTTGATAACGGATAATGGAGCAAGGACTTCTCCTCAATTTCAATATCCTTCCCAACAATCCAATTGAGCTTCACCAGAAAACACCAAATCCAAAAACCCACAACCAGCAATAATCTTCTTCCCTTCTCTATTTTTCCAATTTTTCATCCTCCTTGAAAACTCATGAAAAATCCCAATAAAAGCCAAAAAAAAAGGAAAATATCTATTCAACCACCATAATTAATTTTCAAAATGTGAATAGAAGCCAGATTCTCCAATTTTCAATTTTTCATTTTCAAATTTTCAAAAAAATGAAATTTAAAACCTTTTTCAAAATTTCCAATTTCACACAAATATCTATAAATTTTGAAATGCATAACTTAATTTAATTTCAACATAATTAATTTAATTAATCAATAAAATAAATCTAATCCAAGATTAAATCATTTTATTAATTAAATTAAATTAATTAATAAATTAAATAACATTTCTACATTATAACCAGATTAGTTTAATAAACAACTTAAATACATAAGCCATTTATTTTCCTTTTCCAACTTGTAATTTAAATAATCAAAGAAAATAAACAATATTTAAATCAACTGAACCAGACTAAAACTGACAACACATTATGACCAGGGTGATGACTTGGCACGAAAAACCTAGCTACTATTTTCCAATCGAATACCGTTGGGCAATGGACATGCTCAAACTTGTGAAACCAGGTGGAGTTGATGTCCTGTACCTGTCAACCTGCGAACACAGAGTATATCGAATATGCATATATATATCATAATAAAACACACCGTGAAGAGGAAATTGTGAAATCTCAAGGCGCTTGCAAGCGAGTGGTGAGATACCATCCCCTTCACCAATACAGTGTAAGTAACTAATGAATCTAATATATTAATTTAATCAAAAGCATAAAACGTCATTAATTCAAATATTCACATTGTTAATCCAAAGCATGCCATAATGATAACATTTGATTAAAATACCATCACATCAAAATATAACATTCACATCGCTTTATAGTTAGCGATCAAATAGTAACTAAGTACCAAAGTCAAAGTACCAACAGAAACTAAAACATAACAAAGGAGAAGAACACTATTCGCCTAACAAAGCAAAACTGAGGGGTATTACATCCACCCCCTAGGGTTAGGCTTACTCCTAGAATCCTACAAACAAGTAGCGATATAAATCCCTCATACAAATTGCATCCAAATCAAAACCTTGACCCTTGAGGATGAGTATCCTGCACTGGGTGACCAACTCCAAAAGTCTCAACGAGAGGTCCCTCATACTCAGGTTGACGGTTATCAACCGCAACATAAGCTCGATGAGATTTACATACATCCCCTACTGTTGGTTCTAAAACTGTTGGGCCCTAACCAAATCTAGAAGTTTTTCAATGCAGATAGCTCCTAGCAAGGTGGCCCTATTGGCCACAAGAGTAACACCCCGTGTTAAGACCAAACCCTCTGTCTCCTAAAGGTGTAGTAGACTACAGCATACTACCCCAATCACCCATAGACTATGAACTATGGGCTAGCTACTCCTATCGATTGCGCTTGTTGTGCCATGAGTTCTAGTTCCTCCTAGGTGAAGAACCACCATCATCCTGACATGACTGAGAGTCCTTACACTTTCCAAGCAAACTTTGCTATTGTTGACCACTCTGCAATGGTCCCTGCTGAGATCTAGAAGGTGCACCTCCCTAAGGCTAACCTCCTCGAGCACTAGATCCTGCTGTTGAACTACTACCAATCTGAACTCCCATGTGGCCTCCTAGTGCCATGGTCAGATTCTCCTCAACAAGACATGCTTTCTCTATTGCTGTCTCCATGGTTTTTGGTTCGAAAACATTCACACCTCCGCTAAGACGAGCATTTAAGCCCCTGACGAAGTGGTGAACCAACATACTCTCATCATCCCCTATCTCTGCAAACTATTTGAGCTCATAAAAGCATTGCTCATACTACTCCACAAACAAGGCTAATTGGCACAAAGCATGAAACTCATCGCCTCGACACTGATGCCAATTCTCAGATAGGAAATGAGCTCTGAACCGTTCTAGGAAAATCTCCCAAGATACTGAGTGAATATCAATATGGAGCTTTTGCTCCTCTAGCCTCCACCATGTGGATGCAAGTCCTCTCAGATGCATAATAATGCACCGTGCTTTCATATTGCTACTGAAAGGATGCATAGCAAAACACCTATCAAGGTCTATAAGCTAAGTCTCAGCCTCTAGCCCAGTGCCTGCTCCATCATACATGGGTGGATGTGCCCTGAGGAAATCTCTCATGTGCACCTCAGAATGAGATGGGACTTCCCTTACAACAGGATTAACTTGAACCTCGACTGGCCTCTGACCAAGGAGTGCCAATGCCTCCTCAAGTGCTCTATGCACAACCTCAATCCCTAGAAGGTTTTGCTGATGATCACTAACCCCCAGTGCATTCTGAGATGCCTGAAGTTCTTCCTAGTTGGGAATAAGTGGAACAATAGGAGGAGATCCATGTTGACTCCCATCGTGACTACCTACATACCCACGTCCATGCCCTCTACCTCTTCTGCATCTGGGAGGCATAATCCTGCACAGACACATCAAGGTATTAGGCACGGTACACAACTAAAAGCTTAATGGGTTCATAATAATCCTAGAGTACTCAGTGTTTAAACCTAGGCTCTGATACCATGTGTAATGCCCCGCCATGCAACCCTAGAGGAAGTTGCAATTAACTACTTAAATAGACTAATTTTTTTTGTTGAAGTACAATTAACGTGCAAGTTCACTACCCAATTCCAACAACCTCTAAGGTTACAAGACTGAGGTTAATTTAGAACCTCAACAAAAAACATGAATTGAAACCATGCCATTTATTTACTTAAGAAATTAAAACACATACATTCCATACATGATTAAATTACATCAAATCATAAGAGATAACATGAAATTTCATTTATCAAAACTTAAACAATAAGATTACATCTCTCATTCCCCGAATGCGGTAAGTCCAATAAGCATGATTACAATTACAACTTTCCACCTCAATAACAAATGAGGGGTAATAAATCACAAGATCAACTAAAATAAATAAAGCATGAAATGTAACTGGATCCCAAAAACTCTCCAACTGGAAATCTCGTCCACACGAACAAGAAGAAAACCCGACGGAGTAAGGTGCACGTTCCACCCAACCAAGTGGAACCCAAAGGCCCACCCCCCTTGCTAGGATATAGTAACAAGGAATCCTAGCCAAGGCTATCTACCTCTAGACAAAGGCTAACACATAACTTAACCATACTGACACAACCAATCACATGTACCACACAAGTAAAACACAAATACAACACAAGTACAACAGTAACATGGTCACATTGCTTCCAGATATAAACAGATCAAGAATGTTAAGAGAACCATACACATAGAATCAAATACCAACTATTGTTCTAGACAAAGTGTCATCACACAAATCATCACAAGTTACCCATTGCAGATCTTTATAGGCCCCGACCCCCTAATTAAGGGTTATCCTAGAGACCTCAACCGACCACCAACCCTCCTAGTTACTAATGCGGAATCAAATACCTCTCATAAAGACAAGGTAGTCAACCTTTGTCATTCTAGGCCCTTCCCACTCACCCCAAATCTAAACAAGCACTCGAGACTATGAATGGGGCTAGAACTTATCTTTTTAGTGTGAAGTACCACCTAAACTTCTAAGTACATTGCTTTATTTGTCACTTGATTAAACTACTTTCAAAGGTTACCCAGTCTTACCTCTTACAAGCTCTGGCCCGTAGCAGAAGCCACTCTTCTATTTGACAACACACATTCAACAAAATACCAAGGAAACCTAAGTGCATACAAAATAGATATACAACAACTCCAACTCTAGGAGGTAACATATAATGAAACTCACTTGAAACACTGGAGGCAACAAATCACATAATCCACTCCTTCCAAAGGAGGCACAAACCATTCCCATTCGTGGAAACCGAGTAATTAATTGATAACGTAACATGCACTACCTTAGGGATTCAAAACAGGTTGACAACATAATACGACAACCCACATATTTAAAACCCCATCTGGAAGACTTAACAACCCTTCTAATCAATTTCCCCTGAAGCAAAATAGAAGAAACATACATTCCAAGAGCAATTAAACAAGAATTGAATCTACTTTGGATTTACTAAATCCGCTTCATTTAATAAAATTCAATAGATTATTGCCACAATAAAACTAATTTAATAATGTCTCTTTCAGACATAAGAAGAAATTTAAATCAAATACTTAATCCTTAATTGCTTGTAAATAAAAATAAAATAAACATTCACTTCTTCGATTTAAAACATATTATTTTTAAGTTACTATCTATCCTTTGCAAAATAAATCAATTTTAAAATCAATTAATCTTGCTATTAAAACATAATACTTTTAAATCCAACATTGGTCCTTTCAAATATATTATTTCAAAATAAATCCATCAACTTGACTATTACCCATTAATTTTAAATTTCTCAATTAAATTTAAATCATACCATGACTTAAATCAACATTTTAACTATATATATATATATATTATATAAATATAAAATTGATTATTTAAGATTAATATATATTAATATATATTAATATTTTAATATTATATAAATATAATATTGAACATTAATATATATTTTATTATTTTACATATATTAATATTTAAATATTATAAAAAATATAATATTAAATATTAAAATATATTATAATAATTTTTTTTTAATTAAAAAAAAGCGAATTTAAAAAACGTAGGCCACGTTTCTTTCTTGGGCTGCACACAAGCTAGTGTTGGGTGATGACAGTTGACCATGTTTGGGGCGATGACTTACACAACTGGCCCCATCCATGGTGGTGCGGCTGTGTATAACACAATCGACCACCATGGGTGTGCTGCTATATATGCAGCCGCGTGGGGGGATGCGTTGGGCGCAGCTCCCCCCATAATGCCTCCCATGGGGAGTGCGGTGGGGGTGAGCCCCCAGTGACCCCCAAACAAATTTAGGTTTTAAATTTAAAAAAAAAGAAACTTTGACACACAGAAACTGCGGATTTTTAATCTGCTCAGTATTTTTATATTGGGTATATTTTTTTTCCATAACAACATATATTAAAAAAATATATATGTATGTATATATATATATATATATATATATATATATATGTATGTATTTCTCAAAAAATATATATACATGTATATTTACATGTATTTTTATCCAGATTTAACCAAACCAAAAGTTTAATTGAGCAAATAAATTCTAGAAAGAATTGTTTGCAGTCCTATTTCAATTTTTTTTTTAAGTTCATTTCCAAACATAGGTTTTTTTTCAACTTTTGAAGCAAGATTTAATATGGGTTTTTCTTCCAAATCGAAAAAAGTTTACTTTATTTTTCAAACAGCATATCAAAATTATGAATCATTTCAAATTGAACTAATTTAGTAAAAGAAAAACCTGGTTCCTCCAAAGCTTGATAACTAATATCCTTCCCAGCAATCCAATTGAGCTTCACCAAAAAACACCAAATCCAAAAACCCACAACCAACAATAATCTTCTTCCCTTCTCTATTTTTCCATTTTTTCATCTTCATGAAAAATCCTAATAATAGCCAAAAAAATTGAAAATATCTATTCAACCACCATAATTACTTTTCAGAAACATAAATAGAAAATATCTCCAATTTTCAATTTGCATTTTCAAATTTTCAAAAAAAATGAAATTTAAAACCTTTTTCAAAATTTCCAATTTAACCTTTTCAATTTTCCAATTTCACACAAATATCTATAAATTTGAAAATGTATAACTTAATTTAATTTCAACATAATTAATTTAATTAATCAATAAAATAAATCTAATCCAAAATTAAATCATTTTATTAATTAAATAAAATTAATTAATATATTAAATAGCATTTCTACATTATAACCAGATTAGTTTAATAAACAACTTAAATACATAAGCCATTTATTTACCTTTTCCAACTTGCAATTTAAATAATCAAAGCAAATAAACAATATTTAAATCAACTGAACTAGACTAAAACCGACAACACACTATGACCAGGGTGATGACTTGGCATGAAAAACCTAGCTACTATCTCCTAATCGAATACCATTGGGAAATGGACACGCTCAAACCTGTGAAACCAGGTGGAGTCGATGTCCTGTACCTGTCAATCTGCGAACACAGAGTATATCAAACATGCATATATATCATAATAAAACACACCGTGAAGAGAAAATCGTGGAATCACAGGGCACTCGCAAGCGAGTGGTGCGATACCGCCCCCTTCACCTACAATGTAACTAACTAGAAAATCTAACATATTAATTTAATCAAAAGAATAAAACATCATTAATTGAAATATTCACAACGTTAATCCAAAACATGCCATAATGATAAAATCTAATTAGAATACCATCACATCAAAATATAACATTCACATCACTTTATAGTTAGCAATCAAATAGTAACTGAGTACCAAAGTCAAAGTACCAACAGAAACTAAAACATAACAAAGGAGAAGAACACTATTCGGACAACAGAGCAAAACAGAGGTGTATTATAGAATGTTTGTTAAGATAGAAGATGCATATTAATGATTATTTTCATGTTGAAATACAAGAGTATTTAAAAATGGATGTATATTAATATAGAAGTTGTAGACTATTTATTTTTTCATGTCAAATTTCAATAGTATTAACATTACATGTCTATTAATATAAACTATCAACATTGTTATACTTTGCAAGGTATTATTTTTGGTGGGAATTAATTGTCATGTGTGAATGCCATTATTACAAAATATATGATTTGAATATACAATATTATATGTCAAAATTATGATCTCACAATCCCAACTTGCTAGGAATGGTAAATGTGAAAATGATAGAAGGGACATAATTCTTATGGAATGTTGACATTGTATATCTACCAAAGTAGAACTAACTATGTTTGCATGCTAAAATTCAAGAATGTTAACATTGCATGTTTTTAATAGTAAAATTATCATCTTTGATACGTTGAGTGTTTGAAACATACAAGAATGCTTCAATTTGTGAGCTAAGAGTAGACAACTTTCTTTAGGTATTATATATAGTTTTGAATTTATGTAAATACCTAGTAGTTTGATTATAATGTACTAGTGATTTAAATATTTTCATTTATAATTTCATCCATTAATCTTAATAAAAATAAATGTGAAAGTGATATTTTTAAATTGAATGTTTAAATTGTAATACTATTTATGTATATGTGTTAGTATTTTCAGGCTAAAATTCAAGAGTATTAATAATGTGTGTATGCTAAGATACAAGTGGCAGATTATTGAATGACTTGGTTGATCGTTGATAGGTTGAGCATTTGAACTGTACAGTAAGACTTCAATTTGTAGCCTAATAGTTAAAAAGCTTAGGTATTTTTAGATATAATTTTGACTTTATTTAAATAGTTATTACATTGTAATCTAGTCATTACAACCCTTTCATTTATGATATTGTTACTTAATTTCAATAAAAAGGATAAATTCAAATATAAGATATGAAAAAAATTAATACTAGAAGTAAAATTTGCTATTTGACTCCATGCTCTTATTTTGTGAAATATTGAAAAGTATCTAGTGTAATTAGTTTTGGTATTATAAACATAAGATTGAAGCACTTTGTAAGAAAAGAAGTAATTAATATATTTAGAATTAGAAAATACATAGAATATCCATTTTTGCTCTTGATTATCTCTTTTTCTTTGTTGAATATGTTGTCATTGTTCAATAAGTTATCATGCTAAAAATTAAGAATGTTAACATTGCATGTTTTTTAAGATATAAGTGGTATATTATATATTGTTTTCAAGCTAAAACTCAAGAATATTAATATGGCATGTCTATTAAAATAAAAGTTATAGAATTTTTATTCTTTTAATGTAAAAAGTAAAAAATTATAACATTGTGTATCTACTAAGATAGAAGTGGTATAATATTGATTATTTTCATGTTAAAAGTTAAGAATGTTAACACTATGTTGAATTTTCTTGGTAAAGGTAGATCCAAGTGGCAACCCAAAAGGAATGGTGACTTGTTTCTCTGAAGCAATTGACACTATTCCCATGGCAGTGAAGGAATGAATTGGAAATGTAAATGGTGAGAAAGGAGGCAAGCCACATAGGGGAGCGACCGACAATTTCTTAACCACCATTAAAGATGAAAATGGCTTAGGTAGAGGTGTAAAAAACATAGCAATAATAGAATATTATTGAATAGAAAGCATGAAATAAGTCAATAAAGAATAATTTTTAGAGACAACAAAGTCACTCAAATTTACCTTCTATTATGTGACCCTAGAGAGTGGCTATGATCTGTTTTTCTCTCCCACACCTTTTTTCTTCTTGTTCATGCTCTGAGCCTTTATCTATCACTTTATTTTTCTTCTTGTCCTGCTTAGAGGGAAAACTATAGAGTGACACCTAACATGCACCCTTGACAATTAATGAATCCATTTGTTGCACTATAAATTTTTCTCCTTACTAAACAACGTCTTCCTCCTCCATTGTCCCACCCACTTCCTCTTCTTATTCATCATCTTCTTCTTCTTCTTCTTTTGTCAAGGTTTCTTCAATGTGGTTCTCATCCCACAATATCTCCCATTCTTCAAATTAACCTCTACATCATCAACATTTAAATCCATTTTATAAATCTCTTATGTATATTTCCAAAGGCTTTTATTTTTTAGTTGGTCTAGCCTCAATTGATGAGTTGCACCTGTAGACTCTTTCTCATTTTCCTTAAAGGATCAAAAACTTGTTGTGGTTTGTAGAATGACTCCCAAATGCACAGAGCATTGGTAGTGATGTTGGAAAATTCAATGTAAACACTGATAGTGTAAACCAAAAATGACTTGCACTCCTTTAAAAAAGCTCAAGGCTCATGAGCCATTGAAGAAATAGTTTTTAAAGTAGTCATTTCACTGTCTAAGTAATAGTACCATTGATCATTTATCATGTCTATCCCTAGCTATGCTAGCTTGAACATAAAAAATCATTGGCATGACCTTTTAAGTATTGAGACACCTCCCTTAAGAAGCCTAGATCATATATCACCTTATTTTTCTTTCCAAAACCAAAAATTGAGTCCACCACATCTAATTATCAAGCCATTTCTAGAGCCAAAATTTGATCTGTAAGCATCTACGAAAGTCAAAATGGCTCATGTAATGCCCTACCATGAAACCCCAAAGGACAACACATCTAACTAACAATTATGACACAATTTATAAAAAAAAAGTGATTCAACATATAGATCATACTATCAATTACATAGAATGTAAACTACACACATACATATGCACTAACTATGTCCTTAGGGGTATCATGACTGCATTATGACTACATCAATTATCTAATGTAGACATACATCATAAGGTAACTAATAATAAGAGTTCATTTACATCCACTACATTAAAATAATTGAATATACATGGGTATGTGTAGGATCATGATGGGCCAAAAAGTTGCGATATGTAAGTGATATGATGGCCCATGTGGCTGACAACTTTTTTTTTACCCAAATTTGATGAAACGAAAAGAGTTTTTAAAGGAGATTCTTAGCTTTCCACCAATATAAATTATTATTTACTTTGAATTTAATAAATTATTATTATTCATTTTCTATTTAAATTACGACTAAAGTCTTGATTGATAGGTTGATTGAAAAACATCTATAGCGTTCAAACAGTATCACATTTTTTGAATCTAAAACATGCATCACATTCTATGCTTCGCATACTATATGATTAAAAAATATATATTGAATTTCATGAAGTTTTGACCAAGTTAAGGTGGTTAGATAGAGGATTTTTTATATTTTTTAAAAGTTTTAATAAAAAATTCATAATTAATTATTTACTTGGAAAAAAATTACAAAAAAATATGCATCACATTGGGACATGAGTCCTCTACTTATATCTAAAAAATTATAAAAAATATTATCAATTTATTGTGGTTAGGGTGGTTAGAAAAACACCTATTTCTTATTTTTCCCTTGAAATTTAAGTACTACTGCATTGAAATTTCAAATTTTCACCAATTAGATTCTTTAATAATAAAAAAAACTAGTAGTTTAGAAAATACATTCAATTTGTTACAGATTCTATTCTTACATATTTTTGAAATAATATAGATAACTTATTCAAATTTTTATGTCAAGTTGCCTAACTCTGATTTTCTGAATTTTCATTGCCACTTCAGGGCCTGTTATTTCCATGATGATCCTGCACATACCCACATATTTCTATAGATACAACACCATTCAAGAGCATAGAATAAAAACCAATGAATACATATACAACTTCTCATACATGAGGTAGACCATTACACTATTTACAAATTACATCAAAGCTTCCCTTATAACAATGAGAAGATTACACCAATATACATGAGATATATAATATAAATGATTACATTACATAACATCCAGCATTATCTTCAAGTTTGGTACAAAATCTAGAAACTCTGCATAAGGTTCCACATCCATGCTCACGAATATCAATAGGGAACCCAATGGAGTGCATGAAACATTCCACCCAACCATGTGGAACCCTATGGTTCACCCTTCGTGCTAGGAGATGACAATAAGGTCCCACCACCAAAGTACTCAAGAGAATAGAATTTGTATGACACAAAAGGCTAACATGAATCCAACAAACAAGGTACATCAATATTTACATGACAATGACTCCGCTTCCAAAGGTATGTAAATAACAAAGGGGAACATAAGACAAGGGCATGCTAGGCTGCAATAGGGAAAAGAGTGTCATCACATGGTATCATCATGGGTTTTCTAGCATGTTCGACCCCTCTACTAACTCTAGATCTTGACCCCCAAGTGATGCCCATGCGGCCCTCCCAACTCATCTTGAGACTGTACTAGTACTCAAGGCCATGAATGGGATAGTATTTTTTATCTTATTAATATGTGAAGAACCCATCTGAAGATTAATTAATTACATTTTATCACTTGTTTAATCCAACTCTCAGTGGGTTGTCCAAGTCCCCACTTTGGGTTTCACCCCCCATTGAGAGCCACTCCCCCTACTAACAACTAGAAGACCAAACACATCAACTAGGGTAAAGTCACCTTGCACTCAAAAACAAAACCACAAGATTTATAGATCTAGAGCATGGCATGAACCACCTCACTGAAAAATCATAACCATAATAACATGTAAGTAGTGAAGGGCTAAAGACCCTCAATAACATGTAAGTATAAAATTGACCCCTTCAAATGGGACAATCATAAAACTTAACAAATAAGATACTCCTCAAGTGTCATCATGTAGCTTGATATGGGTTATCCTGGAAAATCTTCCTACACCCCAACGCCCATCCTAGGCTATCCTACAGGCCTCACCTAATCCATGACCCCCATACAAAATCATGCAAGTGAAATTCTCCCTCCTAACTGTTGGAAGGCTACCACAACAACTTTGCACAAATGACTGCCATATTAAACAATAATTTAAACTCAACTTAATAACAATAATCAAACATGATATGAAAAAAAAAACACAATACAACCACGAAATACTCCATATAAGACATTATTCCCACAAACTATCACTATAACATAAACTCTCAATATCGATTACGAAAACAATCTTCCTATCAACTAGTAAGTTGAATAAGTATCCTAATTAAATTAGGCTAGGAAATATTTCTATTCTAGAACCAGTTAATCTAAATCATTTATCAAAACTACAATCATTCAATCATCTATATATGTACAAAAAATCACATAATCCTAGAAAGGCACATATTCTCCTAGATACCCCTATAGAGGATAGGACATTATGGATTTTACCTTATTATAACGATGATAAAAAATAAAGAAATAGTTTATAGAAGGCAACGCTATTAAAAGAACTAATTAATTAAATAAACAAGATTCCCTAATTACCTTTCAAAATGGTATGATATGAACTCTATTCTTTTACAAATAATTTCTTCATGCAATTAAATCAATATATTTTCCTCCAAATTTAATTAACACGTTCTTGATATACCCAAAAGTACAAGCTTGTCTTGGCACACTTGATCCCGATTACTAACAACATTTCCTCTTAAATCACATTCTCAGCATTTCATCACATTCTATCTCTTAATCTAATGAATCATTATTCATTTAATTAAATCATTCTCACCTCTTTTGATTAAATTAATCAGTTTAATTTAATTAAGCCTACATTGCTGTTTAATTAAATAAATCATTTTATTTAATTAAAATATCTAAAGTCCTCCTATTAAATTAAATAAATTAAACCTTATTTGATTTAATTTAACACATTCCTTCTTTATTAAATAAATCAAATCATTTATTTAATGAATCATTTCCTCTCAATTTCTGACTTAAATCAATTCATAAATCTAAGTCTAAATTGTCACATCACTTAATTCTTCATTAAATTAATCAAATCCATGATTAACTTAATCCCTCTCACTAAAATCCTCTAGAGAATGCAACTTGCACAATAAATCAATTACTTTGATTTATTAATTCATCTATTTTCCCTCACAAAGCATCGAAAAAGGAATATTCCTCTTTTGAATTCAAAAAGTCCAAGTGGACTTGGTCCTTCCAACAAGGCATTAAAAGCCTCTTACATGTCCTTGACCTTGAGCCAAGTGACATTAACTTCATCCTCTTTCCCTCTTCAACATGTCATTTTTCAAATTTGAAATGCCACCTAATTGCATTTATTGGCACATTGGCCAAAACTTGCACATTCCTCATCCAATCACATTTGGACAAGTGGCACAATGCCATTGGACTATCTTTTGTCCCACATTGCTTGATTCCACTATCTCTTCCAAGATTTGAATCTATAAATTGGAGACTCTTCTCCTCAATCTTCATCCACAACTCATATGCAAAGTTACTCTCTCGACATTGAGAACTAATTTTGCCCATTTCATCCAATCATCCACCATATTTGAGATTTGACCATTTCTCTCATTTGATCAAACATTGCAATTAGGAATTGGGAAAGGGCCAATTGCAACATACCATTGGTACCAATTCCCCCATGGAATCAACATGCTATCTGCTTAATTAGGATTTACATAAGTTTTCATTTCTCATTGTGTTCTTCATTTCCTAATATAAGTTTTAGATAGATGGATTTCATGGGGAATCTCTCATGCTTGTTTCAGTGTATTTGATCTAACATACTAATCATGTTTGTTGTTCATGTGCATTTGCAGGTTTAGGGGTTCACATTTTGGTGCTAGAAGGAGGGTAGTTCAAGCATTTAAATCACATTTTTTTAAAAATTTTGCGGTTTCTAACGTTTTTTTTACAGACACAGGTCAAACAGAGCCGCTTTTATAAATATAGTCGCGTGGCGCTATATTGAGCCGCTCCCAGCTCAAACAGAGCCACTTTTGCAAACAGAGCCGCACAACGCTATATTGAGCTGCTAAAAACTCAAACAGAGCCGCTCCCAGGTCAAACAGAGCCACATCTACTCCAAACAGAGCCGCTTTTGCAAACAATGCCGCTTTTGATTTCCTTTTTTTTTTACTCGAACTTAAAATGGTGATATCTTGGTCATTTTTTAGTCTTTTTCAAAGCTTTTCTTTTTTAAATGGGGTAGAATTTCATAAGATATCTAATGGTGTAGGTGTTTCTTAATTTTTATTTAGTTAAAAGTTTCAAACTTTCCCCTAATATCAAAACACCATGAAACTTGGTCTAAATTTTAGGGTTTATATGCTTAATCTTTTATTTAACCCCTATATCTTCTTGTTTCTTGATCTCATCTAACATTTTGGTGCTAGAAGGAGCACTTTTGTAGGTTAGAAAATCAAACAAGAGAGGAGAAAACAAAAACAAAGCTTCTTATGACATCTTTTTCTTTGTTGTATCAAGTGTCTTTAGACACTCTTGGAAGCAATTATAATTCCAAGTTTAAGGATTTGATTGCCTTTATGCTCTTACAACACTAGATTTATTTTGAGTTTAAAAAGAACAAGCAAATTTCCTTTTTTTAAACAAAGTAGGAGATTCATTATGCTCATGCTTATTTTGTACAAAGTGTTTTTAAACACTAAAGTGTTTTTCAACACTCTTTAAAGAATTTGATAAGTTCATTAATCCTAGGATACTAAATCTATTTTGGGTTCTAAAATAAACAAATCAAATTTATTTTCAAAAGTTGCCAAGGGGCTAAAAAGAACCTTAGACAAATACACTAGATTTTGTTTAAAGGTCAACAATTGAACAAGGCAAACTCACATTTCATTTGGTGCTTAAAAAGAAGTCATCATTGTTTTGAGGTTTAAAATGAACAAATGTTTTCCATGTTTTGCAATCTTTTTTACAAATTAATATTATCTAAAATGTGTATGCGCTTCTCTCATGCTTCATTGCGATCTTGAGAATCAAAAACATTTTGGTAATATTAGGTTGTTATAAAGATTACCACCACATTTCAATTTGGGCAATTAAAAATGAACAAAACATGTGAGTGTGAATAAAACTTATTGCGAGTGTTCTCCTTTTGTTTTTAAACAAAAGTCGATCGAACTACGAATAATGTTTGTTCGCTATTGTTTATCTTAGAGGGCCTGCCTTGTGGGAAAAAGTAATCACCCAAGAGAACGACCCAACTAGGAACACGCTAAAGCCAAGTGACTTCCAACCGGTATATAAATGTGGATTCTTGAGGAAAGTTCAAGAATCACGAGGATTATTTCGACGAGATGGATAGCAATGGACTCTCGCCAATGTTGGATAATCCCCCATGAATGGAATGCCCACATTAGAACCTTTTGTTTAGAAAAAATCCAAAACCTTATCTATCTTGTTGGTTCAAAAGGTCATGTCCTTTGAAGCCACCCCACATTATACATGCGGTCTTGTTGTGGAAATGGAAAGTATCGCATGGGAGATTCATAGTTACTAATGCTTGGTTGACCCGAATAAGTGAGTGTTGTGGAGGGGAGCCAGTGTGGTCAAGCATTTAGCCATTCGCACAAGATATACGCAGCTAGATTTATCCAAGTGGGAACCCAACAAAATATTGCCTCATCATCCTAGGAGTGTAAAAATGTTTGGAAGGAATACATTGCTTGATCTTGAAAACACTTGAAAACAAACATTCACAAGACCTCCAAAATTTCAAACCCTTTAGGGAAGCAAATACCTTTGACAAATTCAAGTACTCATGCTTGCCCTAGGGATTTCATCCTTAGAGGCTTCTAAGCATTTGGATTTCATCTCAATTTTCTTACTAAGGTCAACAATAGGTAACCTTTGCCTTTGATTTCCTTGATTTCCACATAATACACTTTGTGGGATAAAAGAAAATTAGGACATTGGACATTTAGTTTGAAAAAAAACATAATCAAGAAAGTGCTTGTGTAAAAAAGAACCCAATCTAAGCAAGATAAACAAACAACTGAACCACACATGTGCTTGTTCTCTTTTGAGTCTTATGGTTTTCATGCAAACATTGGTCTTTTGGTTTGAATTACTCCTAGGGAAAAACATGTTCTTCATTACCTTGGTCTTGTAAGTAAGTCCTCATAGGGTCATCTAGGATCAAAATCATCACTTCATCCATCCAAAAATCAATCAAATTCCATCTCACCAACAAATTTTGGAACTTTGCAACATCACTTATGCTAGAATTTTGGAAAATCAACATCACCTTGTTTGACTTAACACACCTAGTCAAATTATCAATCTTCTTGAACAAATTTTCCTCTAGGATAACACAACTTCCTGAGGTCCACTAGTTCATGATCATTTTAATTGGCTTAACAAACTTAGCCAATTCATTCTCTTATGCAAGTTTTCCCTAGGATAACACAACTTCCTAGGGTTTACAAGTTTACCATCATCTTGTTTGGCTTAACACACATAGTCAAACTATCAAATCGAATCAATTCCTAAAAGTCTAGCATTGATCCAAAGTTCGTAGAAGTTCAAACAACCATATCACTCACCCTTTCATCGTCCATCTCATCATTTGTCCTAAACACCTTAAAGGTTCACTTTTGCAACAAGATCACAACACAAGAGGGACATGGAATATAAACTTGATCCATCCATCATGAGTAATTCAAGTCAACCAAACTATCCAAGTCTCACAATGCCAATTGATTTTCAAAACTTGCATTTGTACAATCCATACATAGGATCATTATCTCCTCCAAGCATCAATGGTACAAATGTGAGCATGCCCAATCTAAATTCTGGAACATCTTTTCCTATGATAGATTTAAATCAAAATCCAAACCTACAATTCTATCAACCAAATGCTCAATGCATGAGTTTTCCAAACAACATTATCCCATCAAATCCATACATGCCAAGTGCAAATTTACCAAACATAACCATTTCAAATCCATACTTGGTGAATTTTGGGATAGATACGATTGCAAATGAAATCAATGTGGTTCAAAATCCAAGCAATATGTTGACAAATCCACATGTTGATTCAAGTCAAGGTAGCACCATGCAAAATAAAAGTTACCTAAATCAAGGAAATATGATTCTCAACCACAAAAATGTTCAAAGTCAATCTATCATGCAGAATCAAAACATCACACCAAATCATCCCATTTTGCCATCACTATCGTAACAGCAGGTGGCAAACATCCAAGCAATCCCAACAATCAAGACCACCACCACCACCACCACCAAAACACAACATGGCCAATTCATTCTCCATCATGTTGCAAGCTGCTCAAGAAGCTTCCCACAAAAAGGAACTCCAAAACCAACAAGCTACACAACTAGCTACTCAGCAAGCACAAGCGGCTCAAGTAGCCCAACAATCTCAAGCCCAGCACTAGGCTCAACAGGAGCAAACACAATTCAAGGCATTGTTGCAAGTAATCCATCAACAATCAACTCAACAACAAGCCAAACAAAAAGCATTGTTGGAACAACAACAACACAACCAACAACAAGCGTTGTTGGCTCAGTAGTAAACACATGAATTACTCGCTCAACAAACCTTGCAACAGATTCTTGAAATAAAAAATCAAGATTAGTCTGTCAATAAGCACCTTGAAGATGTTTCCACATCATCCGATGATCAAATCAACACACCCCAAAAGCCACTTTTCAATCATGATCAAAACTCACCAACGATGTCCAACAATGATCTATTCAAAGGAGGGTTAACATTATTCGATCCTATAATTTGTGATCCTTCAACTAATGATCATATTGAAAGTGTCTCTACATCACCTAATGAGTTAGAGGACATCTCTCAAGATTTTTCCCCAAAGCATGATCGACATCTTTCACTTAAGTCTAGCAATGGTCCTTTCCAAGACATATTGACATCTTTTGACCTCATGGTAGTAGATATTGAAGATATCCTTAACTCACCATTTGATCCAAATCCATTCAAACAACAAGTAGATATTGAGCCACTTTCCATGCCTAAGAACGATGTCCAAAAACCCACTATAAGCAATCCATCCTTTGAAATTGATCCATGTCAAGAACTTGATCCAAAACATGTAAAAAGTAATTCAAGAATTAGTCAAGAATTCATATCTCCAAGATACTACAATGATCTAATGGGCACTCTTTTATCTATACAAGATGTTGCAAATGATGATCATATCCATATGGCACATATTCCTCCATCCACCCATGAGATTCTTTCGTTGGATGGACATGTAGAGGATCGTCATTCAAAACAAGAGTCTCATACTCTTGAAATCATTACTGAGAAACAAGAGTCTCCTACTCTTAACAGTGGTACACATGATCAAGATATAGAGAAATCCAAAGACCTAGCAGAAACAAATCATGAAGAAGGATTCTACAAAATTTGCAAATTAGAAACATCATGTGAAAGCATACCAAGAATGAATCATGAGGAAGAATTTCATAGTAAATCACCAACACTTCTTGAAGAAGCAGTACAATCTGATATTTCACAAGATCGAGCTAAAGATATCAATCAAGAATTCATCCCACATATGGAGGATCCTATCACCTATAAAGTTGGATCACTCACCTTTCTTAGGGCTAGCTACCTCATCAATAAAGAAGTTGGCACTTTTGAAGATCCACCATGGAGCAGAGAAGGATTAGCACCTTGTTTCCAAGGCAGATCATATCCTATTGCAAACAAAATGTTTCTATAGATGAAATATTAAGGTAATGGATTAGGTCTGCATGAACAAGGAATCCTAGAACTAGTGTAGATTATCAGCAATCCTAAGCATCAAGGCCTTAGTTATTCGATAATCAATGGATCTCAACATATCGGTAATACTTCCAAAAAACTAGGGGCAACTTCATCTTGAGCAAACGTCAACATAGGGAGCACGAAGGATCCTTATGATGAAACCAATGCCAATACTACAACCCGCCACATCATGAATATCCATCCACCCATCACCCCATTCACAAATTGGGACCAACATCAAAAGAAAGACTCGAATCAAAGTACGAAGAATGTCATTAAAGAAAAAGAAGTACTGAAGCATAAAGGACAAATCAAATACAAATGGATACCAAAGAATACAAAGAAAGATTATCCCTATCAAACTCCATCAGTCAAAAAAACTATGGGGCAAAATAAGAAAGGGAAAAGTATCCATCAAAGATGTCCATAAAAGAGAAAACATGCTTCTCAAGTGACATGCAAAGTGTATCGAGCAGTTGGTCCTAATTCCATGCACACTTCCATATCCACTCATTATTGCTCATCTTCCCAAGTTTGAAGAGTCAAAGGTTCCAAACTATCGACCAATCCATCTTTTATTCCTAAACACACACCATCCCTGCCTCCATGCATAATATCCAATTCTCACATTGACCATGTGTTGGAAATGACCCTTCATCATAAGGATTTAGAAGGCACCCTATCATGATGTGTGCACAAAGACAGAGTTAACTCTGGTATCAGCAAAATAGATCAGGGATCTCAAAAGTTGCATTCAAGTGCACGTATCTTGGCAAAGCAACTTCTTCAAGCAAGATACAGATGGCATGTTATGACAGAAGCATCAACATCAGCACCACCAGGTGGTTCAACACTAGCTTAAAATCTCCCAAAAAATCAAAAAATACAAAAAATCCAAAAAAAATCAGAAAAAGGATTGAAAACAGTAAAGAAAAAAATCATCCTCTAGCGAAAACCATTTCGGTGGCGCTTTGGATAGGTACCATGATGAAAACCTGGCAAACAGGCATCGTGTGTAGAATCGAGCATCTACGTGCGCCAGTTCGGGAGAAAGCATCTTATCGCATCCGAAATCAGGCCAACATTGCATCCATATCATCCGTTCATCCATGAACTATTTATCCAATCCATTTTTATCCATCTACATCCAAGGTCCAATTACCTTGATCATGATGAAATTTTGGTGCACACTTCACACTTGTTTATGGTAGACATCTTGACATGGGTCATTTTCATTGATCCCATCCTACCCAATGCTATCTGAGAAATATCCTAATGAGCGTCCTCTATTTTGAACACCCTTATCTTATCACAAGATAATCCATTTATCCATTCATCGCAGAGTCCACCCATGGTCATTCAAACATTGCTAGACACTGGGGGTAAATATTTACATCTCTCTTCGGGAATAAATCTTGATCTATATCTTCACACTTATGTGGTGATCTAAACATTGGAAAATGTGAAATCAAATTGGTTAAGGCATTTGTTAACAAAAAAATCCAAATCACTAGCCCATGGCATATTTTGATAGGAAGATGTTCCTTATCAAGCTTTATCTTTCATCGAACATCAATCCAAGCAATCCATATCAATTGCATCTAATGTGTACTTTAGCGTCAGATCAAAATCATCAAAGCTATTTTGTTCCAAATCAAGCTTCATCAATCTTGATCAATCGAATCCAATCAATTATCACCTTGTTTGACTTAACACACTTAGTCAAACTATCATCTTGTGCACGACTTTACTCTAGGATAACACAACTTCCTTGGGTTTACAAATTCGTTATCATATTTGTTTGGCTTAACACACTTAGCCAAATCATCAAATCCATAATCACCTCATTTGGCTTAACACACCTAGCCAAATTATCCTTTTTGTATGAGTTTACTCTGGGATAACACAACTTCCTAGAATTTACAAGTGCATTATCACTTTTGTTTGACTTAACACACTTAGTCAAACTATCAATTCATCAATCTGATTGATCAACATTAAGCTTGGTTTTCAACGAAATCCCAAAACAAAGCACTGATATCATCACATATTCATATCCAAATCATCAAAATCATGCAAAAAATCTCAAAAAAAATCAAAAACATTCAAAAAATTCATCAAAACTCCAAAAACATCAAAAGTCATGCGAAAAATCATCAAAAACATTCAAAAACATCAAAAATAAAAAACATCCAAAATCATCAAACATCTCAAAAAAAATAAAAAAATAAAATCAAATAAAAGCAAATCAAAAATTTAAGTCTTGTCAGTCTTTCACCTTGTCGAACTACATCATCTCTAAGCTTGAACGTAGGCAAGCTTGATCTTTGATCATCCCCTGAGACAGTAAGAGTCATTCCTTAGGCGTCTGTCACATTGGCAATCTGTTTGCCCATCTAGTCTACATCTTAAGTCAATCCTTTAAGAAATAAAATGGCAATATGTTTTTCCATCGTATCATTAGGTCAATTTTTTTTGTCCTTTGAACTATGTCGTCTCTGAGCTTAAATGTAGGCAAGACCATCCTTGATCGGCCTCCGAGACACAAAATACCAAAAACATTGAAAAATGTGAAAATACCAAAAATAGCCTCAAAATATTTCAGAAAAACCCAAAATGGTGCATCCATTTCATCTCGCTTTCAATTGTGATTGTCATCACTCATAATAAATTTAATCATCACTTTATCCCTTTGGTGAGTCAGTCAGAAGCAAGTCTAGCAAGTAATCGTCAAAGTCTTGAAAGTCTAAGTCAGTAAGCAAGCAAGTTGGTCAACTCAGAGTATCAATAGCTTATCACCCAAATTAGTCCCATCAAAACCCTGATCACTACATGTCCTAGGATGAAGCTTTCCTATGATGGACATAAGCATCAGGTACCCCATAGTAGTTTAGCGTTGGCTAGCGATATGAAGAACATTGGCTTGTTTGTTTACTTTATCTTGGTCTTTTAGACTTATCTTATTTTGCGCTCATTTCAAGGACCTATTGATGATGCCTAAACAAAAGAGGTTTAGAGAGAAAAGAATGGGGCAAAAAAATCATTATCTTTTTATCTGTTGTGCTTGTGGGATACTCTTGTAAAATAACTTTGTCATGCATGCTTTGTTTGGTTTGTAGGGAGGATGTTTTAGATATCTTGTTGACCACAGCTTTCCTATGTTTTGTCCTGAGATGTTTAGAATGTCTAAACTACATCTTGAATGAAGTATGCATGCTAAGTGTGAACAAGAATACTCCTATCTGATTGACAAGTCAAAGTCCATCACACTCGGTACAATGCCATCTTGGTCTTTTATACCTTGATGCATCATACCTATGTGTGTTATCAAACATAATGCAATTGACCATTTGAAAATCCTAACTCTCAGCAATGCAAATCATCATCATCATCATTATAATGTGAACTTGTGTGGATCCTCCTTCTATCCATCTTATTCTTCTTATTCTTCTATCTTTACTAACATTTCTATCTAAAATTGGTGTGTTGTATCAAAATATACACGAGGCTACCCATGGCTGATGACTATCTATACATCATCAGGAATTGTCTACATCAAATAATTATATTGAGTCCTTTTATCAATACAACCACTCCTCTCATATTTTTTTCGTGATCTCGATCAAAAAATCGTACATTTCCGCTCGATCTCTCGAGGGGGCAGTATACTAGCATAATCCTTTCACTGGAGCAACAGTGGGGCATCTGGAAAATCGAGAAATTTTGAACTTTGATCACAACAGTTTATTCTTTGAATCAATGCAACAAGTACATTGCTTCAAAGAGGGGCAAAATGTAGACATGGAAAATGTACAAGCTTGTCTTGGCACACCTGATCCCGATTACTAACAACGTTTCCTCTTAAATCACATTCTCAGCATTTCATCACATTCTATCTCTTAATCTAATGAATCATTATTCATTTAATTAAGTCTTTCTCACCTTTTTTGATTAAATTAATCAGTTTAATTTAATTAACCCTACATTGCTGTTTTATTAAATAAATCATTTTATTTAATTAAAATCTCTAAAGTCCTCCTATTAAATTAAATAAATTAAACCTTATTTGATTTAATCTAACACATTCCTTCTTTATTAAATAAATCAAATCATTTATTTAATGAATCATTTCCTCTCAATTTCTGACTTAAATCAATTCATAAATCTAAGTCTAAATTGTCACATCACCTAATTCTTCCTTAAATTAATCAAATCCATGATTAACTTAATCTTTCTCATTAAAATCCTCTAGAGAATGCAACTTGCACAATAAATCAATTACTTTGATTTATTAATTCTCCTATTTTCCCTCACAAAGCATCAAAAAGGGAATATTCCTCTTTTGAATTCAAAAAGTCCAAGTGGACTTGGTCCTTCCAACAAGGCATTAAAATCCTCTTACATGTCCTTGACCTTGAGCCAAGTGACATTAACTTCATCCTCTTTCCCTCTTCAACATGTCATTTCTCAAATTTGAAATGCCACCTAATTGCATTTATTGGCACATTGGCCAAAACTTGCACATTCCTCATCCAATCACATTTGGAAAAGTGGCACAATGCCATTGGACTATCTTTTGTCCCACATTGCTTGATTCCACTATCTCTTCCAAGATTTGAATCTAGAAATTGGAGACTCTTCTCCTCAATCTTCATCCACAACTCATATGCAAAGTTAGTCTCTCCACATTGAGAGCTAATTTTGCCAATTTCATCCAATCATCCACCATATTTGAGATTTTGCAACAAGGTTATGCTCAAATCTCTTTGGAGATTTGACCATTTCTCTCATTTGATCAAACATTGCAACATACCATTGGCAACAATTCCCCCATGGAATCAACATGCTATTTGCTTAATTAGGATTTACATAAGTTTTCATTTCTCATTGTGTTCTTCATTTCCTAATATAAGTTTTAGATATATGGATTTCATGGGGAATTTGTAATGCTTGTTTCAATGTATTTGATCTAACATACTAATCAAGTTTTTTCTTCATGTGCATTTGTAGGTTTAGGGGTTCACAATATGATTATAATTAAAACCAATTAAAATCTACTTTGATAGATTCACTACTCAATTGCCACAAAGTAATAACAATATACAACTATATTACATTATATATATATGTGTGTGTGTGTGTAATTTCTTATTTAGTAGCTAACTGGCTACTATTTACCATCTTCCAGTTTAATTTAAATTATAGAAATTATCATTTAAAATGCTCTAAACATACAGAAATAACCATACCTATATATGCATACATATATATATATATATATATATATATATATATATATATATATATATATATATACATTCCAAATAAAATCAAATGGAGGAAATTGTAGCCATGACCAAGCAAGGCGAATGAATGGCTATAATTTGGAAAGTTTCCACTTTCACAGGGTGCATAAAACACACCTCACACTACATAAAGATACACTTATAATAGAGCTCTATTATATAATGTCATACTCCCCATATACCTATTGGCTTACAACAAGCCATTCATAGGCATAAGTGAATAATTTGCATGCACCAATATTTTTTAAATCGAATGCTATTGGGAATAACAAGGAATCGAATTTTCTTATGCATATAAAGAATCGATCAACAACAATAAAATCAATGCAATAAAATTTGAATGCTAATAACATTCACCTCAACATAGATAAATCAAACACTAAGAGTGAAATTATTAGTTTAAAGAAATGCCTGAGCATAAGTCACTACCCCCCCATATCAATTCATATCGACCTAGATCAATGGAATTATTGGTGCCACTATAAGAAACAAGTTGGGGATTGGCACACACTAAAGAAACAGTTAAATACAACCACCACCTTCAACATCGATTCCCAGTGACTAGGGATCATCAAGCCATGGGATTTAACAAGCATTCTAATTGCAAACACATCATAATGGGTGCTACAAATACAACACTACTAGAGGAAGAGAGATGCTTAAACCTTATTACCAAGATACCATTTAACTTGTGGCGCCTAAAGATCATAATGAATATAGGCTGAGAATTACCAAAAAACTATTTTATTTGATTCCTAAGGAGGATGCACACACAAGTAGACCTATTATAAAGGCTTAAGAAACTTTCAATAAATGCTTTAAGCAGATGAAAACGGATCTTATCTCGCTGGAAACAATGATTGCAAAATATTCACAATGGACTTAAATCTTCCAAGAACACAATGATTGCTAGACATTTATACCTACAAATGCATATCCTATGATTTTCAAAGACAAAAAAAAGTAGTTGATTACCACCATCTCAAGCATATCAAATAGCAAGCAATCATTTTCAGCAGACAAGAGAGAGAGATCATTCATAAATGATGGATAAACAAAACAAGAGAAAAGAAGATGCCAACTTGATATCCAAGGATTCAGAGACGGAAGAGAAATGTTGAGGATCACTCTATCACAACAACAATCATCTTCACCAACTTCTTGATCAACCTTCATAAATTTTCCCACTTTGAAAACAACCTCTAATTGAAAATCTATATTTTGATAAAAATTGTTGCAAACAAAAAAATTTCCTTCAAGCAAAAAAAAATTCATCCTCCCTCTTTCCCAAAAACCACCTTATTAAAAATCCAAAAATTCATTAGCTTTCAAAAGTTAAAATCAAACAATATCCACTCAAAATGACAAGTTTCCCATTCAACAATTAGTTCAGAGTCATGCATGTGCACGAACTCCATTTTTTCTATCTTTTAATTTACTTTAACAACTCGTTCGACAACACCTCCAATTTACTATTTTATTTTAAATTATATTATTTTTCCGTACTTTCTTAATTAAATGACAATAATGATAATAATATTAATAATATTTATCTTTACATTTAATTATAATTTTTTTTATCACATAACCATTTAATTCAATAAATTAATTATTAATAATTCCATATAAGTATTGGGGTTGGGGCCCTAGCTCGGTTAGCTAAATCATTCTTCTTGTAGGAGGTTGGTCATGAGGTCTAGTCTCCCCCACCCCCGTGGTATTGGAGGGCGTATCGGGACAGCGCTGCCGGTCATGTTAAAAAGTTTACCAAGCGCACTGTAGTTTATAGGGGGTCGTGCTACCCGATTCCTGCAGTATAATAAAAAAATAAAATAAAAAATATTCATATAAGTATCCATTTTCAATCTTGTTTTATTTAATTAATTACTTAATTCCAAATTAATTAAACAACCTTATAAATCAATTTAATTTAATTATATCTATTAAAAAAGAAAACTTGTAACAAAATTTATCAAACATCATAAAGGGACCAATTATGGAGGGGCACTACATCCTCCCCCCCTAAGATTTGACTTACTCCTAGAAGTCGCAAAATTAAAATAAAATGTACACACATTAATTCTAGAATTTGTTAAATATTAGCTTGCAACAACACCAAATAATCAAGCAAAAGAAATGTCAAACACTTACCTAAACCTTAATCAAGATTCAGAAGCAAGACCAACTAACCACAAACAACAATAGGACTAATGGGGTGACCATCGGATACTCATCCTAATTGAGGATGATGGCAAGGGAAAGGGGCCTTTTTTCATCTCCATTTTCAAAAAAAAATCCATTGGGTTTTAAGGCACGCTCGGACCTGACAATTGAAGTGGAGTCGATGCTTGGTACCTTCAATCTGCATCAGACAAACTATTGAATAACATATATATATATCAAACAATCAAACACACGGTGAGAGGAAATCGTAGCATAGTAGGGTACTCATGAATGAGTAATGCTACATTGTGCCTCCCACCAAGACACTTCAAACAATGATCCACATCAATGAATAACAACAATTACATCGTAAACAACATAGATCAATCATGAATTAAATAAACAACAAACATGATCATATAGCAACATGATACTCATAACTAGATTAATCTAAATAAATAAATCCATATAACCATCATAACATATACTTAAGTCAATAGTATCATGAACATCAACGTATGATCAACTGTCATCCAAAACCAATCCAAAACAATCAAACTAACATCAACAAGTTGTAATATTCAACATCTAACTTAGTAACATTTTTTAAGAGATTACATCCAAGATGATCAAACATACACTCCACACCATCTCTAGCATTCAAGAAAAACTACAAGAGAACAAATATCACATAGTATCATGCAACAACCACTCACATCAAAAGGCATACACAAAATATAAATACACACACAAATTCACATCACTGGGAAACATATCACAAGGCTACACAAGGGTCCATAATGCATTCCCTGATAGAAATAATATTTGGTGCATTACGCACTACACCGAGGGTCCTATCCTTTCACTGATTTTCTACACCATTGGACAAACACCACCAAAGAACAAATCATAGGTTGTTGGGTGAGGATGAAAAAGGGGAAAACATAACCACAAGATTACATTCACTAGGTTGACATAATGGGCTCAATGTATCCAAAGTACCTAGTGTATGAACTTAGGCTTTGATATCAAGTGTAATTCCTTGCCACAAAACCCCATATACCTATCAGCCGACAACAAGCCATTCACAAGCATAAGTGAATAATTTGCACTCTCCAATAGATTTAAATTGAATGCTATTGGGAATAACAAGGAATCAAATTTTCTTATACATATAAAGAATCAATTAGCAACAATAAAATCGATGCAATAAAATTGAAATGCTAATAACATTCACCTCGACATAGATATCTCAAACACTAAGGGCGAAATTATTAGTTTAAAGAAATGCCTGACCATAAGTCATCAAGCCATGGGATTTAACAACCATTCCAATTGCAAACACAACATAATGGGTGCTACAAATGCAACACTACTGAAGGAAGAGGGACGCTTAAACTTTATTACCAAGATACCAGTTAACTTGTGGCACCTAAAGATCATAATGAATATAGGTTGAGAATTACAAAAAAAATATTTTATTTGATTCTTAAGGAGGCTACACGCACAAGCAGACCTATTAAAAAGTCTTAAGAAACTTTCAAGCAAATGCTTCAAGTAGATGAAAACATATATTATCTTGTTGGAAATAGTGATTGAAAAATATGCACAATGGACTTAAATCTTTCAAGAACACAATTATTGCCAGACATTTATACCTACAAATGCATATCCTATGATTTTCAATGACAAAAAAAAACAGTTGATTACCACAACCTCAAGCATATTGAATAAAAAACAATCATTTTCAGCAGACACAAGAGAGAGAGAGATCGTTCACAAATGACGGATAAATGAAACAAGAGAAAAGATGATGCCAACTTGACATCCAACGCTTCAAAGATGGAAGAGAAATTCTGAGGATCACTTTATCACAACAACAATCCTCTTCACCAACTCCTTGATCAACCTTCAGAAATTTTCCCACTTCAAAAACAACCTTTAATTGAAAATATGTATTTTGATAAAAAATGTTGTAGAGAGAAATTTTCCTTCAACCAAAAACAAAAACCCATCCTCCCTCTTTCCCAAAAACCACCTTATTAAAAATCTGGAAATTCACTAGCTTTTGAAAGTAAAAATCAAGCAATATCCACTCAAAATGACAAGTTTCGAATTCAACAATTAATTCGGAGTCATGCATGTGCACAAACTCCATTTTTTCTATCTTTTAATTTACTTTAACAACTTGTTTGACAACACCTCCAATTTACTACTTTATTTTAAATTATATTATTTTTCCCCACTTGCTTAATTAAATCACAATAATAATAATAATTAATATTATCTTTACATTTAATTATAAATTGCTTTATCTCATAACAATTTAATTCAATAAATTAATTATTAATAATTCCATATAAGTATCCATTTTCAATCTTGTTTTATTTAATTCTAAATTAATTAAACAACCTTATAAATAAATTTAATTTAATTATATCGATTAAACAAGACAACTCATAATAAAATTTATCAAGCACCGTAAAGGGGCCAAATACGAAGGGGCACTACAACTCGTCCTTGAATCTGTGGAACCAAACTAATGTAAAATTGGCTCCAAAGAACCAATTACACTTGATCTGGAAGTTTTTAAGTCATTGATGGTGTGTTTCCATCAACCTAAACCTAAGTTTTTCATTTCCCACATCTATCAGTGCTAGCAAAAGGAAATTATCCAAAAATTTGTAGTATTCTTGTGTAATTGATAAAACATGGCTCAAGGTGGATGTTGAAATTGGCATGTGTGGGTATGTAGACATGTGAGTCATATTAAAGGTAAACTACTAGGAGAAGAAATTGAGATTCTAATATAACATAAGGTGTACAAGCAAAGAGGAGTACCTGAAAGTAGCCATTGTTGCAAAGTTCACTAGTTGAGCATGCATACCATCGATAATTGCGTGTGCAAAATCCATTTAATATTGCTTTCCTCTAGCCTCCATTCTTCATTACAAGATAGTTCCAAGCTAGAAATCATGGAAATTTTCATTGGATTGTTACCCAAACAAGAAAGTGAGCATAGAAAACACATCCCTCATGTCTTGAAACTTAAACCTTGCCAAAGGAATTGATAATTCTGAGATATTTAACAAACTACCTATAACGACAAAGTGAAGGAAATTGATTTTTTTCTCTACATATCCCATGCATCTTGTAGATTTTCGATCATGCACAACTCTACACTTGGATCATTTGGAAGATAAAGCATATCCCACACTACCTATGCACTAATTTTGACCTTCAGCTTCTAACCCTAAATAACATGATTGTTGCAGTTGTATGCCTCTACACACACAAATAAGATCTAGGTATGGATGGACCAGTTGTACCAAATATTGGGCCATCATCGAGATCCATAACCTAAATCTAAAGAGTCAATAGCATTACTCTTTACTTTGTTAAGCATCTGGTGAAAAACACCTTCCTTTAAAGTCTTCATATTCTTTGATAAGTTAGGGACAAAGATCACACATACAAAGTCTTGCACGATAATTGGGTCTCTCTATTACACCTTTCGAACACTCAAAACATTTGCTTGTTTGGGCTTGGGCACATAAGGGGCTGATGCATATGATTTTCATTGATGATTTCTAGAAATAAGCTCTGATTTCTTGCTCAGTGCTTCAGACATGTGACTTATTGGATGTTTCTCCTAGACCAAGACCATGAAGCTTCCATTTCTTAAATTTTGATGAAGTTAGTTTCTACAAAACACTAACTCTTCATTACTTGTTGTAATTATACTTAAATATTCATTCAAAGTTTTCCCTCTTGCTTATGGATTTTCAAATCTTCATAGTACATAAAATGATTGCTCTTGTCTATAGATGAATATTTATGCTAAAATATCCTAATCCAATAATTGCACATGTCGTTCAAAATTTGTGCTAATAATTGGAAAGTAGGACACACACACTAGGCCAACCACTTGACAAAGATGTACAAAATCATGCATAATAGTTATCCTATTTTCTTGCTTTGAGTATTAAGTATGGAATAGAGCGGTAGTTAAGTGTCTACCAAAACTGATGAAAGTTCCCAATAACACACAAGCATTAATAACTTGTACCATTATTTTTTATTGCAAAATATTTAATTCAAACATATTATTATAACTTTTCAATAGTAATTAATTATAATTAAACATACAATATGATCTATAGACCACTAATTATTCACTTAAGTTTCTAGAAACCTAATCAATAAAATTCAATTATATCCATATACATTCTAATCCTCAACTCCATAATCATTAGATATAGCTACACTACTGAATTGGATATGTTTCTTCTAGTTTCTTGAAAAAAAAATTCTATTACAGTAATACCATATGCCATAATTGGTAGAAAACAAGTTTATAGTTTCTCAAAAGAAACTTGCAAATTTTCCCACTCTGTCTCACATGCTTCGTGTCTACTTTTCAAATTTTTAAATATACAGTCCAAATCAATAATTTCCTTAAAAGAGAAATTATGAACATTTTGAACCATACATTTCATCTGAAATTCTAACTTTACAAGTGATCAAAGAAATTTCTCGACTTTTTCTACACTTGGCATCTAGTGAAGATTTTCAAAACAACATTTCTGATATTTCTTCTCTTGGAACAATTTTTGTTAGATGCACATGCCAATTGAGAGAGGGGGGGGGATGAATCAGTTTTACATTAAAACAATCAATCCCTTATGAACCTTCAAGCCCTTATTATCCTTTAAACCCTTATCATGTATTAGCAGAATGTAAACATATGAAACAATAAAGCAAACACAAGCAAACACATAAGAAAACTTAGATTTACATGTGGATTAGTTGACATATATACGAAAAAGAAACTCTGAATATAATTAGGCTCACTTCCTAGAAAGTGATAATGTGATAACCACCACAAATAGTGGATCACCCATAAAGGGTGGAGAGGTAATCACATGATATGTCCATGAAAGGTGGAAGTGATAAAGTAATAAGAAGATAAGTCCACCAAAGGTGAAAATTCTCCAAAAACTCCTATGTGGTCCGTAAGTAAACTTAACTAAGGTGTAATTATGACCTAGGACAAGGTACAACACAATTAATTACATCAACACCCCACTTAAGTGAAACTTAGGGAGAATGTACACAAAAGAAAACAATGCAAGATGGGTCTCGACAACTAGGCCATGTTAGGTACCCATGTACAAATGCAATGCAATCTCTCACAAATAGAGAAAAGGAGAAAACCCAGCGAAACAAAACTCCACCCCAAAAGAGAGATGAAATACAATAAAGAAATGCTCTCAATGATGAATGAGAAGGTAAAAACCCCATGTGAGGAAAAAGACCCCCCCATAAGAGAGAAGTAGAAGAGAGACAAGGCAGCCCCCCCTCAATGTTGAGTCTCTTGCAATGATGGTAGAAGCTCGAAATTGAATGCTGAAGATGATCCAATCTCACTGAACAACATTCCTCCCCTTAGGAAGAAACAAAACCAAGGATGTATGCAGGATGTATGATATATCTAAAGCATGCTCAAGAGTCTCCATGTTGATTCTAAAAGCTGACACACTCCAAACAGGCGTTCTAGGCCACACTGCGGAAGAGTACAATACAACATCTAGTAGAGATGAATGTAGAGCACAATCGAAAGAGAATGATATCCCCTCTAAAGACAAAGAAACCTCCTCCAAATGCTATCAAAAAGTATCCACACTCATGACAAACTATAAAGAATGACCATGTAGAGAATGAAAGAGAGGGTCAGAGTGTTCCCTCACAACAACTGAAGAAGAAGCATCTTCATCAAAGAGAAGATGAATGTCATCAATGATGTCCCCCAAATCTGCAAGATGAGACTCCATAAACAAGTCTGAAATACCTATCAAGAAGCCATCCAAAGTAGCAATATCTAGAAGACAATGTATATCTTGCTGCACTAAATCACAAGCAACCCAAATTGTGGAATCACAAGCATCCTCAGGTACAAAAATAGATGATTCAACCAATGCTAGATCACAAGAGTCCTCAACCTCAAGATTTTGACTCATTGATGAAGAAGATGAACACTCTAAATCTAGATTAGGAGCCATAGAAACCGAAGTCTCAATAGATGTCTCTATAGGAGGAGAAGGAGAAGGTTTTGTGTCATCAAAACTACCATAGCTTTCCCAATGAGAAAGTGTTTCAATTGTTTTATCATCAATAGGTCAAAACTCTGCAAGTGGAACAAGACAATCTATAATAGGATCCTCTAGGAATGGAGGTTCATTCGAGTCTCAATAAATCTCCCAAAGTTTGGTCATAAGGTCATGAGGGATCTCAATACCATCAATGGCCATTAGTGTATCAATATCACAATTACAACCAATTAATCCCACAATATGTTCTGTTTTTATGTCCCACACAACTCTCTTCCATTTTGATGAACATTTAGGAACTAGTCCATAGAAATATGGAAAAAGATTAAGCCACCTACAATGTGTTAGGATTCCATCTCGCAAAGACTTAAAGTTCCATCGATTTAACCTTATTACAACAGGATGTATATTTATGCCCATATTAAACTCCTCAACTTTAGTCACACAATAGACCAATCAAGAGACATAAGCCAACAAAGGAAAAAGATTACCCCCCCAAATTACTCAATCATGAAACCCCCCAAGAAATATTTGATTTGGCACTTTATACATAGTGCATTTACAATTGCCACTGCCAAAAATAGCAAATTGGACTTTGATCTTGGTACATGCAAATTGCCAAAATAGGCCTCAAGATCAAAGTGAAAAAATTACAGTAGATGAGATAAATCTGATCACACCACTGGAAAGTACACAAAAAACCATGCACTTTAAAAAAAACTTCACCCAAAAATGTTAGCATAGGAACAAGTTATGAACTCCCAAAGTTCTCAAAATGAGGATGAAGCAGCAACACCTATGAGAATCTGCAATTTATGGAAAACCAAAAAGCCAAAACCAAAACATTATTGCACCACTGTGTAGAGCACAAACAATTAGCCCAAATAAAGAAAAATTGCTAAAAAAAAGGAGCCAAAATGAGCAAGATATGAGCGTTCGAAGATCAGCTGCAAAATAAAAGAGCTCAATGGTGAAGGGGAAAAAAATTTCAAATGAGTGCTGGCGTGGCGCTAACATCAAAAAGTCACTGGCATATATTTGATGGCTTTGGGGGTGTCAAAAAAGAATATTCTCCAACATTGACAGAATATTCCCCAGCTGTCGCCGACAGAATCAGAAGGAATATTCAGAGAATCTTGATGGCCGGAATGTACCTGTTTGCCAAAATCTGTTACTAGAATATTCCTTGTTGCCGAGTTTCTGAGTTGTTGGATTTCGTGGAGGCATGCTGGATTTCAGTTTAAGTGTCGGTAATATGACCTTGCCGGAGAAGATTTTTGGGCGTTGGTGAATGGGGCCGCGGGTGGGGCCACGGCTAGATGGCCATGTGGCCTCCGTCAATACATGCGGTACCCTGTGACGACTGTGCCAACAACAGGTCTGCGGATTGTGCGAGTTGGTGGACTTGCAAATTTTTTTATTTTATTTTTTAATTTTGAATAACTTTTTAAAACCAAAAACTATGAAATATTTTAAATAAATTTTCAAAAAACAATTACTTCGCAGAAAATGATGGCAACCTGGGGGCCGTACAGCTCCTCGGACAAAATTATTTTGCCTCACTGGATGACTTGCTCCGATTTGGATGATTGAACAGTCGGTTTTAGGGTTTTTGGCCCTTCTTGACGTGATGGCAGGGTCGGATTTGACCCAAAATTTTCTAAAAATGCAGCTACCTTTTAAATTTGGCAACCACAATGTAGCTTCAAACCCTCATAGATTTGGCCTCATATGTCCGATTTGGACGAAACAAAAGGAAAAATCAACTTTTCTGAACCTTCTGGATGCAGTAGTGAGCTTAGATTTACACCAACAAGCTCTGATATAAACTTGCAATAAAGAGCCAAAAATAGAACCTCCCCAAATCTGCTACCTCTCTTCAGAAAAAAAACTCTCCAATGGCACCCAACCTACTTTGATACCATGTTAGAATCAAACATTCTCTGATACCATGTTAGAATTAAATATGCTCTGATACCCTATTAGAATCAAACATGCTCTGATACCATGTTAGAATTAAACATGCTCTGATACCATTTTAGAATCAAACATGATTTGATACCATGTTAGAATTGGTTATGGATGCCAAGATCTATGGACCAAATGGAAAGCACAAAGAAGAGAGAAAATAATATGACAAGAATAAACTGTATTCAATGTCAATAATATGATATGATTCAATGTACAAATGTAGTAGAGACCCCTTGGTTATATAGCCAATGTGAGAACATAAGAGTGCATAAGATTATGACAAGTGTTTTAATCTTATGACATGAGACAACAATGAAAAACTATCACTCCACCTAAAGTGGAAAGTGATAATGTGATAACCACCACAAATAGTGGATCACCCACAAAGAGTGGAGAGGTAATCACATGATATGTCCATGAAAGGTGGAAGTGATAAAGTAATAAGAAGATAAGTCCACCAAAGGTGGGAATTCTCCAACAACTCCTATGTGGTCCCTAAGTAAACTTAAATAAGGTGTAATTATGACCTAGGACAAGGTACAACATAATTAATTACACCAACAACTACCAAGGGCTCACTTCATAAAGGACTCAGTATCCAAAAGAAAGAAGATAGAAGGAGACTGTTATAGAGAGATTCACTATCTCAGAGCAATAGGAAGATGCACCACTACAACTCTATGCCATCCACAACCCTTGGCTAACTACCTCCAACTTCAAGTGCACTTAAATGTTGACACCTTCTACTCACTACATCTGGGAGTCTTAAGAGTTTAATCTCCCACTTAGATCACCACACTTGATCACATTCACATCTCACAACATGCACAGATACACTTATCCAACAATTCACCTTGCATTTATACAATCCATGACCTCAAACAATCTCAATTAGGCTAGCCTCAATGAAATTCATGCACCTCTAATGTAGGTTGTAATATCTTCATCTTCAGAAATCCTCAAGGTTTCAAATTTGACTTTGTAATTCTACATCTTTTCTTGCTTGAACTTATAACCTCCTTCATAAATTATCTCCAAATTTTTCCAAACACCTCTAGTATATTTCAGACTTATCACCTTTGTAAGTTTAAAGTAAAAAAGACCACTCAAGATAGAATTTATTACTTTTCCATTGTTCTCATAATCCTTGATCTCATCGTCACTTGTTGGACCATTAGAAGGCAAGGTATATCCTTTTTCAACTTATTTCAAGATGCAAAATCCAAGAGAGACAATAAATGATTCCATCCTAGCTTTCCAGTGGGCATAATTTGTTCTATCGAACATAGGAGCTTTGGCACCCTTCCTGTGCACTATCTAGATCTACTTCAAGTGTTTAAGCTTCTTCCAAGGAACAATAGATCTGATAGCAATTTTTAGATGCATAGGGCAACTAAGAGGGGGGTTGAATCAGTTATACATTAAAAAAACCAATCCCTCATTAACCTTCAAACCCTTATTATCATTTAAACACTTATCATCCATTAGAAAAATGTAAACATATGAAACAATAATGCAAACACATTCAAACACATAAGAACACTAGATTTAAGTGGAAAAACTAAGGAGGGAAAAACCATGGTAAGGATTAGATCACATATATAATAAAAAGCAATATTGAATACAATTAGGTTCATTGCTAAGGGCTCACTACTAAGTGCTCACTACCCAAAGGACTCATTTTCTAGAAGAAAGAAGATAACATAATACTATTATAGAGAGATTCACTATCTGAAAGCAACAAGAATATCCACCACTACAACTTTATGTCATCAACAACCTTTGGCTCACTACCTCCAACAACTTCAAGCACACTAAAATGTAGACACCTTCTACTCAATGCATCTAGAATTTTTAAGAATTTAATCTCACACTCAAATAACCACACTTGATCACATTCACATCTCACAACACACACACACACACATTTTTCCAACAATTCACCTTGCATTAATACCATCAATGACCTCAAACAATCTCAATTAGGTTAGCCTCAGTGAAACACATGCTCCTCAAATGTGCAACACCAAAATAGGTCAACACAAAACAGCCTCATGATGGAAATAAGTGAAGGCAGACCACACCATGGTTTAACTAGGTCCCAAATATACATCACCACACTACTCAACACATTAACACTCCACAAGGTACCTTTGTAAATAAGGCTAGTACACTAGGTTGACCAAACCTAAACTAACACTACAAGCAACCACGTACACACTTCTCTATGTCTAGAAACATCATGCGAACTAGTCAACAACACTACGCAACGTCCAATAAATCACCATATGACTTTGCAACACTTCCACAACCACCTAAAACAAAGAATACCTTCATGTTATGTAGCAAGATAGATTACCACTAAACACGAACACAAGAACTGAACTTGCAAAGAAAATCAATACCAAAAACTCCAAGGGAAGATAAATATAGATAATATAAGAATAAACCTAGATCTGCAAGATAATAAAATTCAACATAGAGAAATGCAAAGAAATTCCATTTTTCCTAGGCTAGATGCTTCATAGGTAACACTTTGTCCAACACATCTTCCACTGCCGCATGATCCAAAACATGGTACTTTGAATAGAGAAACTTTGAACACCTTTGATCATCATGTCCAAGCTACATAAGCATATCTTCAACCATGAAGAAATTTGTAGAACAACATAGAACACGACTCAAGCACACTATATACTCTTTTATTCATATTTTCTCAAAAGCACTTGGAAACCAAGTGAACTTACTACAATTGGAACACTTACTTATCACCAAAATTCAAGATATCAATAGAGACATCGAGAACAACACCACAAATATTTCTCATTAAGACTACACAAGGGTTAATATAAATGTGACATCAAATCACAACATAGTGTTCAAAACATACTCCAAAAACTTTGTCTATGACCACATACAATGGATTGACATCATCAACAATAGTAGTCTCAAACAATATATGTGTACAAGGAGTTGACATCAATGATAACACTAATGACAACACCAACAATCTCCCCAAAAAACTCAATCTTCCAACAAATCCAAACTTCCAACAATCTCCCCCTTTGTCATTGATGGCAACACCTATGCTAAAAAACCATCAACAAAAAAACAACTCTACATCAAGAAATACTCCCCCTTACTAGGACAACTCTTGTTCTTCACATTATTTCTTTACCTCTTCTTCACAAACTTGAACCTCTTCCCCTATTTGAGTTCTTTAGGTCATACTCTCCCCTTTTTTCCTTTTTTTTTTCACTAAAAAGTCTCCCCATTTGACATCAATGAGAAAGGGCAATAATTTCACTCTTTTTCATCACCTACATACTTCATACTAGAAAAAAACTATACTTCATTTTTTCACCTATCTTTATCTCTTCTTCTTACTCAAAGGGACAACACCTGCATAGAATTCTTGTTCTTTTCTTCTCTCCCCTTTGACAACACCTAGTCTCTGACTGAGCCTACCAACAATACCACTACCTACTCCATGAGAGAGGTACCCTCTATCATCAATTAAAGACTAATAATGTGCCTTGAGTTCTCACCTAGATAGATGTACCAACTTATGCATCTATTTTAAAGGAGGGCAAATAAACCATAACTTCTACTATAGAGACTCAAAAGTATCTTTTGGAAGATCCTTTGTGAAAATAATTGTAACTTGATCTTTAGTAGATACATACTCTAGCTTCACCTCAACCTGTGCAACTTTATCTCTTAAGAAGTGATACTAGAAAGAGATGTGTTTGGTTCTTGAATATATTATTGATGTTTCTGAAATATTTATAGTACTTGTATTATCGCATAAGATAGAAATAGGTTCATCATATGATACTCTGGTATCCTTCAATGTCTGCTATATCCATAACACCTATGTCCAACATGATGTTGCAATGTATTCTACCTCTGTAGTAGATAATGACATTGAATCCTAATTCTTACTTAAACATGAAACCAATATCCTTCCTAGAAAGAAAGAACCTCCTCTTGTACTTCTTCTATCATATATATAACCTACCCAATTTTAATCTATACATGCACTCAAGGAGGAGTATGTATCCCTAGGATACCATAGACCAAAATCTAGAGCACCCTTCAAGTATCTAAAAATACATTTTACTGATACAACCTGTGATTCTCTGGAATCTTCTTGAAATCTTTCCAAAAGATATATTGCATGCATGATATTGGGTCTAGTAGTAGTTAGATATAGTATTCCACCAATCATTGACCCGTTCTTGCTTTGATCTATCTTAGGATATTCATTATTCTTTTTGATCTTACAACCAATAACCATAAGAGTACATACCAATTTAGAATCCTCAACACCAAAATTCTTTAGCATTTCCTTGACATAGTTTGACTATGGAATGAAAATGGACCTTTCTCTACTTGACTGATTTATAACCCGGGAAGAAATTCATCTCCCCAAATATTGACATTTCAAACTCTTTTTTCATCTCCTCTCTAAACTTCTTGCTTATACCTTCATTTCCTCCAAAGATAATTCCATTAATATACACAACCATATTTAGGATTTTATCTCCCTCAACCATGAAGTAAAGATTGCTATATGTAGTACTTGTATAGTCTTGCATACTAAGCTCTAGGAGCTTGTTTGAGTCCATACAATGCTTTCTTCAATTTGTAGACCATATCAACATCTTATGACAATTGAAAACCTTTTGATTGTTCAATATACACCTCTTCTTCCAATTCATCATTCAAGAATGCAAACTTCACATCCATCTAATATACTTTGAAATCTATATGTGTTGAAAAAGCTAGAAACATCCTAATAGCTTCCATTCTTGCCACCAGAGAAAATATCTCCTCAAAATCTATTCCTTCCACTTGTGAGTAGCTCTTACACACAAGTTTAGTCTGGTTCTTGACAACTTTTCCATCCTCATTCAATTTTTTCCTGAAAACCCACCTTTTTCATATCACATTCTTATTTTTTGATCTTGGGATGAATTCCCAAGTCTAATTTTTCTCAATCTATCCTAATTCTTCTTCCATAGGGTATGTGCAGGATCATGATGGGCCAAAAAGTGGAGATATCTTAGTGATATGATGGCCCATGTGGCTAACGACTCTTTTTTTACCCAAAATTGATGAAACGAAAAGGGTTTTTAAAGGATATTCTCAGTTTTCCACCAATATAAATTATGCTTTACTTTGAATTTAATAAATTATTATTATTAATTTTCTATTTGAATTACGACTAAAGACCTGATTGATAGGCTGATTGAAAAACATCTATAACTTTCAAACGATATCACATATTTTGAATCTGAAATATGCATCACATTCTATGCTTCACATACTATAGGATTAAAAAAAAAAATGAATTTCATGAAGTTTTGACCAAGTTAAGGTGGTTAGACATTCAACTTTGTATATTTTTTAAAATTTGTAATAAAAAAATCATAATTAATTATTAACTTTGGAAAGAAAATACAAAAAAATATGCATCACATCAAGACATGAGTCATCTACTTATATATAAAATCTTATATAAAAATATTATCATTTTATTGTGGTTAGGGTGATCAGACAGACACCTACTTCATATTTTTTCCCTAAAATTTAAGTACTACTGCATTGAAATTTCAAATTTTCACCAAATAGATTATTTAAAAATAAATAAACCTAGTACTTTAGAAACTACATTCAATTTGATACAGATTCTATTCTTATATATTTTTGAAATAATATAGATAACTTATTCAAATTTTTACGTCAAGCTGCCTAACTTTGATTTTCTAAATTTTATTGCCACTTAAGGGCCTACTTTTTTCATGATGATCCTGCACATACCCCATAGCTTTAATATATTTTTTATCTTTAAATTCCTCAGTTATTGTCTTAGGTTCTATCTCAAAAAGTAAATAAAAATTTACCTATTCCTTTGTCATAGAAAATTTCCTTATTGTCAACACTTTTTTCTCTTGTCTCTAATGATTTGTTCTTCAAAATGGTTCTTTTGCACATACTTAGTGTAGATACCTAAAATTGGTCTAGGCCTGCGAACACCACATTTGACATAATTTAATATTCATCCATGGTCATGATTAAATAATGTCAATTATTTAATTAACCTTTCTAACACATATTTCCTCTATTAATTAAATACCCCTTTTTAATTAATTTATTAATTCATTATCACCGTTTATTCAATTTGATTAATTAAATAAATCATATTTATTTAATTATGTTGTGAACAAATTAATTCTTCCCCCTTTATCCTTCTTAATTAAATAATTTATTATTTAATTACCCCCTTTATCATACTTTTTCAACTATAATTAAATATCTTTATTTAATTATTCATTTAACCCCCTTTTCAACTATAATTAAATATTTATTATTTAATTATTCAATTATATCCTTTTCAAAAGTCAAATTAAATAAATTATCTTTATTTATTTAATTAAATCTTCTATCTTTGAATGTTGAATTAAATTAACATTTAATTCATATTTAATTATTTATGTCGCATTCCTCTATCAACCAGTTATCTAATCATCCACTCACCTTCTGACTCGAGATCTATTTTTAGTTCTCTAGTTATCTCTAAATTCAACTGTTGATCATCTCTGCAAGAAGACTCTCTATCACAACTAGTCGATTAACTAGTTTTAACTGATATGCATGTATGCGTTTATTAATTAAATATCTTTATTTAATTAATTAACTCAAGTTGGCATTCAAATGCATTATTCTTCAACTTCTAACTTTGTCTTTGACATTCAAAGTCTATTTCTTCTATTTTCGAAGATTCTTAACTCAAGATTAAGATCTTGTTCTATTTTTAGTCTTTCCTGACTCATGTTCTAACTCACGTTCTATCTAACAGAACTCACATCGCATGGCATTCATCAATCTCATTCGTCGATCTCTCTTTCAATCTGAGCCGATCATTTGAAAACACAAAATCTATAAAATGGCCTATCATTATCATTATTCCTCCTTTCCCGAAATCATTATACACTTTTGAGAAGAAACAATCTTCGATATTTTGCTGAGACACTCGATGAAGTTATGCTTGCATTCAAACACACAAATATCTGAGGGCAAGAATAACAAGACATCAAAATGGAGAAGGGCAATTGAGATAAATCGAGGAAGTATTTGCATATTCGGTGAGATCATTCTAGTTTTATTAGTTTAGATTAATCATGCTTACTTATCATTCTTTGTTGTTTTATTTAGATTAGAATTGATGTTTAATCTTGTGTAGCTTTAGCATCCATCCACAATTCCAAAAAATCTAAGTTACATTTGGTGAACCCGACGTGAACATGCTTCAAATTTCGTCTTTCCGTTTTCTATTTTTTGTTTTTCGTAGGTTTTCCATCCAGAACACCGCATTTGTCAAAAATAGCAATGCAACTGTCATTACGAACCGCATTTGATATGCCATAAGCCGCATCCGCCTGTCAATCGCCGCATCTCCCTATCAATTACCGCATTTTCCTGTCAATTGCCGCATCCGCCTATCAAAATCTGCATCTGCCTGTCAATGAATTATCGAACCGCATCTGATACTCCATTAACCGCATTCACAAGTCACCAGTTGAACCGCATCTATGGCTTCAAAAGCCGCATCCACCTGGTAAAATCTTTCCTTTTTTAATCATTTTCGTGCATCCATATTTCACTTCTTCACTTTTTGGGTTATTTGGATTTTCGCTAATGTTTGTCTGAGTTGTGTTTAGGAGGAATAACATAGTGTTTGCAGGATGAAGCTTTGAAGACAATTAGAACCAAACACAAATTTTTTGCAGGATGAAAGCTGAAGAACATTGAACTACTAATAAATTTGCATGCAGGACCTAATGCCTTTGTGTTGATTTATTCATTTATGTAAGCTTTTGTTTGGTAGATAGATAATCGTCATGTGGGTTAAAAATGAATTTTCTGTTTGATAGATAGAAATTTTCATTTGGATTAAAAAGAACCACTATCTTCATTGTTTGGTGCAAAAGCACAATTTTGTAAACCCTCACGATTCAATAATCGAAGTATCCTCTCCCCTTGCGCAGTCATGCGATCCTGCGTGTAAGAGAAATGATTATTGACTCTAGAACTTGGGCCTGTCTTGGTGGGAAAAAGTACTCACCCCAAGACGACTCAGACCGATAGCACGCTAAAGCCAAGCGACTTCCAGCCAGTATATAAAAGAGGATTCTTGGGGAAACCCCATGAATCACGTGCACTATTCCGAAGAGATGGACAGAAATGGACTCTCACCGACGTTGGATAGTGTCCCATGAATGGAATGCCCTTATTAAACACCTTGTTGTAGAGTTACCAAAATCCTATCTATTTGCTAGTGCAGCAGGTGTATAACCTATGAAGCCATCTTACAAATTTATGGTTCTTGTGTTGAGGTGACATGTATACCATGGGAGTTTCATGGGTACAGTAGCTTGGCTGCCCTGTATAAATGAGTGTTGTGGAGGGGAGCCAATGGGGTCAAGCTACTAGTCATCCACCTTGAATGGGCATAGCTGGAGAAATCCAAGTAAGAATTCAGAAAATAATGTCCAAAAAGCCTAGGTTGTAATTGTTTTTGAGTCTTAAATGGTCCTCCCATCACGAAATTGAAAATACATTGATTGTTGTGTTTTTTGTTTACTGTATTCATCAAAATCTTGATCAAACCAACAAAGTCAGTCAATAACTTTCAAGAAAAAATCAACTGTCAAAAAATCAAGTTGCATTTGTCAGTTTAATCACCACATGTGTCATAGAGAGTCGCATATGTTAGGGGAAACACCGCATCTGGCTATCAAAATTTTCACTTTTCACAGTCTGCATACCACGAGTCACAACTGTCACATCTTGAGTTGCATGTGTGCATGCAAGCCGCATCTGTCAATTTTAAAACCGCATCTGTCAATTGTCAAACTACATATGTCTTGGTAAACTGCAATTGTCATAGGAAAAACAACTGTCGAAAACATTGCATGCACTATAAAAAGCCACATCTATCAAATCATGAACCACAACTATATTGTGCACCGCATTTTCCTATCAATAGAAAACATAAAAAACCATGAGCTGAGTCTGAAACATTGCTATCACTATTTGCTTTAGGTTCTTAAGATCAATCTTGGACACGAAACTGTCAAAATTTTGCTCAAAAATCTTATGTCCATTAGGTATCATATAGGTCTTAGTTACACTCCATGTCTTAGTCATAGTCATCCTAAGTGGCATGCATATAGATACTTCCTAGGACATTAATATCACATAATAGATAACTTTCCTTGTCTTTGGAAACGTCCATATTCTAGTTTGTCATAGTTAGTCAACCTAGTTGCATGCTTTTATCCCATAGGTAGGTAGGTTATAGCCATCTTAGAGCCATCTTATCGTCATAATCTACTAGATATTTTTGCATAGTGTCTATCTTACCATTTGTCATCTTAGAAACGTCATTTATCATTGAAAAATCCAAAAAAAAACCATAGAAATAGGTCATATCAGTTTTAGACATAGTCTGCATTCCCCACTTTGAGCAATATCTTTCATGGTTGAAACAAGATCCCAAGAGAAACACAAAGCAATGATAGACCCCAACGAATTCATCAATCCGTTCAAAAACCAACCGTCAGGAAGTAAACGACCACACCAGCCTTTGTTAGAAAAACATGTCACTAGAGACACGCATGGTCAAATTTACATAGAAGAGTAGATGCAGTAGTTCAAGATCACGAATTTGCATCCTTTATGGATGAATGTTTGCTAAATGATCCTCAACGCTATCTAGCAAAATTGTTAGCAGACGGTGCTAAACTACCCATAGGATTTGATATTCATACCTTGCAAACATAGTCAACTCAACCAACACAAACTGCGACATCAACTATCTCTATTCCCCAAATAACCACAATGATACCAACAGGTATACCAAATCAAACATCGACAATTGTAAACACAAGTCCTTTTAACATTACACAAGGTTTACAATTCACTACGGGTGCAACTTCCTCCAACCCCTTTGGCACCAACACGACTGTTAAGAGATCCAAAGTTGATGGGAATACACCTATACCGAACCAAACCATTTAGACAAGAAGCATACGTATACCAAATCAAATAATCCAAACAGGAAGCATTCCGATACCAACTCTGACCATTCAGACAAGAAATATCCCTATCCCGAATTAGAACATTTTTGTAGGATATATTCCCTCGCCCAATCATAACCCATCACAAAACATGGCATATCAGAACACCTACATTGACCCAAATAACACAAACACCATATCTTTGACACAAGTTGATGTCCTTCAAAACAAGATGCAAGCTCTTCAATAGCAGATGGACAACATGTCTATGTCCGGAAAATGAACTATCTCAGCACAAGACCTATGTCCATGTCCGTTTGATAAAGCACTCTATATGACACCTTTCCACCATGGATACAATATATTGGTTTTGCCTAAGTATAATGGGAAAAAGAATCCTATAGAACACATTCGAGAGTTCTCAACAACATGCATGGACATATCGTATGACCCCAAATACTTCATGAGGCTATTTCCACGAACCCTTGTCGGGATAGGACTGGAATGGTTCTCTAACTTACCATATGGTATACGATCTTGGGGCGAATTAGCTGAGAAGCTTATCAAAATTTTTTCCTTTAACATAGACAATGAGGTAACAATTGAAACCTTGTGCCATATGACACAAGAAGATGGCAAAAATTTCACCACTTTCTTTTAAAGGTGACGAAGTCTAGCTAGTAGGTGTCCAGTTGAAATACCAGAAAAACAAAATGTCACAGTATTCCTAGAGAATATCAACCCCAAATTATGAAGTGATCTAAGGGTACATTGTTGTACGTCATTCTCAAACTTAGTACAAAAAGGAATCATCCGTGAGAAAGGCCCTATAGACAAAGGGGAAATGAAAGTACCAAGCAGAAATCAGGTTGTCCAACATCAAAATTCGCCAAATGATAGAAATAAGTTCTGGTCTAGGAACAAGAATGTTACAAATGACGACATCTTTGATGCTAAACACATACACATAGGACCAATTATCACCCTTAGAGGTTACAATCCCAATCACGACACAATGAACAGTCCAGATCAACAAGCTAACTATGTCCAAAATTCACAACAACAAAGACCGCAACAAAGGAGATTTCCTACACGTGAATTTACACCTTTGGGACAACCAATCGAGACTATCTTCAAAGAATTGATTAAGCATAATCTCATCAAACCTTTGGAACCAAGAGAGTATGATCCTAGATAGTTCAAACCTTCATAGTGGGATGATAACTCTTTTTGTGACTATCATCAAACCAAAGGGCACAACCTCCAACAATGTCGTCAACTCAAGAACATCATACAAGACTTTGTTGAAAATGGAACCATAGAGGTTGGTGGGTAGAAAAACACTAAGAACAATGATCATAAGGTCTTCATGGACCTATTACATGACCATACAAATGGAAAAGCCTCCAATTTGGGACCCCCGAATAATCCATCTGCCAACTATAACAATACCAGCTATGACTATGGTAAAGGAAAGACCATAAACCACCTTTGAGCCGCCAATGAGAATGTCAATACCTTCACCATTAAGAAGCATCCAGAATGTAATGTAAACACACGCAGAACTAAGATTACTATTCCTGGTCCTTCTTTAGAGCCATCTACTTAAGCCTCCAAGTTCAAGTACAACCTTCTTGATCAATTGATTAAAACCCCCACCCAAATATCTATCTTGGAATTGTTGACCTTATCACCTCAGCATTCATCCATCCTTGACAAAGCTCTACAAAATAAAATTGTTCCTATAGACTTGGATGTCAATCGTTTTGAGGAAATGGTGGGATATTTGACCAATTCGCATCATGCAACATTTTCTCAACAAGACTACTCAACTAAAAAGTCAGGTCATAATGACCCCTTACATCTTGAAGTCTTAGTCCATCAAAACAAAGTCCGACGAGTCTTGGTAGACAAAGGAGCAGGTTTGAACCTGTCTACCCTTAAATTAGTTAAGGCATTAGGATTCTTAGAAGACTGTGTGGACACTTCCAAAGTATAGTCATCAAGGCTTATGATGATGAAGAAAGGTCATCTAAAGGAGTTGTAATGCTCCCTATCAGAATTGGCCCAGCAATCTTGAACACCAGCTTCCAAGTCTTGTATCTCACCCTTCCATACAACTTGTTGTTAGGTAGACCTTGGATACATGCAATGAGAGCCATCCCTTCAACATACCATCAATGTCTCAAGTTCCCCTATAATGGCACTGAAATCACTATTGATGGTGATCCAGATCCCTTCCAATATTGTACAATCCTAAGGGACCTTCCACCATGACAAGTACCCATTAATCAAGAGGCCTCATCATCCACTTTATCCCAATACATTGACACATCACATCTCACTAAGCCCATTTCATTTGAACCACCATCATCCACTCCTAAACTCGAGATCCAAGACAAGGGCTGCAGTGAATATCATATAAAGGCCTCATACTTTTTTACCGAACTTATTTCACCTAAGGCATATGGTCTACCCATGGCAGATAGAAGACATTCAATGATCACATTTCATGTTCCCCCTACAATGACATTAACCAAATGGGGAGAGTTAAGTGAAGAAATTGTGGATCAAGGTGATTCCTGGTTGTATCAAGAAGAACATAAATACCCCTCCCAGTCTATTCAAATAGCCAAGGACCAATATGGAAAAGGATTTAAGATAATGCAAAAGGAAGGCTATGATGGGCACAATGGGTTAGGACTCTATCAGAATGGAAGGACAGAACCAATTACTATCTACCCATGACCGAAATATCTAGGGCTAGGGTGTCAACCACTTAGAATTGGGTTTCTTGGTACTTCATCATCATTTCAAGAGGAAGTGAATGATTACATAGGCATTGAGACATCTCATGAACCACTACCCCCATTTTTTTGACAAACCCCCAATCTATGACAAACCTCCAATTTATGATGAATCCCCTTACTCTAGCGATGATGAATGGGATTCCCTTTCATCTACTAGCACCATGAATATCGATGCCCTATTTGGAGAATTGGACCTCAATGTGAAACTTGTACCAAAACAATCTAGTCCTCGTCCTAAGAAATACTTGTCAAAGGCAGAATGGCAAGAGAACTATTATTGGGAAACCCTTGATCGTTCATCTTGGGCACCTAATCAACCATCTTTTGATGAATCCGCCGTCACTATAGTCCCACAACAAAGTATACCTACCCCTAGGAAGAAGAATAAGTAGTTAGTCCAAAACTTATGTGACCATGTCAACCATTCCATATTCACCTTGTCAGCAACTACCCTTACAAACTCCGATGATGACATGCCCCTTATCTATCCCGAACTTATCGACTGGGATCAACAAGGTACACCTATCATAGATACATTCGAGAATGACGAAGCAATTGTTGAGTTCATGGGACTTAGAGAAGGTATACCAAGAGGGGATCATAAGGCAGGTTTTACCATAGACTTGGATGATAAAGCATATTTTGGGGAGTGTATTTACACCTCTAGTCGCAAAAATGAGAATGAAAAGAAAAAAGACAATGAAAATAAAAATGATGAGTCCCTAGGTGAAAACCGAAAGGCGCCTTTGGACAATGAAAAAGTCAAAAGAAAGGACGTATCCGAGGGTGAAAACCTCCCTGAGGCACCCAAGGATAGAGGTTTAAATATTCTCCCCTTTGAATAGGAAAAGTCACCAATTCTAGTAGAAGAATCTGTTGAAGTCAACATAGGTACAGAAGAGAATCCTCGAAAGGTATATTTTGCAGCTTCTTTAACAGAGACAAAAAAACTTGTGTTTAAAGACTTCTTCACAAAGAGACAAATTAACTTTGCATGGTCTTATGCTAACATGCCTGGGCTAGATCCAGACCTAATATTGCATCATCTACCACTACAACCAGGTATCAAACAAGTCAAGCAGAAATTGAGGAAAATGCATCCGCAGATTGCTCTATTGGTCAAGATAGAACTTAAGAGACTCTTGGATGTAGGGTTCATAAGGACAATAGACTATGTAGATTGGATATCCAATCTCGTACCAGTGACTAAGCCAACTGGGGGCATTTGTATTTGCACTGACTTTAGGGACATCAATACGGCATGCCCTAAGGATGACTTTCCTTTGCCAAATATCGACATGATCGTGGATCTGACAGCAGGATACAAGATGCTATCCCTTATGGATGGTTTCTCTGGATACAACCAGATTAAAATAGCACCTGAAGACCAACACAAAACAGCTTTCATGTGTCCATGGGGCACATATAATTGGAATGTTATGCCATTTGGCCTTAAGAATGCAGGAGCCACCTATCAACGGGCCATGACTACAATTTTCCATGATTTTGTACATACTTTTATGGAAGATTATGTCGATGACATTATAGAAAAATCAGAAATGAGAGAGGATCATTTGAAAGTCCTAGACAAGATATTCCAAAGGCTGGAGAATTACAATGTCAGGTTAAATCCGAAGAAGTGTGTCTTTGGGGTGAAGTAAGGAAAACTATTAGGTTATATCATCTCCCGAAGAGGCATTGAAGTGGACCTAGAGAAGGTAAGAGCTATCATGCAAATGCCTCCTCCAACCAACATTGGCCAACTTAGAACTCTACAAGGAAGATTACAGTCAATTAGGTGTTTCATAGTACAACTAGTGGATAAGATACATCCATTTCAGCATCTACTCAAGAAAGGAGTGTCATTTGTGTGGACACCTAAATGCCAAGAGGCATTCCAAAAAATCAAGGACTATTTGCTTACTCCACCATTCTTAATGCCACCTACAGAGGGAAAACCATTGATACTCTATATATCAGCAACTCAGTCAGCATTAGGGACTCTTCTCGCACAACACGATGATCAAGTTCATGAGAGAGCGGTTTATTATATCAGTCGTACCTTAGTGGGTTATGAATTGAATTACAGCAACATAGAACATGCTTGCCTTGCAGTAGTTTTTGCTACCCAAAAACTTCAGCACTATATGCTCAATCGACAAACAATGTTGATTGCAAAAATTGATCCATTTAAATACCTCCTAAGTAAGGAAACTTTAATAGGCCGATTGGCTAAATGGGTTATGATACTTATCGAGTATGACATTCAAAATGTCAAAAGGAAGGCTATAAAAGGATAGGCGATAGTAGATCAACTAGCTAATGCACCTATAACGGCAGACCATCCACTGTTGTCAGACTTTCCAGATGAATTTCTTTTCAACCTTGACATTAAAACTGAATGGAAACTCTACTTTGATGGGTCACATACAAATCATGGTTCAGGAGCAGGTATCTTATTTGTCACACCTCAAGGTGATACCATTCCCAAATTATTTAGGATTGCATTCCCTTGTACAAACAATATAGCGGAATACGAAGCCTTAGTGACAGGGTTAAAAATGGCAGCTCAGTGGAACATCAAGAGCCTACATGTCTTTGGTGACTCTCAATTGGTAATCCGACAGGTGAATGATGATTACGAGACTAAGGATGAAAAACTTGCACCTTACAAGAGGATGGCTAATAGTTTCAAATAGTATTTCAAAGATATAACTTTTCAATAGATACCACGTATCCACAATAGAGTTGTAGATGCTATGGCAACCATGGCTTCCTTGTTGGATATTCCAAGTAATGTGCCTAAGTTTGAGTTTCTGGTTGAACAGCTATTGGTACCCGCTTATGATGTCCCTGATACTGTGATGGTGTGTACCATTGTTGGTCCTACATCTCCTTAGTATAAAGACATATTTGATTACCTCACTGACCAAACCCTACCTCAAGACTTGTCCAATAACCAACGTCGAACCTTCATCCGAAAGTCAGCCAAGTACACCATCATCGGAGAAACCCTTAATAGACGCACCTTAGATAATGCCCTTATGAGATGTCTCGATGCTGAGGAAGCACAGACAACTTTGCGAGCTGTATACGAGGGTATATGCGGATCTCATTTGAGTGGTCCCACTCTAGCCCACAAGATTATGAGACTGGGTTACTATTGGCCTACGATGGAGAAAGACTCATACGTCTTTGTAAAGAAATGTAGACAATGTCAAATACATGGAGACTTGATAAGAGCGCCAGTGCAGGAACTTCATCCAATTACTTCACCATGGCCCTTCGCCCAATGGGGACTCGACCTCATAGGTAAGATACACCCTCCATCCTCCAATGGCCATAAATTCATCATCACCGCCACTGAATACTTCACCAAATGGATTGAAGCTATTCCCATGACATACATAACCGGCACACAAATATCTAAGTTTATCCTAAACTATATCATTTGTCAGTATGGTGTACCTCAATCCATAATCACAGACAATGGCAGCCCATTCAAGGACCAAGAAGTACACCATTTCTCCACCCCATATTACCCGCAAGGTAATGGCCAAGCTAAGGCATCTAATAAGACAATTGTTAGAATCCTTAAGAAGACTGTTAATGACATTGGTCATGACTAGCACCTATAGCTTAATCCTGCCTTATGGGCTTACTACACAAGCATCCGTACTCCCACCGGCACCACTCCATATTCCCTCGTATTCGGGTCTAAAGCTATCTTACCTATTGAGGTTTAAATACGTTTTCTACGAGTATCCTTGAAGGGTCATGTCGATGATGAAGAATACTGTGTCTCTAGGTTACAAGAGCTCGAACTGTTAGATGAAAGAAGACAGAAAGCATTAGATCATTTGCAAGCATATCAAAATCATATTCGTTGTAGCTACAATAGAAAGGTCCTCAATAGACATTTTGACATTGGTGACCTGGTATTAATGGAGAATCCTAAGAACCAAGCTGAAAGAGAGAAACCAGGTAAGTTTGAGCCTAACTGGTTGGTGTCGTACATTGTCATAAAAGCCTTTGGATCAGGAGCGTACCAATTCTCTACTCCTGAAGGAGAGCCGCTTTTGTCCCCTATCAACATTCTACATCTCAAGAGGTTCTATGCTTAAGTCTCTAAGAAACAGTGACTTAATCTGGAAAAATACAAAAAAATCAAAAAAACAAAAAAATGGTTACCTTGATGAAAACCTAGCAAACAGGCATCTTTGTAACACCAAAAAAATTGAGAAAATCAAAAAAGTAAAGAGATATAAATCCGTCCATTAGTGAAAACCGCTTCGGTGGCGCTATGGATAAGTACCATGGTGAAAACATGGCAAACAGGCGCCATGTGTAGTCAAGCTTGCTCTTCCATCTACCATCATTCTAATCAGACTTGTTCATCATCACTCATAATAAATGGTTGTGTTGTCCATTCCTTGGAACGATTGACATCTAGAGTCCATTTTGTCACATTATCCACTCCATTTTCCAAACATCTTCCCGACTGGGGGCAAATCCTTGTTCAAATGTCCTAACACCTTGTACATAACGTCACACCATCGAAAATGTCATGAAAAATCCAAAAACATTAGAAAACATCAAAAATCCAAAAAAATCAAAACAGTCAGAAAATCCCAAAAAAATAATAAGTCAATCATATCAAGTCCATGATGTCGAGTCTATCATGTCTAGTCCATCATGTCAAGTCCATCATGTCTAGTCCATCATGTCAACTCCATCATGTCAAGTCAATCATGTCAAGTCGTTCATGTTAAGTCAGTCGTAGACATAGTCTAACTACGTTGCCTCTGCGACTGGGACGTAGGCAAGGCCATCAATCGATGTGCCCCTAAGGCATTAGGTCTATCTATCTAGGTATGTCATGTATCACACACATTAAAATCATGATTCTTTGTATATTCAAAGTCATTGGCCGTGTCAAACTATGAGGTCTCTACGTGTACAACATAGGCAAGGATAATCAATTGATGAGCTCCCGAGACCACACTAGGTTGGTCCAATAGGGTTCATTCACATTCACTATCACTCACATTGCATATCATTCATTAGATGCATGTCTTTAACCACACTAGGTCAATCCAATAGGGTTCATTCACAATCACTATCACACAAGTTTATATCATAGTTTAGGTAACATCTCATGTCCTACATAGTCAACACATACACACACTTTTATCAGTCAAAGAATCAAAACAATTCATGCAACAACAGGAAAAACATCTCAAATTGTCATCAAGTCAATATCAAACACATTGTCAAACTGATCAACCTATGTCTTACGCAAGATATGTCTTTCTTGTCAATAGACGACATCAAATTGTCATAGTCTCATGTGGCTTGTCACCTCAATGTCATCATACTCCAATGTCTTAAATGACATGTGTCTTACTGAAACTAGGCTTTGTCATGCCTTATACAGAAGTCACCAAGTTGAAACCAGACTCAACATCTTCTGCAGCATGTGTCATTCTCTCACATTATGCTATGTCAAACATCAACATCAAACTATCCCACAAGATCAAGTTTTGGTGAATAAATTTATTTGGCTTTATGAATTTATATCTTATTTTGTCTTATCTTTTTATCCATTTGTGCAAGATCCTGTTACTAGCTTTCTCAAGGATGTCCCTTGAAGGATTTAGAGAAGCAACAATGTCTCAGGACTCTTTTTCTTTGGTTGTTGTTTGTCAACTATCTTTTTAACATTGGTTTTTGAGTCATGTTACTAGTTCCCTCAAGGATGTCCTATCAAAGATTTAGAGGAGCAATGATGTCTCATGACCCATCTTTTATTTGTCTGATGTCTGTGATTTGCCTTGACCAAATGACTGGGGCATCTTGTCCTTAGTCTGAGTTAAGACACTCCTTGTCTACGACTGTCTATTTTTCACAGGTGGATAACTTTGTACACTATGATCTATCTCATATCATAGTGTGTACTATCCATCTGTGTCATGTCCCACCCAATGATGATAACAAGAAAGTATAGCATATTTGGCAATATATCGAAGATTATATATTTTTCTCAATCAATCAATTTTCATTCTATCATTTTCTTCGTCAATCACACTTTAATTATTTCTTATTAACATTCAAAATTAATTTCATTCTAACATTTCTCTTCTTTGACATAAAAATAAGGTCCTATGACACAATAATAACATTAGATCATTTGCATAATCATACATTTTACATCATTGCATTTCACAACATAATAGGCATTGCATCATCATATAAGGTAAACATTGCATGTGCATATTTCCATAACACATGTATATACATCATCTAGGAAACATAATCATGTAGAAATGAAGCATCATCCATCACATAGAATTGCATATCATGTAGAAGCCGCCAAAATCATATATATATATATATCGCTCAAAAAGTGTGTCGCAGTACAATGTCTGAATGTATCAATAAATAAAACATGAGCTCATAGGCTCTCTAATCAAAATACAATTGTCTACATACGTCCCTGTCATCGTGTCCCGCTACCCCTGCTATCACGAGGTGATGGTGGTGGGAAAATAGTCGAAGGTAGCCTCTATGAGTTGGAAGGCCTATCATATGGACCTGTCCTCGGTGGTCCTACCACCCCCTCTGTACTCTATGTCCTCTGACTCTGAGTATGACTCCTACCCTGATTACGTAGCTCTGAAAATGTAGGAGCCCATCTCTCTGCTAGCACTACGGGCTCATACAAATCCTTGTAAGAAGTGGCTCTCTCCATCGATCTGACTAACTCTCGTACCATGCCATTAGATGAGGATCCACTACAAAGGCATCTAACCTCTGCGAACTACTGCTCTATCTCATGTCTCCGAGCTATAGCCTAGTCTCTCTCCATGAGAGCACTATCTCTCTCTGTACACGCACTGTCCCTCTCGGTATATACACTATCCCTCTCTACATAGGCACTGTCTCTCTCTATGAAGGCACTATCTCTCTCTAGTCTCATCACCTCAAACTCAGCAGTCATAAGTCTGAGTCTCTCCTCCAAAGCCTCCCTATCACTGTCCCTAGGAGCATCCTCATCCTGTCTCCCCTCCACTATCCAATCTCTGATCTCTCTCTCCTGCTCCTCCATCGGTGCCTCCTCCTCAACATCCTCCTGAACATCATCCTATACATCATCCTCTCCATATCCTACTAAAACACCTAGAGGATCTAAGGCCATGTCTATATCAGAATCCTCTACGACATCCTCTGCTCCCACATCTACCTCTGCACACTCCTCAGCCACTATCTCCACTGCAACATGCTCACCCCCAACCAGTACATTGACTCTCACTCTGATATCTATCATCACTACATCGACTACAACTACCTCCTCCATCGGTGCATCTCCACCTGCTTGACCCCCTCTCCGTCCTCATCTCCTGCCTCTACCTCTGCCTCTGCTGTCATCTCCATCACCTCTACCACCAACTCTACCAACTCTAGCACCTCCACCTCTCCGATGTCCTTTAGGCCCTATGTCTCATCTCTCGACTGGTGCTGGCTGGTCCAGATCTATATAAGGAATCGGGCGATGCACTACCCACCATGCCTCATAAGCAGCCGTGGTCCCTGGATCTGCTAATCCACCTCTCCATCCCCACTATATTGGCTGAAGAGCCCGTATCTTTGTCTCCGCTGTAGCCACTGGAATCATGGGTCCCCACCATGGAACCTCTCTCGATGATTGAGCAAACTTTGCTCTACTCCGAGGCTCAACCTGAACCTCCCCGAACTATCTCAGAACTCTGTCTGACAAATGTCATTCAATAATATGAACACTCAAAACAGTCCTCCTAATGAGATACTGTGCCTGTCTACAGAATGGCAAATGTTCATCCTCGTCCACCCACTCCTCACAATCCATGTAAGGTCTCCATGTGAACTGATCAAGAATATCCAAGGCATGTCGCCAGTATCTTGTGTCACCCACATGAGTATGTGTGATCTACTCTATATATCAAAACACATATGGGTAGCTCTCCTCTCGCTCTACTATCACTGGAGGACAAAATACATCTATCCTCTCAAAACCCCATATCATCAGCAGTGTCGTCCCACAACTCAATGATTGTGCATCTCTATAAGCAATGTCGTGTAAATGAAAATATAGCATCCCGAGTAGACATGGACCCCATGCATATCTCATCTTACTCTCCAACATACCAACCAACATAGCTCCCCATCCCCCTCCAAAGCCATGACCTCATCTATCCGGAAGCACAATACCCCCAGTCAATGTACATAGGATACAATAAATCTTGTCGTATCTGTCTACTAACACTGGCCATCTAATCTCGTAGTGCTCAATGCTGAGCCTATTGATGTCATCGACCTGATAGAACCATGCCAACTTAGTCAACCCAAGTTGGGTATCATACATCACCCGCTCACCTCTGATAGGCAATCTCAAAATCCTGTACACATCCTCTAATGTGACAGTGGCCTCCCCAGTCGACAAATGAAACGACGATGTCTCATAATTCCATCACTCACAAAGTGTCGTCAACATCCCCCTGTTCACCCTAATGGCAGGCATCGACAAACAATGCCGTAGACCTAGAACCCATAGCAATCGAATTTATCACCACCTGCAAGTTACCCATGATGTCAGTATTTTTTCAAATTTTCCTTCAAAATTTTTTTGAAAATTTTACTAGCCAAATGCGGCTCACTTTCACAGATGTGGTGCATTTTTCCAAATGTGTTGCACTGAGCCTCATATGCGGTGCACATTGCATATGCCTCGCACATTCTCCATACCCCTGTCCACTACTGCACATGCGGTTCACATAAACCACATGTGGTGCACTTTGCACATGCGGTTCATTCCCCACTTTCTACTGTCCAACTACATATGCGCTTCATTAAAAACATATGCAGTTTACGTATACACTTGCGTCTATTCCTAATTCATTTGTGTTGCACAACTACACATGCGGTGCATTATGCTCCACATGCGATCATTCCCTAATCAGTCGAAACCAACCTTGGCGAGTTTTTGCAGATGTGTCATTTCATAGTCAGATGCGGCGAATATGACGGCATATGCATCATTTACTAATTTTCTATGCCTAGAAAAATGTGCCAAAAATACATTAAAAGATCTCATTTTTGGGTACATACCGGTGGTCCTGCATCAGCTGGCCTCTTGAAGGTTCGGATCCGATATCGTCGATGCCTGGTGTATAGAATAGGTGCCATTTCGTCCGTCACTCAGAGCAAATTCTCAAGTTTTTCTATCTCCTCCGGGTGCAAATGAATTCATTTTAGCCCTAATTTCTATTTATAGGAGGATTTCAAATGGCATTTTCCCAGCCCTAATCTATTGGCCACGTAATCGTTCAACTTCTAATGACCCATATTCGTCCGTATTAACTCCAAATTCAATTTCGTCAACTCCATCGCATTACTGACTATCAAATTGATTTATCAGGAATATTTCCTAATTTTTTTGAAACTTTTCAAAAATTGTCAATTTTCCCGAGGGGGCATACCTTACCTTGTTTCATGCTAGGGCATGATCGGGGCATATTTTCTTTAACACAACGTCGTACCAACATTGTATCAAAGACGGGCAAACTGTAGATACCTAAAATTGGTCTAGGCCTACGAACACCACATTTGACATAATTTTATATTCATCCATGGTCATGATTAAATAATGTCAATTATTTAATTAAACTTTCTAACACATATTTCCTCTATTAATTAAATACCCCTTTTTAATTAATTCATTAATTCATTATCACCCTTTAATCAATTTGATTAATTAAATAAATCATATTTATTTAATTATGTTGTGAACTAATTAATTCTTCCCCCTTTATCCTTCTTAATTAAATAATTTATTATTTAATTACCCCCTTTATCATACTTTTTCAACTATAACTAAATATCTTTATTTAATTATTCATTTAACCCCCATTTCAACTATAATTAAATATTTATTATTTAATTATTCAATTCTATCCTTTTCAAAAGTCAAATTAAATAAATTATCTTTATTTATTTAATTAAATCTTCTATCTTTGAATGTTGAATTAAATTAACATTTAATTCATATTTAATTATTTATGTCACATTCCTTTATCAACCAGTTATCTAATTGTCCACTCACCTTCTGACTCAAGATCTATTTTTAGTTCTCTAGTTATCTTTGAATTCAACTACTGATCATCTCTGCAGGAAGACTCTCCATCACAATTAGTCAATTAACTAGTTTTAACTCATATGCATGTATGCATTTATTAATTAAATGTCTTTATTGAATTAATTAACTCAATTTGGCATTTGAATGCATTATTCTTCAACTTCTAACTTTGTCTTTGACATTCAAAGTCTATTTCTTCTATTTTCGAAGATTCTTAACTGAAGATTAAGATCTTGTTCTATTTTTAGTCTTTCCTAACTCATGTTCTAATTCACGTTCTATCTGACAGAACTCACATCACATGGCCTGTCATTATCATTATTCCTCATCTCTCGAAATCATTATACACTTTTGAGAAGAAACAATCTTCGATATTTTGCTGAGACACTCGACGAAGTTGTGCTTGCATTCAAACACACAAGTATCTAAGGGCAAGAATAACAAGACAACAAAATGGAGAAGGGCAATTGAGATAAATCGAGCAAGTATTTGCATATTCGGTGAGATCATTCTAGTTTTATTAGTTTAGATTAATCATGCTTACTTATCATTCTTTGTTGTTTTATTTAGATTAGAATTGATGTTTAATCTTGTGCAGCTTTAGCATCCATCCACAATTCCAAAAAATCTGAGTTACACTTAGGAGTCTTAGTCATCTTTTTTGGATCTTCTTCCTCGTCAACTATCATCTCTTTCACTTTCTCTTCATCCTTTTATTTTTCACTAAAGGGGATTCATTAGATTCATACCCTTATATCATCACTAGAATTTGATGTGGTTCTTTATCCACTTTGACACTTGCAGTTTCAACAATATTCTTCATTCTTTTGTTAAACATCAATAGGCCTTACTTCTTGTAGAGTATCCAAGTAATATTCCTTCGTCATATCTTACATCAAATTTTCCTAAGTTTTCTTCATCTCTCTTGATATAGAATTTTGTTCCAAACACTCTAAAATATTTCACAGTAGGAATTTTACCATACCATAGCTCATAGGGAGTCTTTGAAATGTTCACTCTTGCTATATATTTGTTAAGAATGTAGACTATAGTATGAATTGCTTCTCTCCAATAGACATTAGATAGTTTTACTTCCTTAATAATTGTCCTAGGTACTTCTTGAAATCTCCTATTCTTCCTCTCCAGAACTCCATTATGCTAAGGAGTCCTAGGAGATGATAAATGCCTCCTTATTCCATGAACTTAACAAAAACTATTAAACTAATTGGAGGTTAACTCACCACCTTTGTCAGATCTTAAGCACTTGATTTTGAAATCCATTTCATTCTCTACCATAGATTTAAATTATTTAAACTTATCTAGAGCCTGCGATTTTTCTTTAAGACATGTCACCCAAGTCATTATAAAATAATTATCAATCAACAACATACAATACCTATCACCTTGAGAGCTTCTTATTTTGTTAGGTCCACATAGGTCTTTATGCACTAACTCCAAAGAACCTATGATAGAATATTCCTTTTTTTTGAACTTCTTATTTGTTTGCTTTCCAAATTGAAATTATTTTAGATTGCATTGATAGGCTTTGTGATCTTTGGAAAATATCTCACAATATCAATAGAATTGATCTTTACTAGGATATAAAAATTGATGTGACACATTATTCTATTCCATATCCAACTTTAATGGATTTGATACATAAAGCACTTAGCACCACTATCTTTGAGTTGATAAATATATTACCTTATGTCCTTGTTCCTGCCCAACCAGAGTACTGGAACTTCTTTTTCTGATTTTACACCCATCATCTTGAAACAAAATATCATATCCTCTTTTACACACTTCTTACATTAAGAGTATTATGTCGGAGACCCTTGACATAAAGAACATCATCTGTTTTATGCTTGCCATAAAAAATAATTGAATCTTTTCCATAGATCTTAGTAAATGTATCATCACCAAAATTAACAAGACCACCATCATATTTTTGAATTTTAACCAACTTACTTTTATCACCTATCATATGATTTGAGCATCCACTATCAATAATCCAATAGTTTCTCTCATCTCTTGCATAAAAGGAAATCACCACAGTTCCTTCAATTTTAAAACCTATTTTTAGAGCACTTTTCTTTATACATATTTTATAATTAGTAGAGTTAGTTCCAACATTTAAGGCCATGAGGAAGAATTCATCACTTCCCTCATCTAGATAATCTAATTCCTCATCGTCAGATACACCATTTTCTTTTTCAACATAATATATTTTCTTGAAATATTTTCTATGATCCTTATGTTTTTCATTGGTAACTTTTATTGGAAATTTTGAAGCATAATGACCCATCTTTCCACAATTGAAACATTTGAAAGGTAACTTACATCTGTGTTTACCAATTCCCTTTTTCATTCTCCTTACAAAATTTTCTTCCACCTCATCAAGATCATCCTGATCTGATTCATCATCCTTCTCCACCTTTATGACTTTAAAAGTACTTTCTCTATTTATAGAATCTTGACGAAACTCTCTCAATTCATAAGAAAGTGAAGCACCAAACATCTAATCTCTAGAATATTGATCTAAATTTTGAGCTTCCTCAATAGTAGAAGCTTTAGAACTATAATATTTAGGAAGAGTTCTTAATGCCTTTTTCACAACTTCACTTTCTTCCAACTTTCCACCAAGACCATTGATGTCATTGAAAAATTCATCTACTCTAAGAGAGATGAGAAATGATTTCATCCTAGCTTTCAAGTAGGCATCATTTTTTCCATCAAACATAGGAGCTTTGACACCCTTCTTGTGCACTATCTA
>CM021105.1:183207227-183241221 GCA_007115665.2 Sequoiadendron giganteum | reverse complement strand
CCTCAAGTGTTTAAGCTTCTTCCAAGGAAAAATAGATCTGATATTAATTGTTATATGGATAGGACAAATAAGAGGGGGTGAATTAGTTATACATTAAAACAATCAATCCCTCATTAACCTTTAAACCCTTATCATGCATTAGAAAAATGTAAGCATATGAAACAGTAATGAAAACACAATCAAACACATAAGAACACTAGATTTACATGGAAAAACTAAGGAGGTAAAATCCATAGTAAGGATTAGATCACATATATAGGAAAAAGAAACATCAAATACAATTAGGCTCATTGCCAAGGGCTCACTGCTAAGTTCTCACTACCCAAAGGACTCATTGTTCGAAAGAAATAAGATAGAATGAGACTGTTATAGAGAGATTAACTATCTAAAATAAACAGGAATATCCATCACTAAAACTCTATTTCATCCACAACCTTTGGCCCACTACCTCCAACAACTTCTACTCATTGCATCTAGAAGTTTTAAGCATTTAATCTCACACTTAGATCACCATACTTGATCACATTCATATCTCACAAAACACAAAAACACTTTTCCAAAAATTTACCTTGCATTTATACCATTCACGACCTCAAACAATCTCAAATAGATTGGCCTCAATGAAATGTATGCTCCTCAAATGTGGAACACCAAAATAGGTCAACACAAAACACCTTCATGATGGAAAGAAGTGAAGGTAGACCACACCACAGTTTAACTAGGAACTAAATATACATCACCATGCTACTCAAAACATTCACACTCCATGAGGTACCTACACAAATACGACTAGTGAACTAGGCTAGCCAAACTAGAACAAATAGTACAAGTGACCACATACATGCTTCTCTAGGTTCAAATACATCATGAAAACCACTCTAAAACACTATGAAACATACAATAAATCACCATACTACTATACAACACTACCACAACCACCTAAAACAAGGAATACCTTCATCCTCCACAACATGATACAATACCACTAAAAGTCAACACAAGAACTAAACTTGTAGAGAAACTCAACACCAAAAACTCCAAGGGAAGATAAATATAGACAATATAAACACATTCCCAGATCACAAGACAAGAAAATTCAACATGGAGAAATGCAAAGCAATTCCATTTCTCCTAGACCACCTATTTCATAAGTAACACTTTGTCGAACACATCTTCTAGTGTTGCATGATACAAAACTTGAAACTCTAGATATAAAACCTCTAAACACCTCTAATCACCATATCCAAAATACATAAGCATATCTTCAACCATAAAGAAATGTGGAGCATAACATAAAACATCATTTAGGCACACTATACACTCTTTTATTGAAATTTTCTTGAAATAACTTGGAAACCAAGTGAACTTACTACAACTGCAACACTTACTCATCACCATCATACAAGATATCAATGACAACACTGATAAAAACACCACAACTCCTCATCAAGACTACATAAGGGTTGATATCAATGTGACATCAAATCACAACATAGTGCAACATACTCCAACAACTTCATTAATCACCACATACAATGGGTTGACATCATCACCACTAGTAGTCTCCAACAATCTCTATGCATAAGGAGTTGCCATCAATGACAACACAAAAAATATCCCCAAACAACTCAAGTTTCCAATAACTCCAAAATTCTAATAGTTTTATTATCTCTTCCTCTAGAAATACACTTTCTCCTTTCTAGAATGGTGATGAGATCCCTAACTCAACCAAATTTTCAATCTCTATCTTCATCTATGTGACAAAATTTTCTAGGCTATTAAAACAACCTTTACATTTTGAAATAGTCTTGTTATAGCCTATAAATTGGTTTACTTGCACTGTTTCTATTCTTTTATCCTCAACAACTGCACTTTTAAGATACTCATTTGATACACTATAAATCACTCATCTTTGGTGTAAAAAATGCAATACTCTATTCCAGCATTGGTAGTACTTCACAACTTTGCAATTGAGCATTTCTGATAAACTTTAGTATAGGTCCAAGGTCAATAACCATGTTTGGAATTCTTTCATAAAATGAAGAACATAGTTTTATTAGCATAGATATTAGTCTAGATGCTCCTATTTCTTGTGCTATTTATTCCTTAAATTGTATCATTTCATGTTCTTTAATTTGAATCTCATTTTGTAATTGCTCATTTGAATTTATGATAGTAATTTTTTCTATGTAGCTCATTAATCTCATCCACTATGTTTGTCAACCTATTCCTTGTCAAGTCATGTTATTTTTACAAAATCTCATATAATTCCTCGACATTAGCTAATTTAGTTTTAATTTTTAACAATTCCTCATCCTTTTTCACACTTCTACTCGACTTCACAAAGTAACAAACCTTTATATTTATTCAATCAACTTCACCTTATCCTTAGGTCTAGGTCCAACTAGGTCCACCCATATAGCCTGAACAGTATAATCCTTGGGTCTAATATGTTAATCTGGCTTCATCACAATAGGTCTCCTATGCGTAAAAATCAAAGACTTTTTAAAAGAATCATAGAAGCTTCACATTTGTCTCCTTGCAATCTCTCTACCCTCTTTTCTTTTCCTCTTTTTTAAATGTGCTTCTCGATTTTAGGAATTGTAGGAAATAACTTATCAAATAAATATAGATTTCAATAATTAAATAGAGGAATAGAACACACAAAAATAAATTTTCTCAAATAAACAACACAAATTTTAACGTGGTTCACCCAATTTGGGATATGTCCACCAACAATAGAGTCTCCTTTTATTAATTAATAAACAACAAATGAATTTAAAATGAAATTGCAGCAAATTTTTTAACTTGCAACAATATTTACCAATGTATCCACGACTATGTTCTAACCAATGCTTTTCTACGTGCACTTGAAGCATTATTTACATTTCTACCAGTCACAAACCATGACCTACTAACTCGACCTATTGAAAATAATCTTCAAACCTTCACATACATCCATTATCCAATTGATTTCCATGTGTCTCTTTTCCTTCCCATGCATGTAACAAATTATCCACTGCATGGCTTTTCATTTCCATGTGCAATTGTTCATATTTTGGGTGTTTTTAATAAATTTTTCCAACCAAATTATAATTGTATTTTAAATACATCCTGGCAGAAAATTATCTATTAAAATATTGAGAAATTTTTCTTCGGGGGAATTTCCCTCATGCCCCCAATAGCCCTAGACTCCCACCATGGGAATTTCCTCCAAGCCCCACAAGAGGGGTGTTTCCACCTTGTATACCCCCATTAAATATTTTTGGGGGGAAACATGTCAACAAAAGATGGGAAAATTAAGCCTCCGAATTTGATATGGCTCCATAATACAAAACTTAGAACTTTCTTCTTTTGTCAATGTGTTTCTCAAACTCTATAGGAAATTCAATCATTCTACCAAAACCTAGATAATAAAACCTTCACATATCAAAAAAAAAATAGATAATAAAATTTCTATATTAGCTCTTGTTCTTAAGGTAGATGCTACTAGTCTACCACAAACAGAACTAGCTGTTTATTGTACACCCTCCCCTTTCTCATTTGTTTCCTCTTGCAACTTTATTTTTCTTCTTTTCCTCATGTGTTCCATTGGTATATGCACTTTCTATAGAACTAACAATTGCTCCATTTATTTCTCTATAGAATCATGTGTAGCCCTTGCCTCTTGCTTTTCTATACATTTTCACTTTTGTCCAAATATTTATTTTGTTTCTTGACTTGGTATTTGATCAAGTTCAATATACACATTCGGCGAGTCATCAATTTCTCAGTGTTGCTCCTGAAACAATGGCTACTTCTCATGCATAAATATTTTTGATATATTATTCCTACCTAGACAATCATTAGGATCAAAAAACCATTTATCATTCACGAGGTCAAGACCCAAGTTTCCATGTTTTTGTTTCAATAACTGATAAACTTTCTTTTTCATCACTATAAAGCCTCTACTTGAGAATGATACATTGTAAAGTCCCCTCTTCCTCTTGCCTACTCCATATTTTGAATCCACTACATCAAGCTATTGAGCCAATTCTATGGAAAATACATGGTCTATTAAAAATTTAGGAAGTCTAAATGACTCCTATTTAAACCCATGAACCCTAGTAATTGTATAATGCACCCCAAAAAACAAATCACGGGGAATTGGATTTACCTTCATCTAGTTTCTATGCTTATCACTTGCTCTAACACTAACTCCATCCCCATTAAGATCAGTCAATTCTAGAACCATGAATTTCTTAGAAAAATCATAATAATCACCACTCATCAAAAGCAAATGAGTCCATTTTGAAACATGAATGGATCTTTGAATATTGAAATATTTCTCCTCCACACTTAAATGCATATGGTACTAGGAGAACTATGGATTTTGATAAAAAAAACAAATGTAAAAGAAAGGACTGGTACTTGAAAGTGTACTCCTCATTAAAATTTACTAGATGCCTATGAATACAATTTGTAATCACATCAACAAAGTCAAACCTATATGCTTGATTTTTTAGAAATTTCTTCAATCGAAGAATTACAACCAAATAAAAGTCATGTGCTTCCTTATCATTTTCAACACAAAAAATAAACCCTACCATTGACACAATATCTTGTACTTCACATCTCAAACTTGAATTTGCAATTGGATTATCATGCATCTCTATTTTTGTTGGGTCCATCTTAAGCTCTTAATTAAGGAACCCAAGCAAGTTATTATTACTTTGCCAAACTCTATGCAAATTTTTATAGGTAAGAAAGATACTTCACTAATAAATTCTATTTGCAACATCCCTCGTATTGCATCCACATCAATTACTACCTTCAATGCTCTCCCTCTAATAGTTTTGGTATTTTGGACATATTGGTAGGCACAAAAACAACTAATTCGGGATAGGAATGAACCATTTGAACCATTTATTGAGCAAGCATCAATGTCCACATCAAAGACTTTGAGATTATCTATTTCACTATCATTCACCTTGCTCAGAATTCATGCATGTTCTCTTTCTCTCAAAAATTTGAGATTATTTAATAATATCGGGTCGAAAACATCATCAAAAAAATCAACCACCAATGATGAATCTTTTCTATTGGAACTGTTGAAAATGGGGTTAAATGCTATCATATGGATTAGAACATAGAACACACCCACTTTCAACTATTCCACTCAAGGATAACCCTTGAGATCTCAATGTAAAAGAGAAAGAGGTCTTGTAATAAGGTTGTCCTAGGGGCTGATTATAAGCTAATGAGGGGTTCACCACCAAGTTAATAATTGGAAAGACAAATGCAATGCAAGATGTAATATTAAACCTTAATACTATGCAATGACCTAAAAAGTGACCTAGAAATATACAAAAAAAATAATAATAAGCTATAGGAGGAATTGTGTGGACCTGGTAATCTGAAGAAAACTTGAATGGATTCTTGAACACTAAAAAATATGAATTTTTGACCTATTGGGACTCATTCTATAATCTACGTGAATCAGTCCTAGATCAAGGTTTCAGCATAGGAACATGTTTAGGGAAAAACGGTATTTGAATCTACAGAAATCCTAAAAAAGACATGTAGTGGGACTCATTCGCCACTTTTGGTAAATTAGTGCCATTCCGCTCTTTTGAGAATTTAAAGTTTAGATGTGTGCTCCAATCTCTGCCCTTCCCTTCCTAATTGATTTCCATATCTAAATCTGTAAAAATACCCGCAAAATAAAATATTGAATTGATTTTCTTATGAGGGGTTTGACTTAGTCAAACCCCTAGTTTGGTAATTAAACCTTGATAGAAACAATGAAACTTGAATGTAAATGTGAACATAAACCCTAGCCTTAAGTGTGTCTAAGACTATGAAATCTAAAACACATTGCAACCCTATTCTAACGTGTAAGAATATGATGCATGAATGGAAACATGAAGATGAATGACTCACTTTGAGAGATCTCTAATCACCCAAATGAGCCCTAATGATGCATATTCCTTCCTTAGGCTGAAAATAGAGTGATAATGGAGGATGGAATCACTTAGGAAACAAGTCCTTAGGAATGGTTTAATGGATACTTGTGTAATGCCCTGCCAAGTAACCCTAAAGGAAGCTGTAATTAACTACTAAACTAAACCAAATAAACAACCTCATATAATATATCCAACATATAATACACATTGTGAAGAAGAAATCTCAAATTCGTAGGGCGCTCGCAAGCGAGTGATGCGAACCTGTCCCCTTCACGAATACACTCATAAAACTGACACTTCCATCATAATTCCAATAATATCATAAGCAATTACATGTTATATGACCTAACATCTTTATACAAATTAGAACATGTAAACTAAAGCATCAAATAAATCAAATCACATCACATAATATAGTCTATCGCTCAATAACTGGCAATCAAATACACACAAGATAAAGTATCAAAATATCTAGAAACATAAATCAATGCAAAACAAGGAAACAATGTCCAATCCAGAAAGAAAAATGGAGGGGTGTTACATTCTCCCCCCCAAGGATTAGGCTTACTCCTAGAAACCTGCAAAAACCCCCAAGTGCAAACTCCATACAATCACACGTAACCAAGGGTTCCAAACTGAACCACTCCATACCTCAACATAAAACAACAACCTGTGCCATATACACTCAACAGAGTACATTGTTAATCCAAACAAGATAGCATGGTGAAGCAACCTCCAACCAAGTCTTCAAAATCACATAACCATGGATTATCATACATAATACACAAATGTACCAATACACAACACTAGAAATCATGACAAGACTACACAAGGGTCCACCTGGACAGCAAAAAGTGGCATACCAATCCATGATAGAAGGATCCATGAACAAGAAAAAATAATCATCTCAACTAAATCTAACATCAACCCAATGGCTTGATGGTGTTAGGCCACACAAAAGGTGAGACCATCCAAACAAGACCATAATACCTTGTCTCTTGTTGTGTAAGGTAATTAGCCTCCAAGAGATAGTCATCACACATAGGTAAGTAGTGGGTTCTAGCTGCATCCAGCCTCACATACCCCCATTCTCAACATTTCCTATATCTACTTCCTCGTACACACTCACCAAGTCCGTTTCATACGTCCTTGCAGAGGAATAACAACACAACACATAGCCGACATTGAAAACAACAAAGATAACTAGCTTAGTCACCAAGTTCATAAAGAAGATCAAATTAAAGTTTCATTTCAACAATAAGGCAATAAATGTGCACAATTTCAACACTGAATCAAATATATAACCACTAGGGTTATAAGAAAATAAGTTCACAAGTTGTGGGTAAACCTTCACAGTCAAGTATAAACAAAGTGTCGGCCCTAACAATCAACCCAAAGGAATCATCAATAACCAAAAGAAAGTTTACAATCTTTAAATTCCACTATACAACAACTATGTGACTAGATACTAGCCACCAAACGAGGAAGGAGGAAACAACATCCAACTAGAATGATAACAACCCTAATGTGATGCAGAGTGAGCACACAATCCACATGACCCAAAGTACATTCACGACTCTCAAACAAGATACAATTACTGGTTTCTTACATTTACAAGGGTACAACTACATACCTAATCCCATAGGAACATCAAATTCCATAACCCATGGAATACGTAACATAACTTTCCAATCATAACCTTATATCAGGTTACTAACACGGTACTCCTTTTCTCAGAGTACATCATGCTAAATTAAAATCCATGAATATGTGATCACTTATCACTCCACTAACAAAACACAGGGACAAAATAGTGGGCACAAATGTACCCAAAGAACCTAGTGTTTAAACCTAAGCTCTGATACGATGTGTAATGCCCCACCAAGTAACCCTAAAGGAAGTTGTGATTAACTACTAAAGCGAACCAAATAAACATTTAATTATAAATTCTAATTTAATTCCCACAAGTTGAAATTAAATTCTAAAATTAATTTTAATTGTTTTCTTTCCTTTCATTTTCTTGCATCATATTTAATTAATTAATTTAATTATTTAATAACGAAATTCATCCTTTTGGATTAAATTTAATTAATTAAATAGATTAAATTTAATCAATTAATTTAACTAATAATTTCAATCAACAAAATATAATTTTAATTAAATAACCATCAACATGATTTAATGCAATAATTCTAAATATCTATTTCCAAATAAGAATCCTTCAGAATTTAAATAAGATTAAAGCAAGACAAACAATGACTCAACACACACGACTAACGACACACTAAGGTTAGGATATAGACTTGAAACATGTTACCTAGCTACTATCTCCCATTCAACTTAACCGTTGGATCGACAAGCTCAAACCTGTAAAACCAGGTGGAGTTGATGTCATGTACCTACAACCTGAAAACGAAATATCAAATTAAACAATTCAAAATAAAAACACATTATTTTTCAATTTTTCCAAAATATATCTACATATATATACATATAAATATTATATATATATATTTATAAAATATAATATTTACATATAATATATATTTAATACATAAAAATTATTGAGATAGAAATCCGAATGGAAATATCAAATCTGCCATTTTTAAAAAGAATAAATTTTAAAACCCTTAAAACTTTGGGGAGGGGTCAGCTATGGCTGAACCACTACCCCTCTTCTTACACAGGTGGCCTCCCCTAAATGGGTTTGCGCTGCCCAAAGGAAATGCTCCCTCCACTTAGTGGAGGGCACTGTCTTTAGGACAGCCCCAGCGCAATAAATAAGTACAAATCAAGTACAACTCTCACATCACTGACATATGTCACACTGCATTTGTTTGGTTATGTCAGTATCAGTTTGCATTTGGTTATAGGTAGTAGATTCTTTGTCCATGTTATGTTATTAATATCTCCTAGCATGGGGGGTGGGCCTTTGGGTACCACTTGGCTGGGTGGAACATGCACCAAAACCATTGGGTCCCCATCTATCTTCAGTACTTAGTGGTGAGTCATTTAGATGGACAGCTCGCGGTTTTTGTGTTATTCTTGCATTGTATTTTTTCTGATTGTATAAGATATTTATCCCTCTTATGTTTATGAGGTGGAATTCTATAATTGTAACACTTTTGTACTATTGCCTCATTCTGGGAATGAGTGATGTAACTATCTGTTTAAGTTAATGATTATGAGATTGCATCTTGGATGATTATCTTATTATGTTATGTGGTATCCTTATAATGTATGATGTTATTTTATAAAGTTTATAATGCTATGGTTATATGTAATATGTTTGTGTGGGGTTAAGTAATGCTAACCTTGTAGCCTTAGAGGTTGTTGTTAATTAGTAAGTGAATGTGTATGTTATTTACACTTTAAAAAAAATAAAAATGGTTCGCTTTAGTAGTTAATTACAACTTCTTTTAGGGTTACTTTGCGGGGCATTACACATGGTATCAGAGCCTAGGTTTAAACACTGGGTTCTCTGGGTACATTTGTGCCCACTATGTTGTCCCTGTGTTTTGTTAGTGGAGTGATAAGTGATCATGTGTTCATGGATTTTAATTTAGCATGATGTAGTCTAAGAAAAGGCGTAGCATGTTAGTAACTTGATATAAGGTTATGATTGGAAAATTATGTTACGTATTCCATGGGTTATGGAATTTGATGTTCCTATGGGATTAGGTATGTAGTTCTACCCTTGTAAATGTAAGAAACTAGTAATTGTATCTTGTTTGAGAGTCGTGGATATACTTTGGGTCATGTGGATTGCATGCTCACTCCACATCACATGAGGTTTGTTATCATTGTAGTTGGACGTTGTTTCCTCCTTCCTCATTTGGTGGCTAGTATCTAGTCACACAGTTGTTGTATAGTGGAATTTAAAGATTGTGAACTTTCTTTCGGTTATTGATGATTCTTTTGGGTTGATTCTTAGGGCCGACACTTTGTTTATACTTGATTGTGAAGGTTTACCCACAACTTGTGAACTTATTTTCTTATAACCCTAGTGGTTATATATTTGATTCAGTGTTGAAATTTTGCACATTTATTGCCTTATTGTTGAAATGAAACTTTAATTTGATCTTCTTTATGAACTTGGTGGCTAAGCTAGTTATCTTTGTTGTTTTCAATGTCGGCTATGTGTTGTGTTGTTATTCCTCTCCAAGGACATATGAAATAGACTTGGTGAGTGTGTACGAGGAAGTAGATGTAGGAAATGTTGAGAATGGGGGTATGTGAGGTTGGACACAGCTAGAACCCACTACTTACCTATGTGTGATGACTATCTCTTGGAGGCTAATCACCTTACACAACAAGAGACAAGGTATTGTGGTCTTGTTTGGATGGTCTCACCTTTCATGTGGCCTAACACCATCAAGCCATTGGGTTGATGTTAGATTTAGTTGAGATTATTAGTTGTTCTTTGTTCATGGATCCTTCTATCATGGATTGGTATGCCACTTTATGGTGTCCAGGTGGACCCTTGTGTACTCTCGCAATGATTTCTAGTGTTGTGTATTGGTACATTTGTGTATTATGTATGATAATCCATGGTTATGTGTTTTTGAGGACTTGGTTGGAGGTTGCTTCACCATGCTATCTTGTTTGGATTGACAGTGTACTTGGTTGAGTGTATATGGCACAGGTTGCTGTTGTTTTATGTTGAGGTATGGAGTGGTTCAGTTTGGAATCCTTGGTTATGTGTGGTTGTATGGAGTTTGCACTTGGGGGTTTTTCTAGGCTTCCAGGAGTAAGCCTAACCCTTGGGGGGGAGAATGTAACACCCCTCCGTTTTGCTTTATGGATTGGACAATGTGTCCTTGTTTTGCGTTGATTTATGCTCAGGATATTTAGATACTTGATCTTACGTGTGTATTTGGTTGCTATTCATTGAGCTATAGACTATATTATGTGATGTGATTTGATTTATCTAATGCTTTAGTTTACATGCTTTAATTGGTGTAAAGATGTTAGTTGATATAACATGTAATTGCTTATGAGATTATTTAGTAAGAGGTAAATGTCAGTTTTGATGAAATTATTGGTGAAGGGGACGGGTTCGCATCACTCGCTTGCAAGCGCCCTATGAATCTGTGATTTCCTCTTCAAGGTGTGTATTATATGTTGGATATATTATATGAGGTTGTTTATTTGGTTTTCAGGTTGCAGGTACATGACATCGACTCCACCTAGTTTTACAGGTCTGAACTTGTCGATCCAACGGTTACGTTGAATGGGAGATAGTAGCTAGCTAACATGTGTCAAGTCTACGTCCTAACCTTAGTGTGTCGCTAGTCGTGTGTGTCGAGTCATTGTTTGTCTTGCTTTAATCTTATTCAAATTCTGAAGGATTCTTATTTGGAAAGAGATATTTAGAATTATTGCATTAAATCATGTTGATGGTTATTTAATTAAAATTATATTTTGTTGATTGAAATTAATATTTAAATTAATTGATTAAATTTAATCTATTTAATTAATTAAATTTAATCCAAAAGGATGAATTTAGTTATTAAATAATTTAATTAATTAATTAAATATGATGCAAGAAAATGAAAGGAAAGAAAAGAATTAAAATTAATTTTGGAATTTAATTTCAACTTGTGGGAATTAAATTAGAAATTATAATTAAATGTTTATTTGGGAAATTAGTTTCAATTTTGGGAATTAAATTATTATTTCAAATTACATTTTAAATTGAAAGTGGGTTTTCGAAAATTGAAATTAAAATTAATATTGTAATTGTCAATATTGCATGCAAAGGATCAGATTTGGTTTTAGGATATTTTTGATTTAGGACTGAGTTGCATGATTAATTAAGGAGAAGAGATTATTGAAAATTCATTCATTCTGAGAGAAGATTTTGAAAAGAGGATTTGGGGAAAAATTGCATAGAGAAGGGTTGGAAGGAGTTTTTGATTGTAGAATTGATTTGAGGAAAGTCTGTTTATAATTGGTTGAGCTTTTGGATTGGATTTTTGGTACGGTAGAAGAGAATTCGTGAGATCCTTGGAGGAGGTTTTGCATCAGAAATTCATCTTTGCCTGTAGCTTCGAATTCCAGGTTTTGTTCTATGTGTTTTCTGGCTCTTGTTTTGTTCAATACAAATTATATTGTTTAAAAATCTGTTGTTGAAATTCATTGTGAATTAGGATTAGTTAATTGAAACTAGATTTAAATTAATCTAAAATTTGGGGAAGATTGAATAAATTTAGTGTAGGATTTATTTTAGTAAATGGGGAAATTGTTGAATCATTGTTTAATTTAAATCTTAGATTGTTCTTCAAACATTTAGATTTTTGTTTAAGGAAAGAAATTAACTAATTAATTTAAAGCTTTTGTTATTCGAGAAATTGTGAAAACCTCTATAGAATTTAGTTTATTTGAGGAAATGGATTATAAAATTACTTATTAAATCTCTGGGAATTTGGGAAGGGATTCTGGAAAATTTTAATTATTTACCTGTAGGTGATTATTTTGACAAAATTTCCCCTATTTTGTTTTTGATGTTGATATCTTTATTTATATATTGAATATGTTTTCTTTTATATATATAATATATATATACAGTTTATTATTATTAAAATACTAGTTTCTTTCAAATTATATTAATTACTGTGAAATGTTTTATTGTCGTCCGTATGGCGAGCGAAATTTTGAACATTGCTAAGGGTATGAAACTTTCAGAATTTCTTTTGTTAAAATCACGTTTTTTATGTTAAAATCGAATATTGTTATTTGTTGTTAGTATTACGGGGGTTTGAAGCCATGGTTTTGGAGGCGCCGCTGCCATTGGTAGCGCCCTCCACATAGTGAGTGGAGGGAGTGCTTCCCTTGGCAGCGCCCTCCACACAGTGAGTGGGGGGAGCGCTTCCCTTGGTAGCGCCCTCCACACAGTGAGTGGAGGGAGAGCTTCCCTTGGCAGCGCTGCCCCTCACTTCTTTCAGCTGCCCAAAGGTTTGGGGTTCGGCTGTGCATAGCACAACCGCCCCCAAACATTGGGGCTTTGTGTTCTATGAATCCACGAATCTATAAATTCGCTTCCTTTGTACTATTGGGGATTTTGATGCTTGTGTTGGTATATATTTCGGGTTTTAATATAATTTATAAATATTAAACATATGGTATATTTATTCATAGTTAAAATTGTATATATATATTAGTATATATATACATATTGTGTAAATATTGTATATATGCATAGGTATTATATATATATATATATATTTTGGAAAATTAATAATAATGTGTATTTTATTTTGAATAAATCAATTTGATTTTTGTAAAGGAATAGTAGACATATTTAATGTATATATATTCATATATATGTAGTTAAATATATTGATAGATATTTAACATATATATGGTATGTGTATATATCTGTGGGATTAATTAATAGTTTATTTTATTTTAATTTGATGCATGCAATTTATTATTGAATTCGAGATTTTAAAAGCAATGATTAGTATTCATGGATAAACTGATAGAGAAAAGATATTTTTATACATTGATGAAAATTGCATGTTTTAAAAGGAAAATTGAATGAGGTATAGGTTTTGGTTAGAAAATTGGAAAGATTTACTTGCATAGATTTATGTTGTTTTGAAAGTAAATTAAGGAATTGTTTAGATTGATGTGATAATTAATTATTTTCATTTATTTATTTCTATTAGAGCAATTAAACCTTTGTGATTTAAATATTTAAGAGATATGCATTTAGTATATCCAAACCTATAATATCCTCATGATTTTCTTTTAGATTTATTTTCCTCATATTTCGGAAAAGGGTTGTGAGTTTAAAGTTGTTCAAGATTTCCTATTAAGAAAATGAAAAAAGGGTATACGAGTATTTGAGTTAACCCTGTTATCGTGCCTTTGACTATGTCAGTGCTACCTATTGAATGAATATGGATTTAGGAAATCAAAATATTAGATTTGATTATTGACTTGAATGCTTTTGTAGCTATGTTGTCATGTGGTATTTTGGGATATGGGATTATGTGTTAGTCAAAATTTGTAAGTCTTCCAGAGAATCTTAGAGGATCTAAGAGGGTTGTCGATTCATTATGTCAACGAGTGCTTTTCCCTTGGGTAGTGCATGGTGTCTTTTCAGTATTTACCCGGTTTCCACGAATGGGGAGGTTTTGTACCTCTTGTGAAAGGAGTGGACTATGTGAGTGTTGCCTCCAAGATGTTTGGAGTGAGTTCTTTTATTTGTTTCCTCCTTGTGTTGGAGTGGTTTTGATGCCTAGTTTGTATGCACTTGTGATTTCCTTGGTGGATCATTTGGGTGTGTGTTGTCGAATAGAAGAGTGGCTTATGTTAGGCGCTGCAGCCCAAAGAGGTAAACCGGGTAACCTTCAGAAGTGATTTTAATAAAGTGATAACTAAATTAATGTACTTAGAGGATTAGGATGCCTTCCACACTAATCAAGATAATTATTCCTCTCTCATAGACACAAGGGCTTGTTTAGACTTGGGATGAGTGGGTAGGCCTAAAATGGCAATCATCTATCTTGTCAGTACAAGAGATATAGGATGCCACATGAGTGAGTATGATGGTTGGGATTCGGTTGAGGTCACCAGGATTACCGGAGCCGGAGCCTATGAAGAATGCCCAGAGGAGATCTCATGACTACTATGCGATGACACTCTATCTAGGACAACTGTTGTTATTTGTTTTAGGTGTATGGTTCTCTGCACATACTTGATCTATTTTTATGTTTGGAAGCAATGTGACCTATGTCAGTGATGTAAGAGTTGTACTTGATTTGTACTTGTTTATTGCATTTGTTTGGTTATGTCAGTATGAGTCTGCCTTTGGTTATAGGTAGTAGATTCTTTGTCCATGTTACGTTGTTACTATCTCCTAGTGTGGGGGTTGGGCCTTCGGGTACCACTTGGTTGGGTGGAACATGCACCAAAACCATTGGGTCCCCATCTATCTTCAGTACTTAGTGGCGAGTCATTCAGATGGACAGCTCGTAGTTCTCGTGTTATTCTTGCATTGTATTTTTTCTGATTGTATAAGATATTTATCCCTCTTATGTTTATGAGGTGGAATTTTGTAATTGTAACACTTTTGTACTATTGCCTCATTCTGGGAATGAGTGATGTAACTATCGGTTTAAGTTAATGATTATGATATTGCATCTTGGATGATTATCTTATTATGTTATGTGGTATCCTTATGATGTATGATGTTATTTCATAAAGTTTATAATGCTATGGTTATATGTAATATGTTTGTGTGGGTTTAAGTAATCCTAACCTTGTATCCTTGGAGGTTGTTGTTAATTAGTAAGTGAATGTGTATGTTATTTACACTTTAAAAAAAAAATTGGTTCGCTTTAGTAGTTAATTACAACTTCCTTTAGGGTTACTTGGCAAGGCATTACACATGGTATCAGAGCCTAGGTTTAAACACTGGGTTCTCTGGGTACATTTGTGCCCACTATGTTGTCCCTATGTTTTGTCCCAATTTTTTTTTATAAAGTGCATTTAACATACACATTCACTTACTAATTAACAACAACCTCTAAGGCTACAAGGTTAGGATTACTTAAACCCACACAAACATATTACATATAACCATAGCATTATAAACTTTATGAAATAACATCATACATCATAAGGATACCACATAACATAATATAGTCTATCGCTCAATAACTGGCGATCAAATACACACAAGATAAAGTATTGGAATATCTAGAAACATAAATCAACATAAAAAAAGGAAACAGTATCCAATCCAGAAAGCAAAACGGAGGGGTGTTACAAGTTGTATCTCCCCAACCTAGAATACATAATGATTCACCATAAAAGACCATGATCAACCCTTGAAAATGCTATATCTTGGATGAAAGTGGACTTGAAGACTTACGAAAACACCATAATGTTGCTCCAAGACTTCAACTTTGCTTGCTTTTGAAACTCCAATGCTGTTGTAGAAGAATTATTGAAGATTCTTAATGCTTGTCTCTTGAAATTTATCTTGAAAAATGCTTTCTTAGATCACTTAGGTGAAATAATGACTTAGAAACTTTCTTATATAGGCATTAACACCTAATTTACCATTATTTAAATCTCAAAGACTGACAACAACCATAAATTTGAATTAAAAAGGTGATTTTCCCACTCAAAAATTAAAAGGCCCCAAATGTGACTCATTCACCCAAGGTGGTGAATGAGTCCCACCCTAGATTATTAAGGTGGTTTTCTGGGATTTTTGATGTTTTAGATGATTTTGTCAAAAATTTTAGCTGAAATAAGCCTCAAGATCCAAAATAATGGGTCTTAAGGGCCTATTAATAATGAATTAAAGGGTAATTAATACAAGGGTACAAAAATAGGTCCAAATTAGGCAAGAAATTATACTATCTCCAAGAAGGGAGTAGAATTTCCATTACCACATTTAGCCCCCACTTTAGCAGCTATATGACTCTACGTGCATATGCAAGCTAAAGGACTCTGAAAAATGCACTTTATTTCATAAAAGGATGTCCAGAGGGGAGAATGAAGCCCCCACTGTAGCTATCTACAAAACCACAATTTTAGGAAGCACATCCGACAACACAAATTCATTGGTTGTCTAAATTTCCTCTTATCTAACTTCTTTCTAGAAATCACATTTGAGGGTAGATGTATTCCCCCCCTTGATTTTGCTTGCTTTACGGAGGTGGAATCAAGGTAGCATTCTAGCCACATCAAATAAGGTAGGTCACATCATAGGGTATTTCCAAGTACCATACCACATAATGATATGCATTTAATGAGAACAAGAGTGGAATCACGATTCCAATGTAACAAATGATGTCAAACTAGATCTCTCTAGCTCCCATTATGTTAATTTGAATGAAAGGCACTTTTTAACCCTAATATAGTACAAACCCTAATTTTAACTTATATAAGAGTAAAAATTGAAGTATATTCTAACTATTTTTTCATTTACCTTATTGTAGCTTGAGTTTAGTGAAGGGTGAGTCAAGATGTTGAGCTGACGAGATTACGTGCCTACGAGATTGGATGTCCTAAGTGGTCTAAAGTGTCTAGGACCCTTAGAAGAGAACACTAGAACAACTCTTCTAGTACACTTTTTTGATTGTTGATGTATAGATTTAAGATTTTAGAATCCTTATAGGACATATTTTTACTATTTTTGTTACATTCCCCATTTGTAGTAGCACCTGGGTGGTAGACAGATCTGTCACCTCCAAGACCTAGCCCCCACACTTTCAGTAGAGGAAATAAAGACATTATAGACTATAGGGTTATACTAGGCATACCTCATGCCCCCCATGAGGTACCATGATGCTATGTTGATGGCATTGGCAGAGCAGTGGAATGGAGACACATGCACATTTCATCTTCCCACTGGCGAGATGACCATTACACTAGAGGACATATACTACATACTCTGAGTTCTAATTCAGGATGAGATGGTATGCTTTGTAGCAGAGCGGTCATTTCAGGAGATGAAATACAATATGTAGCATTTCCTTAGAGGTCCAGTTCATGATGGTATGGTGAGGCCACGAATCAATTTAGCTATGCTATTATATTTGTGGGCCCCACTAGTTGCATAGATTATGATGTTCACTATAGCACTAGTTCTCATCCCTAATATTTGGGGAGCAATCTTAGAGGTAGGACTAGTACATATGATTAAGGTGATGGTAGAGCATAGGACCATGTACGCCTAGGGGGGCAACATCCTTGCAAACTTATATTATGATCTTAGACAGTTTTCATTTTAAGAGATCGACAATGTGGCACATTGTACATTGTTGTAGGTGTTGTTCCTAGAGCATATCATGTGTACCAGACTGACATGACTTCCATGTGCATCAACCCTAGGGTATCCTCGAGAATTCAATTATCCACTGCAATGACTATAGCAGTATGGTGACTTGCATTTTTGTAGAGTCTGATTCAACCAACTGGATGAGGATGAGATCATATGGAAAATTTACTAGCTTATTCCACAGTGGCCAGATGAGATCCATTAGATGAGGTGTTAAAAATGGACCTATTCTTGATAGGTAGACACGATTACATAGAACAACCTTTCTACTATTATTGCGTCATGCGATAGTTTGGTGAAGTCTAAATAGTGCCCATGGCACAACCCTTTTTCAGGAGATCAGTAGGGAAATCTCATCTTCATTCATATTACTATGATAACATAAGGAGTAATTTGAGGTACCACTTAAATATCTAAAGACTTTTTTAACTGCATCCTAGTGAAATCTACCAGGACTAGACATATATTAGGAACTTAGAACTCCCACTACTTGTGAAATGTTTGGTCTAGTACAAACCATAGCATACATTAAACTTCCAACTGCACTCTGGTAAGGCACTTTGCTCATGTCTTCCATCTTTGATGGAGATGTTGGACAATCTAAAATAGATTACTTTGTTTCAATTGAAACAAGAACACACAATGGTCTACAATACTGCATATCAAACCTCTATAAAATTGAGTTGACATACTTGATCTGGCCAAGCCATATATTTTTTTTCACTCTATCTCTTTTAATTTCCATTCTAAGAATGTGTTTATCTGCACCAAGATCTTTTATTTCAAATTTATTTTACAAGTTGAGATTTTAGTTATGAAATCACACCTTTCCCTCTACCAATAAACAACATATCATCAACATATAATGCAATAAACAAGAAACAATCACCATCAATATTATAATAAATACAATGATTTGATTTCGAATGATCAAATCCCAAACTCAACACATATTTATCAAATTTTTGGTACCACATCCTAGGACTCTATTTTAATCCATACAAAGATTTCTTCAATTTTCAAACCAACTTACTTTTACATTTCACCATGTATTGCTTTGGTTTTTCCATATAAATATCGTCCTCCAAATCACCATGAAGGAAAACAGTTTTCACATCCATTTTCTCAACCTCTAAGTCATAAGCAACAACAATTGAAAGAAAAAATTTAATTGATGTCATTTTTGCAATAGGAAAAAATATCTCACCATAATCAACACTCTCAACTTGAGAGTAACCCTTCACAACCAACCTTTCTTTGTACTTCTCAATACCTCCATTTGAACAAATATTTTTCTTGAACACCCATTTACAACCAGTAGATTTTCGTCCTTTAGGCAATGGCACGAGATCCCAATGTATCATTCTTTTTCAAGGAGCTCATTTCTTCATTCGTAGAAATCTTCTAGGATTCTATATCATTCATACCTAGCACCTCTTCTATAAATTTGGGTTCATCCATGTTAGTATTCAAAGCAATAATACATCTCCAATCATCAGTTGAATACCTTTCATGTGATTTTCTATGCATTGTAGACCTATGAACAAGCTGAGTTGGAGGTTCTTCCTCCTATTCTAAAGAGCCAGAGCTAGATGAGCTCTCCTTAAGTTTTTATCTCTCCTTTGGCCTCGATTAAAATTTCTTAGGTGTAGAAAGAAATCGAATCACATCTTCTTGTTTACTTTTTTCTAGCTGCAATGTAACAAAAGCAGATTTAGTTTCTCTAAAAATAACACTTCTATTGTGTATTACCTTTTTTGCAACAAGATCCCAACTCTTGTATTCTTTCACACCATAACTATATTTGATGAAGATAAATTTCATAGCCTTTTTATTCAACTTTGTTCGCTTCTCCTTTGGCACATGCGCATATGCCTCACAAGAAAAAAATCTAAGATTTCTTAATGAAGGCTTGAAACCTGACCATGCCTTTATAGATGTCTTATCAACAAGAGATGATGTAGGAGACTTTTTAATCAAGTAACAAGTAGTGACAAAAACTTGAGCCCAATACCTTTGTTCTAGGCCAACACCACTCAACATACTCCTAGCCTTCTCCATTAGTGTCATGTTCAGTCTTTCTACAACTCCATTGTGTTGTGGAGAATACATAGTTGTCTTCTCTCTATGAATACCACAATATTTATAGAATCTATCAAAATCATTAGAGAAAAATTCACTACCATTATCATTCCTCAGACATTTTATTTTCTTTCCAATCTGCAACTCAACCATTGCTTTATATTATTTAAATTGACTCAAAACTTTAGATTTACTCTTTACAAAATATACACATGTCCTATTATAATCATCAATAAATGAAAAATAATATGTGAATTTACAAATTGAAGGAACATCTACAAGACCAAATATATTAGAATGAATAAGATCCAATACACCACAAGATTTATGAGAACTTGAGTAAAATTGAATGTGGTTTTTTTCTTCCATAAATTCAGTGCTCAGAGAAATTGAATTCAAGATTACAATTAGAAAAACCTTCAACAAGGTTTTTATTTTTCAAGGTCCTTATACCCTTTTCTCCTATGTGGCCAAGTCTTTGGTGCCATAAAAAAGTTTTCTCTATAGATAGCTTTGTCTCAAAAGAAAGAGAACCCTTGGGTACCCAAAAATCCATGAACATTTGCTGAAGGTGAAACCCTCACTTCTTCTACATACTTTATTTTCATAGAAGTACTATTTCACTCAACAGTGCATGCATCAAGCTTATTCAATATACCATATCTCTCACCTCTAGCAATCAATATAGCACCTCTAACCATCTTGCATCATTCATAATAAAATACTCCTTGCATACTCACATCTATTAGTTTTCTCACAGATAAAAAAATTTGTGCTAATCTAGGGATATGCAACACACCATTAATCATTTTTATTCCACCATTAGGAAACCTAGTTTTAACTTTACCATGGCCAACAATGTATAAATGAGAATCATCACCCAAGTACACCTTACCTCCATCAAATTATCCATATTCACAACACCAATCTCTATCAAAAGTCATATGAAAAGATGCACCTAATTCAATTAACCATGCATCATTACCTACACGAGCTGCCAAAGATGCAATGAATGCATCACCATATTCCTTCTCAGACTCAGACTCAGAATCAAATTTATTCTTTTTCTTATTCCTTTCTTATTTTCATTCCTTAGGAACATGTCCATGCTTATGTCAGTTCTAGCGAATAACTTTGGACTTTCCAAGAGATTTAGATTTCCCCTTGGACTTGGATTTGTCACACTTCTCATTCTTCTTTCCTTTTTCCTTACATATTCCAGAGACATTTAGAGCCCCGTTGGTAGTGATGGATACCTTCCTCCTCATATCATTGGAAAGAAAATAACTCACTGCATCTTCAGTCTTCAATATAATATATGTACTCCCAATATCCATAATAAGAGAATCCCATGAATCAGGCAAAGAACAAAGAAAGATCTGGCATTTCTCCTCCTCATCTATTTTGACACCAACTGATGTCAATTGATCGACCAACATATTGAAGGCTTTTGGGTGGTCTATGATTCATCCACCCTCTTCCATTCTTAAGGAATACAACTTCTTCTTTAAGAAGACTTGTTCATTAAACATTTGTCCTGATACATCTCACCAAGCTTCTTCCATAATTTTTATGTTGAGGTCTCTTCATGGACATTAATTAAAATAGAGTCTTCCAAGAACAATATAATTAGACCCTTGGATTTTTTGGGAATAGGATTCCATTTAATTTCATTCTAAACATATTTTATGTATCTCCTAAGTCCTTGGAATGTGTTACACAAAACAAGGATTAGGAAGAGATTAATTTTTAATGAAATAAACATTTAATTTGACATTTGTAGTTGTTCCTAAATAATAGGAGCATGTGGGGATGCCTTGGGAGAACTCCTACAAAATGGGAGCACATGGGTGCCTACATGGGAAGTGAGATCCACCTTGGTTTAGTTAATTGGTTGGTGAATTGAGTACACTTCAAAAATGCATCCTAGGTTCCTACAAAATAGCGATTTTGATTTATGCATGTTGAGTTCCTATAAAGTAGGGATTGATGTTTATGAGGTTTAGTTCAATTTAGTTTGGTTCAGTTCGGTTTAGTTCAGTTTAGTTCAGTTCAGTTCAATTATGTTTTAGTTATCTTTAGTTGCATGTTATTCAACTTTATTGACTTGAGTTGCATGGACAAATAACAGGTGGATACATTTAGTTAATAGATGGAGGATCATTCATGATTATTGGTTTGCATGAATCAGTGACATATGTATTTCAGTTAACAAAGATTAATTTGGGCCCACCTTGGGGTCCCAAGTTGGCATCTTTGAGTCACAACTATTGCATGGAAAAGATATTTTCAATGATCAGTTAAGTGAGATCTAGTTTGGGTGCCTAATTTGAGGATGAGCTTGAATGAGATATTTTTGAAAACTATGAGATTAACACTTCAGTGTTGGGTGCCAAATTTGAGGGAGACTCTTATTTGACTTGTGCATGCATATGAGAACTAAACTTGGCAACCCTAGGCATGGATTTTCTCAAGAGACTTTGTGATTATATATTTGATAACTCTTACGAGTTTGTAAGCAAGAATATTGTCTATTATTGCAGCAATTATATGAGAGAGTTTTGTGAGAAAATATTGTAGGTTGTGAAGAAGATTTGTTTGAAGAACAAAGGAAGCATATCAAGGAGAATTGAATCAGTGTTATTGTAACTTATTCAAAGGTTAAATAATACAAGCAAGACCAATTCTAGTGGAATTTTTTCTCGAAAGGGTTTCTCCATGTACATGTTGTGTCCTTTGTATTATGTATTTATTTCTTCTACAATATTATGTCTACTTTATACAAAATTAAAATTGATCTAATTCAAGATTAATCATACACAAGAGATCGTGACAAAGAATACTAAAATTGAATCTATAGTTAAACAAGATTTACAAATTTTAAGCTACATTTTTACAATAGTTTTACCTTGATTTTAAACATTTTCTATTAGAGCTAGAGGTTGGGTAGAGTTTGGGATGGCTTTCTCTTAAAAGTTTAAAGGATTTTTGGCTTTAGTGGAAGCTTTTAATATTGTGTCAATCACTGATTTGTAAAATTAGTGTGTTACAATGGGTTTTACTTCTCATTTAGATATTGAAAGATTCAATGGATCTAATTATGAGATGTGGAAACTAAAAATGGAGGATCTCCTTGAAGAGAGAGATTAGTGGTTAGCTATTGGTAATGACACAAAGTCACCTACAACAATGCCAGATGAGGATTGGGCTAAGCTTGATAAGAAGGCAAGAGGGACCATATGATTATGTCTTGCTAATGTTCTTCAATGTTTCAAATGAAACTACCACATATAGGTTGTGGAAGAGAATAGGTGATATCTATCAAACCAAAAGCCTTACTAATAAGTTGTATCTAAAAAGATACTTGTATTATTTAAAGATGAAAGATGGTGATTCTATTGAAAATCTTTTGAATGTTTTTAATTTGATTCTGATTCAGTTAGCATATGTAGATGTAAAGATAGAAGATGAAGATAAATGCATTTTGTTACTTTGTTCTTACCAAAGTCTTTGAAAAATATAATTATTGCTATCAGTGGTAGTGGTGCATATCTGAAGATGGACAATACAATTCTTACTCTCCTATCAGAGGACATGAGGAGGAAGTATAAAATAGAAATCCAAGAGGCCTTGTTTGTAAAAGGTAGGCCTGAGAAAAAGGAATGTAAGGGAGACAAGGAAGGGAAGGGTAAGTTAGAAGGATAGAGTAAGGTAAAATGTTGGAACTATGGGAAAACGATACATGTGAAGAAGGATTGTAAGAACAAGAAAAATAGTTTTGATTCTTCTATAGAGGAATCCTCAGATGATGGTAATGAAGCATTGATCATTTCATGTAAATTTTTTTGTGATGACTCTTTGCTTGATGTTTCAAAGTGATCCTCATGGAGAGGATAGTAATCATGATTCCATGTGTAGCTCATACCATAGTTCAGTGGGAGTTGTTGGAAATAATGTGGATGCATCATTGGTGTGGTTATCTTCATGTGATTGGGGATATGTTTTCTTGGTTTAGAGTGGTTATGTCATGGTTTACTCTTGTCGGATTTAGAGTTTGGAATGGTACTTGTTCTCTTAAGACTAGGATGTTTATTTATATTATGATGCATGTGATCTCCTTGGAGGAGATGTTTGGTTCATGGATGTCATGTTTATGTTTCTAATTCATGATTGGAGCTTTGACATTGATCGTAGTATTTCTCTTTGTATTCGGTACATTAATAATTTTCTTGATTACTTCATGATGGTGTTGTGTTGCATTTGTAGTTTTGCATGGATTGGTTGGTTATAGGTTCTCATGGATACTTGGAGAAATAGGTGAGGCTTGAGTTCTCTTATGGTAAGAGATATATGTTTGAATGGTTACTTGTAAGAAAATATTTTTTAGTAGTAAAGACTGAGAAGCCTACACCTTGGTTGGATGTGAGTTCAATACACTCAATGATTTCACATGTCTCCAAAGAGGTAGTTGTGTTATAGGGACTTGGGAAAGGTATTGGTTTTAATTGCAAGAAAATTAGACTTCAATGTGATAGTCAGAGTGCTATTTTTTTAGCCAGAAATCCTATGCATCATGCTCATACTAAGAATGTTGATTTTTAGTATCACTTTATGCAAGAAATGGTTGAGAGTGGGAAGGTATTAATTGAGAAAGTTTACACTTTAATTAATGTTGTAGATTATCTTATGAAACTAGTTCCAACAAATAAGTTCTCTTGGTTTTGAGTATTAATCATTTGCTTGGAGCTTCATGATTATGCAAGTTGCATTTGAATTTGGCATGGATTGATTAGTTGGTGCAGGAAGGCCATTGGTATTGAGTCTTGTACTTGATTTATAATAGTGATTACTTGTTTATAATAATTGCAATGTATAATGTCAAGTGGGAGAATGTTGGGAATAGGATGCCATTTAATTGCATTCTAAACATATTTCATGTTGTAACTCAGATTTTCTGAGATTAATGCTAAAGCTGTGTAGATTAAAATGATTAACTCTAATCAAACAAATAATCTAAATAAAACAAAAAAGAACGAATAAAGTAAACATGATTAAACTAAACAAGTAAATTGGAAAGCTCTCACTAAATATGCATCTACTTCCTCGAATTATCTCAATTGCCCTTCTCCATTTTGTTGTATCGTCATTCTTGCCCTTAGATTTATGTGTTTGATTCAAGCATAACTTCATCGAATGTCTAAGAAAATATAAAAGATTAAGTTTCTTCTCAAAAGTATAATGATTTCGGGAGGAGGAATAATGATAATGATAGGCCATTTTATAGATTTTGGGTTTTTGAACGATCGGCTCAGATTCAAAAGAGAGATCAACGGACGAGATTGATGAATGCCATGAGATGTGAGTTCTGTGTCAGATAGAACATGAGTTAGGAAATTTTGTAGGATAAATATTAAATTAAAATGATAACTTAATATTGTGTCAGGACTGTTCGAAAATAGGAAGAACAAGAGTTCAAGATCTTAATCTTTAGTTAAAAGTCTTCGAAAATAGAAGAAATAGACTTTGGATGAAAAAGACAAAGTTAGAACTTGAAGAATAATTCATTTGAATGCACACATGAATTAATTATTTAATAAAGATATTTAATTAATAAACACATTCATGCATATGAGTTAGAACTAGTTAACTGACTGGTTGTGATAGAGATTCCTCTCACAGAGATAATCAGATATCAAATCCGGAGATAACTGGCAGATTAAAAATAGATCTCGAGTCAAAAGGTGAGTGAATGATTAGATAACTGAATGATAGATGAATGTGACATAAAGAATTAATAATGAATTAAATGTTAATTTAATTCAACATTTAAAAATGAAAGATTTAATTAAATAAATAAAGATAATTTATCTAATTTGACTGTTGAAAAGGTGGAATTGAATAATTAAATAATAAATATTTAATTATAGTTGAAAGGGTTAAATCGGGTAATCAAATAATAAATATTTAGTTTAGAAAAAGAATTAATTAGTTAGCGACATAATTAAAGAAACATGATTTATTTAATTAATCAAGGTTGAATAGATGAATTATTGAATTAGTGAATTAATTAAAAGGGGTATTTTATTAATAGAGGAAATATGTATTAGAAAGGGGAATTAAATAATTAACATTATTTAATCATGACTATAGATATTAGAAAATTATGTCAAAAGCAGTACTCGCAGGCCTAGACCAATTTTCAGTGTCTACAGTTTTCCCCTCTATGATACAATGTTGTTTTGGCATTGTGTCAAAGAAAATATGCCCCGATCGTGCCCCAGCATGAAAAAGATTAGGGTATGCCCCCTCGGGAAAACTGATAATTTTTTAAAAAATTTCATAAAAATCAAGAGACATTCCCGATAAGTCATAATAATAGTCAGAAATGCTATGGAGTTGATGGAATTGAATTTGGAAGTGTTAGGGACATGTAGGGGTCAGTAGAAGTTGGAAGGTTAAGCGATCAATAGACAAGGTCAGAAGAAATGCCACCCAAACCCTAGGTATAAATAGAAATTAGGTTGGAAACCAATTCATTTGCACCTAGAAGAGTTTGAAGAACTAAGATTTTGCTCTTACTATGAGACGAAGATGGCTTCCATTCCATACATTGCGCATCGAGGATATCAGATCTGGACCTTCAGGCGGCCAGCCGACGCAGGAGCACCGATATGTACCCGAAAATGAACTCTTGAAAGTTATTTTTGCACATTGTTTTAGGCCTCAAAAAATTCATAATCATAGATGGTCTTTTGGGATCGACGCATATGTCGTCGTATGCACTGCATTTGCTTGCGGAACGATGCATATGCTAAAACATGCCTAGGCTAGGATAGGCATTTTAGGCATTAAACACATTTGTAAGAAAATGCACCACATATGTATGGATGGAACGCATCTGCATTTAGGATGTATGCATGTAGGTTAGTTAACCGCATTTGCATTAGTGAAATGGATATGCATCAGGTAGATAGGTCATAGGAAATGCACTGCATATGTTTTTATGCATCACATTTGTATGAGCTAGAAATTGGACTGGTTATGTGCAATGCATATGAAATATGCGATGCAAATTCTTTGTCTTGCAACACATTTGTATGAATGCACTGCATCTGTTAAAGTGAGCCGCATTTGGCTGGTAAAGTTTTGGAAAAAATTTCTAAGTAAAACTTGAAAAACTTAACATCATGGTTGAAATACAAGTTGTATTAATCTTATTTATATGCGGGATTCATGTCCAAACACCTTCGATTTGAGAGATTGTCTGGTTAGTGCAGAGATATGGCTTTTGTGGAGACTTGGTCTTCGTCATGTTCTCTCGATGCCCACTATTCGGGCAAATAGAGGGATGCTCACCACGTTGTGTGAGCGATGGCACTCCGAGACATCCTCATTTCATATGCCAACTAGGGAGGCGACTGTCACATTGGAGAATGTGTACAAGATACTTAGACTTCCTATTAGACGAGAGCAGGTGATGTATGATACCCAACATGGATTGAGTGACCTAGCTAGATTTTATCAGGTTAACGATATTAGTAGTCTCGGCATTGAGCATTATGAGATTAGATGGCCAGTTTTGGCAGAAAGATATAAGAGGATTGACTGCATACTATGTACACTGATAGGTGGGATAGTATACCAGATTGACAGGGTCATGGTTTTCCTATTGGATGGGGAGAGATGTTGGTGGGTATGTTAGAGAGAGAGACCATGTATGCCTGGGATCCATGTCTATTAGGGATGCTATATTTCCATTTGCATGACATTGCATACAAAGATGCACAGTCAATAAGTTGTGGGACCACTCTTCTGATGGTTTGGGAATGGGAGAGGATAGTTTTTTTCCATCCTCTAGTTACTATAGAGCGGGAGGCTAGATCTCCATTTGTTTTCTGGTAGATGGGAAACATCACTCAGAGCCATGTGGGAGATACTAGATATTGGAGACATGCTTTGTTTACATTAGATCAGTTCACTTGGAGACCTTACATGGACTGTGAACAGTGGTCTGATGAGGATAGGCATTTTCCATACTGTAGATAGACATAGTACCTAATTGGGAGGACTATTTTGAGTGTGCATATTATTGAGAGACACCTGCCAGAGCGAGTTCTGAGACAGTTCAGAGAGGTTCAGGATGAGCCTCGAGGTAGAGCAGAGTTTGCTTATTCCTCTAAAGAGGTTCCATATTGGGGGCCCATGATTCCTGTTGCTACCGCAGAGGCAGAGATTTAGGCCTTGCAGCCTGTTCAGTTGGGATGGAGAGATGGAGTTGCAGATCCAGGCACTACTGTTGCTTATGATACATGGTGGGCCGAGCATCAACTGATTTCATATACAAATCCAGACCATCCAACACCATTTGAGAGATGAGGCATAGGGCCGAGAGGACAGTGGAGAGGTAGAGGTGGAAGAGTTGGAGGGAGGGGTGGTGGGGATGATGGCAGAGGTGGTCGTGGTGGCAGAGCTGGTAGACGAGGATGAAGAGGGCGGAGAGGGGGTCGAGTAGGTGGAATTTCACCTATCCGAAAGGAAGTGGTAGAGGATGTACTGATGTTGGACATCTGAGGTGGAGCTGATGCATAGGTCAGAGATGAGCATGCTATCGAGGAGGCAATTGTAGAGGAGTTGGCTGATGTGGATATTGGGGAAGAGGATGTCGCAGAGGATGAGGATATGGATATGGATATAGATCTTCTAGGTATTCTGATAGGGTATGTGGAGCACGATGTCAAGGAGGAGGCACCTATGAAGGAGTAGGAGAGAGAGCTCAAAGATCGAATTGTGGAGGGGAGACAGGAGGGTGATTCTCCTAGAGATGGTGATAGGGAGGCCATGGAGGAGAGACTGAGACTGATGACAATAGAGCGAGATGCTTTGCAGATGGAGAGGGACAATGCTCGTGCAGAGAGAGACAGTGCACTTATGGAGAGGGATCAGGCCATCACCCAACAACAAGAGACCTAGTAGTAGTATATTGAGGTCAGATGCCTGGCCAGTGGGTCTTCATCTGATGGCATGGTACGAGAGTTAGTTAGAGCCGTAGAGAGGGCTACATATTATAGGGACTTATATGAGTCTTTGGTGTTAGTAGATAGACGAGCTCCTAGTTTCTCAGAGGTTCGTACCCAAAGGTCACAAAGCAGGACTCATACCAGGACTCAGAGCATAGAGGGTGTGGTAGGACCACTAAGGATAGGTCCATATGATAGGACTTCCACCTCATAGAGAGTACCTCCAAGGCAGTTTCCTCCACCTTCACCACAGGACAGTAGTGGTAGTGGGACACGATGAAAATTGTTATACATGTGGACATTGTATTATGATCAGAGAGCCTGCGAGCTCATTTTTATTTATGGATACACTTTGACTTTGTACTATGACACACTATTTTTGAGTGATAGATATATATGATTTTTGATGGCTTGTACATGATATGCAATTCTATTTTATGATTATGCATTATGTCTATATGATCATGTTTCCTAGATGATGTATGTATATATGTTATGACTAAATGTTTCTACATTTATGATGAGTTTATGCAGTCTATGATGTTAAAATGTCTTTATTTATGATGTATGCAGTGTACTATATGATGATGATTTAAATGTGATGGTTTTATTATTTATCTTATGATGATGGAATTCCTATTATTTCATGAATTTTCTATATGCAATGAAGATGTTAATGTTCCTATTTTATGAAATACAATGTAACTATATGAAATGCTTATATAATGGATGCATATGCAGATGACCTAATGTTTTTGGTTTGTGTCACGGGACTCTATCATTATGTTGGACAAGAGAAATGTTAATATGGATGATCATAGGATATTAGTAAGAAACAATGAAGGAGGTTGATTTGAAAAAAATAAATGATCTTTGATATTTTGCCATGTTCGTTATGCTTAAAATTTTATCATCACTGGGCGGGACTAACACAAATGGATAGTACACATCATGATATGAGATAGACCATGGTGTACAAAATCATCCATTTGCAAAAAATAGACAGTCATAGACAAGGAGTGTCATAACGCAAACTAAGGACAAGATTTCCAAAGTCATTTTGTCCTAAAAAACCATAGACAGGAAACAAATAAAAGATAGATCATGATATGTCATTGCTCCTCTAAATCCTTGATAGGAAATCCTTGAGGAAAATAGTAACATGATTCAAAATTCTAAGTTTAACAGACAGTTGACAGACAATAACCAAAGAAAAAGAGTCTCGAGACATCCTTGCTTCTCTAAATCCTTCAAGGGACATCCCTGAGAAAGCTCGTAATAGGACTTATGCACAAATCGATAGAAAGATAAGAGAAAATAAGATATAAAATCATAAAGCCAAATAAAAGTATTCACCAAAACTTGATCTTGTGAGCTTGTTGATGTTTGACATAGCACGATGTGAGAGATGACACATACCCCATAAGACGTTGAGTTTCGTTTCAACTTGGTGACCATCTGTGTAAGGCACAAAAAAGCCTGGTTTCAGAAAGACACGTGTGGTATAAGACGTTGAAGCCTGATGACATTGATGCAACAAAATACATGAGGCTATGACAATTTGATGATGTCTATGGACAAGAAAGACATATCTTGCTTAAGACATAAGTTGATCATTCTGACAATGTGATTGATATTGACTTGCTAACTTTGAGATGTTTGCCTTGTTGATGCATGACTTGTTTTGATTCTTTGACTGATTTGAGCGTGTGTGTGTGTATTGATAGTGTAGACTTGAGATGATATATCCTAAAGGACTGACCTAACTGACTAAAGACATGCATTTAAGTTGATGATATGCAATGTGTGTGATAGTGAATGTGATAAACCCTATTGGACTGACCTAGTGTGGTCTTGGGGGCTCATCGATTGATTTACCTTGCCTACATTGTACATGTAGAGACCTCGTAGTTTGACACGACCAATGGCTTTGAATATACAAAGAGTCATGATTTTAACGTGTGTGAGATGTGAGAAACCTAGAGAGACAAACCTAATGCCTCGGGGGCCCATTAGCTGATGGCCTTTCCTACGTCTAGTTGCAGAGGTAATGTAGTTTGACTATGTCTACGACTATCTTAACATGACTAACTTGACTCTATTTTTGGGATTTTCTGACACGTTTTGATTTTTTTTGTCTTTTTGACATTTTCTAATGTTTTTGGATTTTGCAGGACATTTTCCAATGGTGCAATGCTATGTACAAGGTCCATATGACACAAAATAAGGATTTGCCCCCAGTCGAGAATAAGACATGTGAGATGGAGTGGGGAATGTGATAGAATAGACTTGATGTCAATCGTTCCAAGAAATTGATAGGACAACCATTTATTATGAGAGATGGTGAAAAGTTTGATTGGAATTTATGGTAGACGAAAGAGCGAGTTTGACTACACATGGTGCCTGTTTGCCAGGTTTTCACCATGGTACTTATCCATAATGCCACTGAAGTGGTTTTCACTATAGGATGAATTATTTCTCTTTACTATTTTTCTGATTTTCCAATTTTTTTGGTGTTACAAAGATGCCTGTTTGCTAGGTTTTCATCAAGGTAAACATTTTTTTGTTTTTTCATTTTTTTGTATTTTTCCAATTAAGGAAAAGATTCTCAAAAGCTACGCATAGAACCTCTTCAGATGAAGGTTGTTGATTGGTGACAAAAGTGGCTCGCCTTCAGGGGTAGAGAGTTAATACGCACCTGATCCAAATGCTTTTGTGACTATATAGGGCCCTAACCAATTAGGCTCAAAATTACTTGGCTTTTCTCACTCAGCTTGATTCTTGGGATTCTCCATTAAAACCAAGTCACCAATGTCAAATTTCCTATTTAGAAATTTCCTATTATAGCTACGACGAAGATGATTCTGAGCTTTCTATCTTCGTTCATCCAGTAATTCAAGATCTTGTACTCTAGATACACGGTATCCTTCATCGTCAATGTGATCATTCAAGGATACCCTCAGGAATTTCAACCTCAATAGGTAAGATAGCTTCGGAACCGAACACTAGGGAGTATGGATTGGCACCAGTGGGAGTACGGATGCCTATGTGGTAAGCCCATAAGGTGGGATTGAGTTGTAGGTGCCAGTCACGGCCAACATCATTGACAGTCTTCTTTAGGATTCTGACCATGGTTTTATTAGATGCCTTAGCTTGGCCATTACCTTTTGGGTAATACGGGGTGGAAAAATGATGTCTGATATGGAACTCTTCACATAAATGGTGTACTTCTTGGTTTTTGAATGGGTGGCCATTGTCTGTGATAATGGATTGGGGTACACCATACCAAAAAATGATATAGTTTAGGATAAACTTGGATATTTGTGTGTCGGTGATGTAGGTCATGGGAATAACTTCAATCCATTTGGTGAAGTATTCGGTGGCGGTTATGATGAGTTTATGGCCATTAGATGATGGAGGGTGTATCTTACCTATGAGGTCAAGTCCCCATTGGATGAAAGGCCATGGTGATGTAATCGAGCAAAGCTCCTGTGCTAGTGCTCTTATCAAATCTCCATGTATCTCACACTATCTACATTTCCTTACAAAGACATATGAGTCTTTTTCCATTGTAGGCCAATAATAACCTAATCTCATAATCTTATGGGCTAAAGTAGGACCACTCAAATGGGATCCGCATATACCGTCGTGCACCACTCACAAAGTTGTTTGTGCTTCTTCAGCATCAAGTCATCTCATTAGAGTGTTATCTATGGTACGTCTATATAGGGTATCTCTAATGATGGTGTACTTAGCTGACTTAAAGAAAAAGGTTCTATGTTGGTTTTTGGATAAGTCTATAGGTAAGGTTTGGAAATTTAGATAGTTGTATACATCCTTGTACCAAGGGGAAGTAGGACCAACAATTGTACACACCATCAGAGAGTCATGGACATCATAGGTGGGGAACAACAACTATTCAACCCAAAACTCAAACTTAGGCACGTAACTCGGAATATCCAATAAGGAATCCATGGTTGCCATAGCATCTGCTGCCCTATTCTAAATACATGGTATTTTTTGAAAGGTAATGTTATCAAAGTACTGCTTGAAGCTATCGGCTATATGCTTATAGGGAGCAAGTTTCTCATCCTTAGTCTCACAATCATCATTTAGTTGTCGGATTACTAGCTAGGAATCACCAAAAACGTGTATACTCTTAATCTTCCACTAGGCTACCATTCTTAGTCTTGTCACTAAGGCTTCATACTCTACTATGTTATTGGTGCAAGGGAAAGCAATCCTGAATGATTTAGGAATATTATCGCCTTGAGGTGTAACAAATAGGATACCTACTCCTGAACCATGATTTGTATCTGACTCGTCAAAGTATAATTTCCATTCAGTTCTAGTGTCAATTGTGAAGATAAATTCATCAGGAAAATCCAATACTAAAGAATGGTCTACCTTCATGGGTGCATCCACTATCTAATCTGAAATCACCTATCCTTTTATAGCCTTTTGTTCCACATATTGGATGTCATACTCACTAAGTATCATAACCCATTTAGCCAATCGGCCTGTTAATGTTGCCTTACTTAGGAGATATTTGAGGGGATCAATATTTGCAATCAACATGGTTTGGCGATTGAGCATGTAATGCCAAAGTTTTTGAGTAGCGAAGACTACCACAAGATAGGCATGTTCTATGTTATTGTAATTTAATTCATATCCCACCAAGGTATGATTGATGTAGTAGACCGCTCTTTCATGACCTTGATCATTATTTTGTGCGAGAAGAGCTCCTAATGCTAACTGAGTTGCTGAGATGTATAATATCAAAGGTTTTCTATCTATAGGTGGCATCAATACTATTGGTGTGAGTAAATAATCCTTGATTTTCTAGAAAGCTTCCTGACATTTAGGTGTCCAGACAAATGGTACTCCTTTCTTGAGTAAATGCTGAAATGGGTGTATTTTGTCTGCCAGTTGTACAATGAAATACTTGAAGGACTACAATCTTCCCTGTAGTGTTCTTAATTGACCAATCCTAACTAGAGGAGGCATTTATACAATAGCTTTCACCTTCTCTGGATCTACTTCAATGCCTCTTCTGGAAATGATATACCCTAGAAGTTTCCCTGATTTTACTCCAAAGACACATTTCTTTGGATTTAGTCTGATGTTGTAATTCTCTAGCCTCT
>CM021105.1:183171647-183207127 GCA_007115665.2 Sequoiadendron giganteum | reverse complement strand
TTCATCAAGATATGCATCTAAGACAGCAGTGCCTTAGTGATTTCAATCCAAAATCACACCAAAGACACAACCAACTGAACCATAAAGCAAAAATAGGTAAAGTTGATCCCTCATTGATCCTCTGAGAGAAGTTAATGCAAACAACAAGAAGATTCAACATAAATAGATAACCATGAAAGACAAGAATGAACACATAGATATACGTGGGGAAAACCCTTTCGAGTAAAAAACCCCACCTCCAAAACATTCTACTTAGATTGTATTATTTAGTAAAAGGATTACAATACAAACATATAGAGCTATGCTCTTCCAAGAGTATTACATATTGTCCATTAGGAGAAAACAAGCAGGCAACAAAACCATAACCTTCATGTAGTTACAATGACATACATCTGCCATTCTACATAGATTCCCTTCAGCTCCTCATAACAGACTGTCATAGCTAGCCTCTTGGCTAGCATAGCCCCAAGGCCTCACATTAGGTTCACATTGATTAGATTTGAGAGACAAAGTGTTCACAGTTACAATGCTCAAACCCTCTTCACTTCTCTCACCCACAGTCCATAGCTCTCACTCCTCATCACCTCTCTCTAATCGAGCCATCCATTGCATTCCATGTCCCAACCAAGTGTTGACCCTCAGGTCCATCCATCAAATAGCCAGGCACGCATCCAATTTACCCAGATCTCCTTAAGCCACCCAGGCAATAACTTCTTGCCTTAACCTAGTTCTTGTTCGCCACCCTGAGTCAGTAGTAATAACTAATTTTGGCCTTTATCCAACCAACCTACTGAGCCAAGCCACATGCCCACCATCTAGTCATCTATCACTGTAGTCAAATGGTCCAGCTTGGTCCAACTCGATCAACCGAGCTCCGAGCTCACCCGAGGACCTATCATGTTACTGTCGAGTCCATCTGACCCAGCTGCGGTATGGAGGTAAGCCATCCAAGCTCCTTCAAGCTCTAGACCACCCTTGCCTTCGACCAAACATAAGTAGCCAACCAACTACATGTCACCCTGCCATTCACTGATCGCACTGACATCATGTCCAACTCGATCAAACTCTACCATGAGCTCCTACTGCACTACCGTAGCCCTATTGGCAATGCCTCGCGGTATGGTGGTAAACGCCTTGGTAGACCACTGGAGGTCTTACCATGGCCACCGCGGTCAGCCAGAACACTTGTCGTGGTATGGCGGTAACCGCTAGCCAAGTCACTGGTGGTCTTACCGCGGCCACCGCGGTTAGCCAGAACACTAGCCGCAGTATGGCGGTAATCGCCAGCCAGGCCACTGGCCGCAGTATGGTGGTAACCTCCAGCCAGGCCACTGGCCGTGGTATGGCGGTAACTGCCAGCCAGCCCACTGGCGATCTTACCGCGGCCACCACGGTCAGCTAAAACACTAGCTATGGTATGGCGGTAACTGCTAGCCAAGCCATTGGTGGTCTCACCGTGACCACCGCGGTCAGCCAAAACACTGGCCGCGGTATGGCAATAAACGCCAAAAAGGGAAAACATGCCAGAAAGCTAAGGCATAAATTCCAACAAACTCCCACTTGACGTAGGCTTTCAGGCATCCTCCAAACATCAAAACTAGGATCAAAAACATGCTTCCACACTCCATCCAAGACCCCTGTACCGACATCAAAAATGTCCACCATCCCAGGCACCAGCTCCAAACACAGGAACATGTCAAATTGAAAAAGCACCAGTCTCAGGAACGAAAACAAAATTGAACCTCGAGGTGACAAAGGTAAAATAATAGCAAACCAATAAGGCACTAGGTGAAACACCAACTCCAAAACAAGAAACCAACTTGTTAGAACATCAACCATAAACTGACTGCCCTCCATCCAATAGATCAAACCCACGTGACTGATAACCAGCACCCACAGCTTGTGCTGAAACAACCAACCACCTATACCTAAAAGGTATGAAAACCAACAACAGACTCATGCCATCATAAAAACACCCATCTCAGCAGCAAACAAGCACCCTATGTCAACCAGTCATAGACCAAACACATCCAGGTACTCCCACTTCAAGGGCACTGTCCAGATGAGTGCAAACCAATCACCATCACTAATGATCCAGGCATACCAAGTCCACCAACTTTTGCACAAAGAAAAGTAACAATGCAGTTCCAAGGAACAACCACACTGATCTGTAACACCTACAACCACATGTTGCAAGGAACATTTATCTCAAATATCTTCCACAGTTCCTCCAAACACCTTCAAAGCTTCTACACACACTTCTAATTGCAAGTTGTGACAAGAATGATCTTCTTCACATCTCAAAATAGAAAGGCCTTAACAACATCCAAAAATACCATGGATGTAAGCACCTCAAAGAAGATTAGACTTACCCATATTAGCTATCTCCTATTAGTTCTCAAAATCACAAGGAGATAAAAAATCCTACCCATCTTCCATTATGAATCTTCGAGAATCTCAAACAACTCAAGATTCATATCATGAAAGATAAAGCATAGCACACTTGAAAAGTATAATGGGAAAATACCTTTCAAAGTGACACCACTATCGAGCAGACCAAGAAGAAAAGATAAACATGCTCATCCAAGGCATAAAAGCCAAAGTGACTTACCCAAGAGCAATCTCCTTCAAGGTCTCTGTTGAACTTACATTCAACCAAGGTGCAGGCTTCTCAAACTTTTAGCTATAAAAACAACATTCCCAAAAGAATTTGAGCCTCACCTTATTCTCCATGCATCCATGAGTATCAGCAACCTGTCATCTCATGCTGACTCCAATCTGCAATACTGTAGCAACCATGAAGTCCACTAGCATATGAGCAATGCACTCAAAACAAAGAGAAACCCCCAGACCACTATCAAAGCTCCAAACCTAGAACAAGAACTTAACGTGACACCATGATCTACACATCTCCATAGGAGATTCCATGCTTCAAGTGAAATGTCCATGGTCTTCAAGAGCCAATGCAGCATGCCAAAACTCTAAACCACAAGCAAGAGTGTACCATGACATAAAGCAACCAACTCTAAACCAAAACCAACACCACCTGTCAAGCACCACTAGCATCTTAGCCAAAGACTACCAAGGTCCTTCATGGCTCCAAGATGCTGCACATCTTCAAATAGTGACCATGCAGATGCAAAGGAACACAACAATTGTAACACGAAAGAAGACCATTCACCACCAAATGATGAATCCACAGTCACTACTAAAGCTCCCACTAAACTGTGACACTGAGCTCTCCAAGCACCATGACTGGCCACACCATCACATGTCAAAAAATTACACAAACTAGTGCAACAAGCTCTCCGTGACAACATGATACACATGCTTCAAGTTCCCACAACTGACTATTCAGGTACTCCAACACCATCCATCCTTCCATCTCAAAACAGCCATCCCAATGCACAAGTGACCACAAACAAGGTCAGCTAATAGATCTACACAACACAATTACAACCTCATGGATATAGATAGTCCACTTCCGAGTTGTCTCATAGCAAACATGTGGGTAAGGATAGCCCACAATATTGCACAACTCGTGGATGCAACCAAAAGTAAACCTGCAAATCTATCATCGCACTGGAAACAACAAAATTGAGATAAACAAAGAGAACAGCTATGTAGACAACCATGAATCAAACACCAGATGAAAGACCATATCTAATTTTCCAATCACGTCCACAACTCAAGCACCATAGTCTAGGAAACCTTCAAGGCATACCATAAGAATGCTGAATGAGAAACACATACCAACATTCCCATGCAGAGAAGACATCGTACCTCCTCTATACATATCAAGTTGCAGCTATCTCATCCAGTTACACCCCACACCAGGATCTGAAAAAATAGCAGACAGTAGCTCCACACAAAACACAAGTTTTCCTTGACCATATAAAACCTGCAAAACCACAATATTTCCAAAACACCCACACATCTCCATATTCACTGCTCATCTGGACAACTCAAGAGTCTGCACACAACCATCACAATTAACCAAAACAATGAAAAGAAACATGAATATGCATCATATAATTCTTAGGAAAGTCTACACAAAACCTCTAGAGCCAAACAACATGAATCTAAAACCATGCAAGTGCAAGACACAAGCACACAGGAACAACAGGTCCATTTCAGACCAGTTCCAATACCATAGTCATGCACAAGCAAAAGAGAACCAGGCTATCTAGAAGTTGCAGACCACCAAAGTCACTTCATATCCTCCATGCAATCAGGACAACAAAGAAAAATGCCTACAGTGCTAAGTCAAAAACACCCAACACAAGCAAGTCCATACCACTAGGTAGCCTCTCACATAGACACCCAGTATGAACACCATGCTTAGCTTCCACTCAGCCATGAACACATCTCATTTCCTTTGCATCATGAACTTTGCTACAAGCCAGGAGCTTCAAACCACGTTGCCACAACATGACCAACTCCAATCATCTCCAATGTCTTTCAAACTGTATGTTGAATCAATGAAGCAAAAACTTCCACTCAATGAAGGATCAATCACCAACAGATTTCTGTAGACTTCCTCAAGCTTTCCAGGCTAAGAAATCACCATAGGAGAAAACCCATAACTTCAGCAAAACATGCTCTGATACCACTTGTTGGTATCATGAGCAACAAGCTACCAGCTTTGATACCACTTGTTGGGGATACGGAATCGGTTATGTCATCAAGATATGCATCTAAGACAGGAGTGCCTTAGCGATTTCAATCCAAAATCACACCGAAGACACAACCAACTGAACCATAAAGTGAAAACAGGTATAGTTGATCCCCCATTGATCCTCAGAGAGAAGTGAATGCAAACAACAAGAAGATTCAACATAAACAGATAAACATGAAAGACAGAAGAATGAACACATAGATATACGTGGGGAAAACCCTTTCGGGTAAAAAACCCCACCTCCAAATAATTTTTCTTAGATTGTATTATTCATTAAAAGGATTACAATACAAACATACAGAGCTATGCTCTTCTAGGAGTATTACATCTTGTCCATTAGGAGAAAATAGGCAGGCAACAAAACCATAACCTTCATGTAGTTACAATGACATACATCTGCCATTCTACATAGATTCCCTTCAGCTCCTCATAATAGACTATCACAGCCAGCCTTTTGGCCAACATAGCCATAAGGCCTCACATCAGGTTCACATCGATTAGATCTAAGAGACAGAGTGTTTGCAGTTACAATGCTCGAACCCTCTTCGTGTCTCTCACCAATAGTCCATAGCTCTCAATCCTCATCACCTCTCTCTGACCAAGCCATCCATTGCATTCCATGTCCCAAGCAAGCGTTGACCCTCAGGTCCATGCATCGAACAACTAGGCACGCATTTGATCTACCCAAATCTCCTCGACCCACCCAAGCAATAACTTCTTGCCTTAACCGGGTTGTTGTTCGCCACCCTGAGTTAGCAGTAATAACTAATTTTGGCCTTTAGCCAACCAACCTACTGCGTTGAGCCATGTGCCCACCATCCAGTCATCTATCGCTATAGTCAAATGGTCCAGCTTGGTCCAACTTGGTCAACCGAGCTCCGAGCTCACTCAAGCACCTACCACGTTACCGCCGAGTCCATCCAACCCAGCCGCGGTATGGTAGTAAGCCATCTGAGCTCCTTCGAGCTCTATCCCACGCTTGCCTTTGACCAAACATAAGTAGCCAACTAGCCACATGTCACCCTGCCATTTGCTGATCGCACTGACACTAAGTCCAACTTGGTCAAACTCTACCCCGAGCTCATCCGAGCTCCTACTGTGCTATCGCAGCCCTATTGGCAATGCCTCATGGTATGGCGGTAAACACCTTGGTAGACCACTGGTGGTCTTACCATGGCCACCGTGGTCAGCCAAAACACTGGCCGCGATATGGCGGTAACCGCTAGCCAGGCCGCTGGCGGACTTACCATGGCCACCGCGGTCAGCCAGAACACTGGTCACGGTATGGTGGTAACCGCCAGCTAGGCTGCTGGCGGTCTTATCGTGGCCACCGCAGTCAGCCAAAATATTGGCCGTGGTATGGTGGTAACCACCAGCTAGGCCACTGGCAGTCTCACCGTGGCCACCGCGGTCAGCCAGAACACTAGCCGCGGTATGGCGGTAAACGCCAAAAACATGAAAACCGCAAGGCCACTGGCATAAAATTCCAACAATGCATTGTGAGAATCATTCACTTATATCAAGTTTGAATATTATGTATGACTAAATATTTTATATGTGACTCCTACCCATTTGATGATTCACTAGCTAGTTCATTTGAAATTATTTTAAGTAGTTAAAGTCAGAAAGCACCTACATGCAGATTCAAGGCCAGAACATTACTTAATTCAAATTTTATCCACTCTGAGATGAAAATCTAGTATGGTATTTGTATTCCTAGCAAATAAATGTTCATTTGTATAGAGGTCAGCCAAGCCTTTGATAAGTATTGTGTATTTGCAAGTGAATAGGAGTGTATTTGTGTAGTGAAGTGTTCTTATGATAGTGAGTATCAAATGAACACAAATAGGAACACCCTCCTTGGTCCCACAGAGCCTAAAGAGTAGGAGTAAAGGCCTTAGGATCTTTGATTGTTATGTTGGCTTCCTAGCCCTAAATTTTCTTGAATATAAGGCATGGCATCCCTTTAGAGAGATCCGGGGCCTAGCAAGAAAAAGTACCAACAAACCCTAATGATGGTTGAACCTCCCTTAGGTTGAATCTAGAGTGATGATGGAGGATGGAATCACTTAGGAAAAAAGTATTTAGGATTGTATTGATGGCTAGTTGCATCTCTGCAACCTAGAATCCATCATGATTCACCATAGGCATCAATGATCAACCCTTGACAATGCTAGATTTTGATTTAAAGTGGGCTTCAAGACCTGCAAAAACACTTTAATACTGCTCCAAACCTTCAACCTTACTTGCTCTTGAAACTTAAATGCTCTTGTGAGAACTAGCTTGAAGACTCTTGATGCTCGAAAATGTTTTCTCAAAGTGCTTAAAGATTGATGAAAATGACTTAGAAGCTTTCTTTTATAGGGATCAACACCTAATTGGTCGTTATTTAGATCCCAAAGGCCGACATTCACAAAATATTTCAATTAAGTTGATGAATTCCCAATCAAATTTGAACAAGGTCCCAAAAGGGATTGATTTTCCACCCTTGGTGAATGGGTCCCACCTAAGGGGACTCATTCACCCAAGCTAGCGAATGAGTCCCACCTTAAGCTTTTGAGGGGGGTTTTTGAATTTTTTGGGATTTTGACAATTTTTATATGATTTTTAAGTGGAATGGGCCTAAGAATTCCAAAATAATGGGTCCTTGGCACCTATAAATGATGATTTTGAAGGATAATTAATGCAAGGGTGCCAAAATGGGTCCAAATTAAGTGTAAAATCATCTCCTTTTTTAAGAGTGCATGATTTTCTATGCTACATTTAGCCCCCACTTTAGTGCCCATATGACTTTACATGCATATGTAAGCTAAAGGAATCTAAAAAGGATACACATATGAGTTCAATAATGACATAGGAGAACGAAGCCCCCACTATAGTTAGCTACAAAACCACAATGTTAGGAACCACATCTTACAACACAAATTTGTTAGTTGTCCAAAAATGATCCTCTTAGAAAACCTCTATCTAGAGATCTTATTCGAGGGTAGATGTATTCCCCCCTTGATTTCGCTTGCTTTTTCGAGGTGGAATCAAAGTAGCATTCTAGCCACGTTGAGTAGGATAAATCATATCATAGGTCATTTCTGTGTATCATGCCACATAATTATAGACAATTGATGATTTTAGGAATGGATTTAGAATTCCAACACAACAAACTATGTCGAAAATGGAGCTCTCTAGCACCCATTATGTTGATTTGATTGAAATGCACTTTTTAACCCTAATGTAGTAAAAACCCTAATTTCAACTTACATAAGAGTGAAAAAGTGAGGTAAATTCTTACTATTTTTCCATTTACCTTTTGTAGCTTTATAGTGATTGAGGAATAGTCAAAGATGTCGAGCAGATGGGATTACAGGCCTGGGAGACTAGATGTGTTGTGAGACCAGGTGGTATGTGGTGAATGTCATCATGAGTTAAGTCAAATATTTTACCTCCACTTTGTCCTTACATAGTTATTTGATGATTTTATGTATTTCTAGGTTAATTTAGGGCCTTAGAAAAAAATTTCACAAAGTGGCCCATTTTTTGTGAAGTCTCCCACTTTTTTGCAAAGTGTCCCTTTTGTTCATGAAGTGTCCCACTTTTCTGCAACGTGTCCCATTTCTTCATGAAGTGTCCAAAAGGGTTCTAAAGTGTCTAGGGCCTTTAGGAAAGCACACTAGAGCAAATTTGGCACACTTTTATGATTGTTGATGTGAAAATTGAGGAGATTAGACTACTTATAAGATATATTGTTATGCTTTTGTTAGGTTCTCACCTGTTCACATCAACATTTGGGAGACAAAAATATTAGACTACTAAGAGATTTATCCCCCACCCTTTCAGTGGAGGACACAAAGTTATTACAAACTATTGGATTTTATCGAGTGTACCTCATGCCCCCATGAGGTACCATGATGCGATGTTGATGGCACTAGCAAAGTGCTGGGATGTTGATACATGCATGTTTCATCTACCAACTGGTGAGATGATGATCACACTAGAATACATACACTGCATACTCTAAGTTTCCATCTAGTGTGAGAGAGTACACTTTAGAGCAAAGAAAACATTTTAGGAGATGAAATATGACACGTAGTACTGCCTCAACAAACTAGTACATGATGAGAGAGTGAGGGAATGGATAGACTTGGCGATGCTTTTATACTCATGAGTCCCACTAGTTAGATGGATTATGATGTTGATAGTTGCACTAGTGCTCATCCTAGATGGGCAAGGAGTGCACCTAGAGGGAGGACTAGTACATATGATATGAGGGATGGTAGAGCACCAAATAGTATATGCCTAGGGGCACAATATGCTAACTCATTTGTATTATGATCTTGGTCGATATTTTTTTGAGAGGTGGAAAGTATGGTACATTATACGCTTCTACAGGTCTAGTGCCTTGAGTATATCACTTGTACCAAACCTATCGAATTCTAGTTTCTGACAGCCTTGGGGTATCCTCGAGCCTTTAGGTATCCTCTATGATGATTTTGGCAATATGGTTATTTACTTTTCTAGAGAGTACAATTTGACCACCTTGAGCAGGATGAGATCCTTTAGAGACCTTATCAGCTTGTGCCTCAGTGGCTAGATCATGCTTGACAAATGAGAAGATTACAACTAGAAAGATTTTTGGCTGGATAAAATGACTATGTAGTACCTCCTTTCTACTACAATCGATTCATGCAATAGTTTGGATAGTTAAAGATAAAACCTAGGGCATGACAATTCTTCAAGAGATCGGTGTGGAGTGCTTGGAGACCTCGTGATACTATATAGTTTACAATAGATGATGTTTTTCACAGTGACTCTGGGTATTCAGATCAAGATATGCCTTTGATCTCTGACACGGATGATGTCAGTTCCACAAATGATTATGAGGAGTGGTGGATAGTATCACATTTGGCCCATGTGTTTCCTATGGAGGAACCAATAGGTGATGCAGGACCACTCCTAGATGAGGGAGATGATGTAGAGGATCAAGCCAAGGAGACACGCTATAGGGTTGCAGACATATTTATAGATGTCAAGATGATGACTATGATGAGGATTTTGATCCTAACTATGATAGATAGGAAGGAGGAGATGAGGAGGATGACAAGGAGGAGTTGGAGTCCATGAGTGAGGGTGATGAGGCAAAAAATGAGGATCCAATAGGGAATGAGTGGGAAAATTCCTCTCCCATTCATATGACTAGATCATGATCAACAGTTGTAGCAGGAACCAATACCCACAGTCATGGAGAGGCTAGTGCATCTTCCATGCCCTTGACATGGGACAAGGTTGATTTCTCACAACCTACCAGAGATATAGGTGATGATATATTATTTATTGATATGTATTCATACTTGCACTTATTCTTTATATATATCATGATGTGTACTGATATTTTATTGTTTCTATCTTACAAGAGCTATGAGAGACTTTAGGGATTTCTACCAACAAGAAGCTACAAAGATAGTGCCCCCATAAGTTGATGAGGAGGCCACAGAATCAAACTATGTGCCCCCACAAATCATGGATCATGACCCAAAGTCATTTAGGCCATATGCTACACTATGGGAAATGTATGAGAGTTTGAGGAGACGTGTCCATTGAGCCCATGCTTCCCTAGAGGTGCAATCATCCTAGACCCATATAGAGTTCAAGAGACTAGAGGTAGATGTAGTGAGGCTACAAGAGGAGAGAGATCTAATAGCAAGAGAACATCAGGAGGCCCTTGGACAAATACGAGGTTTAGAGTTTTCTCTTGGTACACTCAGTGGATCATGATCACTATCACACACCACTATCTCTTGATAGACTACTACCAGATAGATGCGACCACTAGGTCCCAAGGGATTTGGTAGCTACAAGCCTTGTAGTATTGTATATTTCATTATATGTACACAAAAATTTGATATATTTATATGAGTTCAAGATGTTTTATTATTATTTGAGTTGGAATGTTAAATGTCAATGTGATTAATTAAATAACCTTCGCAAGATTATTTAATGAATGTTTACATGATTTAACATTCTTTATGTGATCTAATAAAAACTTATTATAGTTTGGCTTAGATGCAACATTATGATGAAGTATGCTATGTTAAATTAAATGCACTTATGATTTAATTAGAGAACATTAAATGCTTATAAGGATCTAATCTAACATAACACGTAGAATAACTTGAATAGTATGAGACCTAAAGTAATTAAATAAAAGAAAAAAAAAATAATCACTTTATATTTCAAGACACATGAAGAGTTTCTTGTCAAGAACGAAGCAATGTGAAAGATCGTGGAATATAATCCATTAGCTTTAACAACACTTCTTATCATTCATACTATTCAATGGGATTTAGACGTAATACTGATGCTAATGCATGGAACTGATGGGATCTTTGAGGGGTGTACTATCCATGTTTGTTAACATATATGCACCAGACCCATAATTTTTTTTGATTATATAAGGTCCTAACCAATTAGGACTGAATTTTCCTTTTTTAGTTGGGTTAGCATTAACATTTCGTTGATTTCCATACAAGACCAAATCAACTTTACTAAATACATGAGGGATGACATGATTATTGTGCTTTTGTTGTAATTGCTTAGCATAAGCTTGGAGGTGCTTGAGAGCATTAATGCATTGTTCATCAAGCATTTCAAGCTGATGCAATCTTTTTTGTTTGTAAGTGTCATCGTTCATGGCCTCTTGAAGAGCAATCCTTAATGTAGGAGTTATAACTCCAAGGGCATCACTACCCTGGTACCATAGACAAGGTTATAAGGAGTTATTCCTATTGATGACCTAGCACTAGTATGATAAGCCCATAATGCATATGTTAGTTGCGCATGCCAATCCTTATTATTTTTATTAACTATTTTTCTTAGAATTTGCTCGATAGTTCTATTAGTTGCTTAAGCTTGGCCATTAGATTGTGGGTAGCAAGGTGTAGAAAAGTGATGTTGAATATTAAATGTGTCAAGGAATTTCTTCACATCATTGTTCTTGAATGGTGTTCCATTATCTAAAACTAATGCGGAAGGAAGTACAAAGTGAGGAATAATGTGTTCCAATATGAAATGGCATATTACATCAACATTTATGGATCGAACAGGAATAGCTTCTACCCATTTTGTGAAACAATTGGTGGATGTGATTATAAACATATGGCCAATAGATGAAGGTGGAATTTTTTTTCAAATCAGATCTAATCCCTATAATGAGAACAACCAAATAGAAATTTGGGCATGGAGCTCAGTATAAGGAGCATGAATCAAATTGCTATGTTCCTAACATTTATGACATTTCTTAACACACACAAAGCAATGTATTTCCATATGTCTCTAGTAATATCCCATATGAATGAGTTTTTGCACTAAATATCTATCTCCAAAATGACCTCCATAGGCACCCGCATGCACATCTTCAAGTGCTATGGGGATTTCAGATTTGTTAAGACATCTAAGAAAAATACCATCAAAGGACCTTCTGTATAGTATGTCGGCTAGAATAACATTCTTGGCTGATAATTTTCACAAGCGATGTCAGGTTTTCATTATTGTGGGCTCGAGAATAGTACCATCTTTCAAATAGTTGACTATTGTATCATAACATTCACTCGAGTCTTTCTTGGTTGTTGCTAACACTTCTTCAAGTTTACATTCAATGGATGGTTTCATGATTGGGTGAACAATAAATGTGACATCTTGTGAAGGATCTTGAGGTGATATAAGAGAGATTGCACTTGCCATTGCATTCGCATGCTAATTGTATTTTCATGGGATGTTGTCAATGGTGAATGATTCGAACTTCTCTAATAATTTCATTGTGAGATCCTTATATTTGGATAATTTATGATGCTTTACTTGATATGTCCTATTTTTTTTTTTTGATTACTAATTGTGAATCACCAAAGATCCTAATTTTTTTTGCACTCAAGACTAAAGTAGAATGTAACCTCACGAGTAACCCTTCATACCCAGTAGTGTTGTTTGTACATAGGAAATTTAATCGGTATGACAAGGGAATATGATTTCCTGTAGGTGGGATTAATATAACCCCAACATTGGAGCCTGTTCTACACTTAGATCCATCAAATCATAATTTCCATGTACCAACTTTGATTTTCAACACATTATCATCGAGGAAAGAGTCATTACTAGGTAATGCCAAAGGGGAAGGAGAATCAAATAACTGGTTAGTCAGGTCTTGACCCTTAATCACTTTTTGTGAAAGAAATGTCAGGTCAAACTCAGTCAATCATATTGTTGAGCCAACAATGGTGCTAAAGCATGGGCTGAGACAGTGATATAAAGTATAAATGGTTTGTTTGGCATAGTAGGTTGTAAAATAGGTGGAGTTGCGAGATATTCTTGTAAACTCTCAAAATCCTATTTACAATTGTCATTCCAGTTAAAGTGCACATCCTTTTTGAGGCAAACTGGACACTGAACTGATTTTTTTAACTAAACCATGAGGAATTTGAAGATGATGAAAAGTAGTGATTTTTGAAATTTTGTGTATAGATTCTAAATATATTTTTTTCAAAATTTTTGGAATTAGATTGCCCTTCTTTTTCCATCTCCTTCGAAAACTAGCTTTTAAAAAAAATAACATTTCTAAGGAGTGACACTCATCGTATACAACATAATTTTTTTTGTATGAAGGATAAAATTCTATTTTTTTTTAATTTATATTTGTAAATACAATGTCTAGCACTTTCATTTGGTTTCATAGTGTTTTATTAAATATTTTTTCCTTAATCAAGTTTTGAAGTCAAACCAATTATAATTGAAACATAGGTGGACTGTATACAACATAAATTTTTCTGTATGCATCGAAATTCTTTTTTTTTTAATGGATCAAGGACATCAATACCTAGCCTGAACATATTTTTTAAAATTTTGTTTTGATAATCTGCTATTTTTCCACATGTGCAGAACAAAGAGCTTGATTTTTGGTGAAAAACCTATGTTTAATAAAACTAAAAAAACACATAATAAAACCAAAACATATTAAAATTATATTCGTTGGATAGCTTGTTCCAAGGAATACCATGATCATTTCAAATAAGTTTTAAATTAATTCATTTCATCCCCCAAAAGGTAAATCAAAAGTGAATTTTTATCAACATTTTGATAGGTGTAAAGGAGACTCTGTTGTAGGTATGGTTTAAAACTAGTGGGGTTCTATCCAAGGGGGCTTGATCTAAGGTGGTTTGATCAAACTCTCTTCAATTGAAATCCTTAAAATGGAAAATTTTAAGGATTAAATAATTATATTTTCTAAAAATATGTGATTTTAGTAAAAATTAGAATCTTCTAGAAATTCTAAACCAGCTTTGTTGGATCACCCTATGAATGGTAATGTGCGATTGGCTAAAGATGTGACAAAATGACAGATAGCTTGGATTCTTCTGTGTAATTTACATAACTAATAAATGCTTTTAGGGGGTGGAATATTAATGATAGCATCAATGTTCTTTGTATCCACCTCAATGCCTCTATGAGACATGATAAACCCTAAAAAAATACCACTATTGACACCAAAGACATATTTCTTTGGATTCAACCTCATGTTGTATGTTTACATTTGATCAAATATTTTTCGAAGGACATTCACATTGTCTTGTCTTGTTAATGATTTGGATAGAATGTCATCAACATAATCTTCCAAGATCTTATGTATGTAATCACAAAATATTAGTGGCATAGCTCATCGATATGTTGCACCTACATTCTTTAACCCAAAAGGAATCATAACCCAAAGAAATGTTCCCCAAACCATTGTAAATGTTGTTTTTTATTGATCATGAGGGTTGATGAATATTTGATTATATCTCAAAAATCCATCCATGAATGAAAACAAAGCATGTCCCGCAGTTGAGTCTACTATCATGTCAATATTAGGAAGGGGAAAGTCATCTTTTAAAGATACTTTATTCAAGTCCCAAAAATCTATACACATCCTAATATGATTGTCAGGTTTTGTGCCTATGACAATATTTGATATCCATGGAGAATAATCTATAGGTCTTATTAATCCAACATCAAGGAGCTTTTCATGTTCAGCTTTAACAAGCAAAGCTATTAGTATTCATCTTATGTATCTTTTGTCAAATGGGCTTGGAATTCTCAACAGGGATAGTATTTTGTGTCACTAAATTCGGATCTATGCCAGGCATATTTGAATACTTCCAAGCAAAGAGTTTAGGAAAGTCATGAAGTAAGGTTGTAGTATCCTCTTGTTCTTCATCATTGAGGCATTTTCAAATTTTAATGACTTTCTTATTATCCATCATATCCATTGGTATGTCAATTGTGTCCCCTAAAGGGAGTGCATTAGATTTTGAACATTCAATATTATATTTTTCTCCATTTGTGTCATTGTCATGACTTTCACCTTTGACATCTCTCGGCTTGGTACTGATCATAGCACATGTAACCTTTTCCTTGGGAGGATACCTTGGGAGGAGTAGATGGTGTATCATAAACTCCTAACATGTGTTTCAAAGCTTCCTCATCTTCAAATTACTCCCATGATGGAGGTAACTCCACATCAAGAAATTCAAGATGTTTCATTGTAAGTTTGAATTTTGGCTTGCACATGATAGTATTGATGTTTAGCGATGGTCGCTTTGTTGCTTGCATAATTTTAGGACAATATCCCAAAGCAGACTGTCTCTTGTATGCTAGGATCGATAGGGACTCAAATGCCTTGTTCTTTCCTTCAACACCCTTTACCATTGTAACCCAATTGCCTCACAAGTTCATAACCTCTCCCATAAAGTTGTTCCATTTCTTTCGGGTTTGGTGGTTGTTGGTAGTCTATCTCATCAAATTTTTTCATATAACTTGTATCTTCTTCAAGAGTAGGGGAGTTAGACATTTGTGATTGTTCTTCCAAGTTTTGAGTTGACAATACCATTGGTTACTTTTTCTTGTCATCTTATTTTCTTGTGATTATGTATTCTCCCACAAATGAGGTTGTGAAATCCAAGGAACCCCAATAATCATCCAATAAATTTGACACTATTTCCCTTTCTTGCTTATCTTCATCTAAAGGTGCTATATTGGATGTGGTAATTAATGTGTTGATAGGACTTGTAGTTCATTTTTCCACTTGTAGGCAACTTTTAGGCTTGAGGTCCATTTGAATCTGGTATACCTTGTTGTCATAGACATACTTCATAATATGATGAAGATTCAAAGGCACTGCATGCATCTTATGAATCCATGGTCTTCCAAAAATAATATTGTATGAAAGGTCACAAGGCATAACATGAATAGGATTTTGTTAGGTAACCCTTCTGACTATTAGAGGTAAAGTAATTATATTGAGTGGTTGCCTTCCTACATTGTCAAATCCTCAAATGGATAAGGATTTGGGCTGCATTGCTGATTTATCTACCCACAACTTATCTAAGAGTTCCAAACTACACAAATTTAGGGAAAAACCATTATCAACCATGGTCATTTTTATACCTATTCTATTAATTTGAGCAATGATCACAAAGGCATCATTTTTTTGTCTCAATTCCAAAGGGGGCAGCTCATGTTGTTGAAATTTTATGCAAACATTATTTGTATTCCTTCCTTGTATAAGAGCTACCACATCATTTGCATTTGTCCTAGGAAGAACTAATACTTGTTGCAAAGCTTTTTGAAGCATAATATGATAGTTCAGGGAATTTTGAATTAAATCCCATAGGGATATCTTTACAGGAGTATTCTTAAGTTATTCAATGAGATTATTCTCCTTTCCACTATGCGAAGGTAAACAAGGAGCACTAGGTAAGGTGTGATTGGGTAAAGGTAAGGGTGTCGAGGTTAGTTGGTTTGGTTATGGGTTGTTTCTAGTAGTATATGTATGAACAACGGTATTATGAATTGATTGCGACAATACATTATTTTGAGGGGGATAAAGAGTAAAATTAGGTTGTGGTTTATGTGAAGGTGGGTAAAGGATAAGCTAAGGTTGGATTAAATTAAGTTCTCTTTTTTTTGGTTTCTCATGAAAAGCCTTAGTGGATGGGCTTTGTGAGATGAAATCTTCAAGGGTTCCATCTAACATATCAAAGTCATTGCTACTAAAGGGCCTGAGGGTTAAGTTAAATTTGTTTGGTTTGTGCTTTTCATGACAAGCCTTAGTGGATGATCCTAGTGAGAGGAAGTCTGCAAGGGCTTCATCTAACATGTCTAGGTCATCACTGCTAAAGGGCTTGGATGATATGTTTTTCCTAAATTTAAGAATTTATTTGATTGGGTCTTTAGATTTTTTCAAATTTCTATTCTCATTTTCCAATGAATCTGATCAAAAGAAACTAGGAACTCATGCTAGAAATGAAAGTTACATAAATCTATTGTTATCCATAATTTCCATGAATGTAAATGATGCTAATTCTAATGATTTAAATGTAACAACAAACAACCAAACTGAAACAAAAAAGTAACAAAACCAACCAAAATCCTAAAAACTGGAAACTTAATTCTATAAATAGCAACTAAAATTTTGCACTGGGACTGATTCACCCAAGGTGGCAACTGAGTCTGAGTAAGGGTTTTTTTCAAAATTTTGAGATATTTTTGGTTGATTTTTTTTTCAATGCTATATGATCTAGATCTAGGATGCAAATGAATATTTTTTTAGATTTTCAATGAAATTAAGTGCAATAATGTAGTCTAAATGAGCTTTTCACTAATACAAACATTGAAACCCTAGAATGTAAATTAACTAATGCAAGACCTAATGCAATGTTAATGCAAGATAAATCTAGGATGTAAATGCACTCTAAATTAGAATTATGATACTCTAAATGTAGGTTCACCAAAATGAAATAAATTTTTTTTGTTGTGTCTCGACTATGGTTTAGGACATGGGGCCACAATCTTCCACATTTCATTCAAGAACAAATCCTTGAGATTTCAATGCAAAGGATCTTGAAATCTAACAAAGGGAGAGGTCTAGGGGATGGAATGATGTAAATTATGGGTTCACCACCAATTTTAGACTTGGAACTTAGAGAATGCAATGAATGATGAAATGCTAAGCCCTAACTTAATGCAATGCTTTAATGAATGACCTAGAAATGCAAGTAAAATGTAACAGAAATCTGCTAAACTAGAAATGTGCACTTGGAAACCTCCAAAGGATTGGAAAAAGCTCTAAAATTCTAGAAATTATGACTTTTTGACCAATTGGGACTCATTCACCAACCTGGATGAATTAGTCCCAGATCCAGATTTCTATGCGGAAGCCTGTTTCGAGAAAAAAGGGTATCAAAATTTGCAACTTGATCTAATAGACAGAAGTGGTGGGACTCATTCACCACTCTTGGTAAATTAGTCAAGTTAAGCTTTTTCTAGATTTGAAAAGTCTGATCTGCACCTTAGCACCCGCCCTTCTCTTCTAGCTTGAGTTTCAGATCTGAACCTATAAAAATCACTTGTAAAGTTGAATTTGACTTGATTTGGTAATGGGGGATTTTCCTTGGTCAAACCCCTAGTTTGGTAATTAAACTTTGAAAAGGATAATGAAATGTGCATGAAAACCCTTTCCTTTAGTGTGTCTAAGACTAGAAAATCTGAAACATGATGTAATCCTATTCTAACATGAAAGAATATGATGCAAGAATAGAGATGAAGAGATGAATGATTCACTTGTGATGATCTCCAATCATCCCAAATGAACCCTAATGATGCTTGTACCTTCCTTAGGTTGAATGTAGAGTGATAATTGATGATGGAATCACTTAGGAAACAAGTCTTTAGGATTCACTTGATGGCTAGTTGGATCTCCCCAACCTAGAATCCATCATGATTCAGCATAGGCATCCATGATCAACCCTTGAAAATGCTAGATATTTATTTAAGTTGAGCTTGAAGACCTACAAAAACACTTTAATGCTACTCCAAAGTTTCAATCTTACTTGCTCTTGAAACTTAATTTCTCTTTTGAGAACTTGCTTCAAGAGTCTTGATGCTTGAAAATGTTGGCTCAAACTGCTTAAAGATTGATAAAAATGACTTAGAATAATTATTTTATAGGTATCAACACATAATTGACCATTATTTAGATCCCAAAGGCCAACATTCACCAAAAAATTGAATTAACTTGATGAATTCCCACTCAAATTTGAAAAATGCCCTAAAAGGGACTCATTTGTCACCCTTGGTGAATGGGTCCCACCTTAGGGGACTCATTCACCCAAGGTGACGAATGACTCCCACATTAAGTTTTTGAGGTGGGTTTTTGATAGATTTTGTATGATTTTAAAGTGGAATGGGCCTCATAATTCCAAAATAATGGGTCCTAAGGGCCTATAAGTGATGATTTTAAAGGATAATTAATGCAAGGGTGCCAAAATGGGTCCAAATTAAATGTGAAATTATATCCTTTTTCAAGAGTGCATAATTTTCTATGCTACACCTTGAAGGTTTGATCCTAAAATATTTGTTATTGAAGAAACTTAATATCTAAATCCTTTAAAGTTGATTGAGTTGAATGAAATATTTTCTACATTTTGAAATGAGATTTGAAATTGAAGAATCAATAAGGAAAGAGGCTACTTTTAGATTATATTTGAAGCAGGCTGATCAAGATTCTAATTTTGAATCACATTTGAAAGAAGAATTTTTTTTTAGAAAGTTATAAAGAGTTTCTAGTAAGTACAAAGGTAAATTACCTTTAAAATGTTTTAATTATGGAGAAGTTAGACATTTTATGGCTAAGTGTTCCAAGAAGAATACTAACAATGTTGAACAAAGGAATGGAAAAATATATTTTCAAAGAAAATTCAAAGTTTCAATTAAGAATAATAATTTCTACACTAATGAGGAAGAAGACTATTCCACTAAAGAAGAGGATGAAGATGCATCTAGAGATGAAAATGGAAAAGTTGTATTGATGGATTTTGAAACTATTGATGGTAATGCTAAAATGGGTTCTGGAGAAAATGATTAAGAAGCATATCTTATGGATAAACTGTTATGGGCTAGGAAATAAATCAAAAAGCTAAAGGGAAGAATTGAAAAAGAAGTGAGAGCTAAAGAAAGAACAGTAAAAGATTTTAAGATTTTTGAAAGGATGATTATTGATATGAAGATTAAGGTAGAAGAAGAAAAAAGAGGTGGGGTGGGTCCAAAAAGATGGGGGGCCAAAAAGTGGCCAAAATTTCAAAAATCATCTGATAGGCTATAATGTGAGTGTGTTATAACATGCTCATTTTATAACATGCTTGTGTTATGGCTTGGTTTGATTGAGCCAAAGGGTCAGTCACATTGAGCCTATAACACATTTGCATTATAATGCAAGTGTGCTATAACGTTCTCTCACTATAACGTGAATGCATTATAGCTCATTAAAACAAACAAAAAATGCAAATGAATTCATTTTTATTCTGACTATGTTTTTTGCTACCCATAGCCAAAAACCATACTTTTGCATGCTTGCATTCTAGAAGGAGGTTAACTTGGATTTTCTTCATCAATTTGTTGTAATTTCATCACGAGGATGCCACCACATCGATGGGGAGATTGAATAAGTAAGTGTTGTTTGCTTTTGATGTAGATTGTTTGTTAAATTGGTAGTTTTAGGTTGTTTTTCATATTCATTTGTTTAATTTGTAGGAAATGTTAATGAACCTAAAAACTCTCCTAAAAATATTAGACAACCATTGCAAAAAGCACCCACACAAAATCCTCAATAGCCACAAAAATATTCTCCTCCATTAATTCCTCAACATCCTCCTAGCACTCAACCAAATTTAATGGGGGTAATTGAAAATAATAAAAAAATATTGAGTTAATCATGAGGTTGAATGGTCCAATAAGTTCAACCATGGAGAGAAAACTTGCAAGTTCACTTCAAAAATTGTTAAAAAATGTAGATGCAATGAACCAAAATTTAAGTGGTTGGGCAGATGGGAGGAAAGCGGATAGGAATTTATATGCAAATAAATTATCATATAAAGAAGTAAAAGATGAAAAAATTAAAAAATATGATTTTTGCTCATTATTCACTGACCCGCGCACAAATGAAAATATTGAACTCAATGCCAAGAGGTTTCCTATCCATTGGTACCACCACCAAGGGATTAGGTACTCTTTTTGGGATAGGTGGTACATGGTTTTTGACTATCCACCATGCAAAAATTGCAAAGTTCTATAATATTTCTTGAGGAAAATCTATTGTGAGATCATCCTCAACAAAATCCCCAATTATTTTGATATGAGGGAGTTTCAGGGGAGAGGTGGGGGGTCAGTACAGGATAGACCTAGTGCATGACTGGATCTTCAATGGCAAGTGAGACAAGCTCTTGCTAGGTCAGGTCATGAGCACATCGATATCTCTTCTATCATGAAAGAGAGTGTTGAGGTGGACACTTTGCATTCTATCAACTCTTTGACCCAGAGTATCATCCAACATGCCAATCCTATAGTACAACACCATCCAAGGGAGTCTTTGAGTGGTAGGCTTCCACCCCATTTGTGTTAGGTTTGTGGGTTGACTTGTAAACATGGCCCCACAGACACTTAGGAGGCTACTTCATAGGATACGTCTACAACTATAGAGATGGTGAGGGAAATTGACATTTTGAATGAGGCTTTTGGCATCAATACTTAGGTAAATTTTAGCATGTTCATTGAATTTAATTTATTAAATTTTATTTTTGAAATGAAAGATTAACTAATTTAGTTGTATGATTGTAATAAAATTTCAGGGTCATAGTGTTGATACTGGATACATCATCCCTCCACCTATTTATTACTCCACTACATCTACCATTGAGGAATGTAACTATTAAAAAATTATAAATATATTACATGTGAATATCATTGTTATATGAATGATATTCTAATATCTGATTTCAGATGTTGAATAGGCTAATATTGGAGGTTTCATGGGAACACCTCCTAGTGCGAGTGGAGTTGTACAAACCTTCACGTAGGTAATAGAATAAAGAGTTTAACTAATGAATTAAACTTAATAGATCTATGTAGTTTATATTCATATGGTTGATTAAATTGCATTGCACACATTTCAAACTCAAAGAATTAATTCACATTGCATAACTAATAACTAGATGTTTATAGATTACAAAATTTCCACTACAATATAGTTGTTTAGAAAGTCAACATAAGAAGTGATGCAATTAGTTCACATAGCATGAGTAATAACTAGGAGTAGCTGCCAATTGCATTTACTTGTCATGGAATTCCTTGAGACCACTTTTTACTAAGGAATGTTTTCAAATAGTTCACTACCTTTTCTATGCTATGGATACTTGTAAGAAATATATGAAATAATAATAGTAAGCAATAACATAGAAGAGGAAATGAGTTGTTTAAAAAAATGACTCAAAGAAATGTGGTATCATGGTGATGCCCATCACCATGAGACCTAATTTGTTTGAGGCATTTTTCAAACAACACACTGCCTTTTCTATGCTACCACATTTTCCATACATTTCTATGAAAGAATTTTATCAAATAGTTGAACACTTCCTTTCTGCTATGGCTAAAAGCCTAAAAAGGATGCTTTCCAACAAACTATGGATTCTTGGAAAAAAATATATCAAAGAACAATAGTAAGCAATAACATAGACAAGGAAGTGAGTAGTTTTTAAAAATGCCTCAAAGAAATGTGGTCTCATGGTGATGGAATGCCATTGCATCACCATGAGACCACATTTCTTTTAGGCATTTTTTCAAATAGCTCACCACCTTTTCTATGCTACCAAATTTTTGATACATGTCTACCAGAGCATTTTATCAATCCACTCACTTCCTTGCTGCTATGGATAAAGGCCTAAAATAGGTTCTTTTCAAAAAACTATGGATGGTTGGAAAAAATCTATTAAAGTATAATACTAAGCAATAGAATAGACAAGGCAATGAGTAGTTTTAAAAAATTCCTTGAAGAAATGTGGTCTCATGATGATGGAATGCTATTCCATCACCATGAGATCACATTTCCTTGAGGAATTTTTTCAAACAGCACATCACCTTTTCTATGCTACCACATTTTCCGTACATGTCTACCAAAGAATTTAATCAATCTACTCACTTCCTTGCTAAAATCTTAAATTAGGTGCTTTCCAAAAAACTATGGACACCTGGAAAAAATCTATCAAAGCATAATAGTAAGCAATAACATAGGCAAGGCAGCGAGTAGTTTGAAAAAATTCCTTGAAGAAATGTGGTTTCATGGTGATGGAATGCCATTCCATCACCATGAGACACCATTTCTTTGAGGTATTTTTTCAAATAACTCACTACCTTTTCTATGCTACCACATTTTCCATACATGTCTACAAAATCATTTTATCAAACTACTTGAACTTCCTTGCTCTTATGGCTAAAAGTCTAAAAAAGGTGCTTTACAACAAACTATGGATGTTTGGAAAAAATCTACCAAAGAATAATAGTAAGAAATGGCATAGACAAGGCAGTGAGTAGTTTGAAAAACTTCCTCGAAGAAATACGGTCTCATGGTGATGGAATGCGGTGAGTAGTTTGAAAAAATTCCTCGAAGAAATGTGGTCTCATGGTGATGGAATTCCATTCCATCACCATGAGACCCCATTTCTTCGAGGAAGTTTTTCAAACTACTCACTGCCTTATCTATTCCATTGCTTACTATTATACTTTGATACATCCATCACCATGAGACCACATTTCTTTAAGGAATTTTTTCAAATAGCTCATTGTATTTCCTATGCTACCACATTTTCCATACATGTCGACCAAATCATTTTATGAAAATACTCACTTCCTTGCTGCTATGGATAAAAGCCTAAAATAGGTGCTTTCCAACAAACTATGGATGCTTGGAAAAAATATATCAAAGCATAATAGTAAGCAATATTATAGTCAATGAAGTGAGTAGTCTGAAAAATTCCTTGAAAAAATGTGGTCTGATGGTGATGAAATTCCATTCCATCACCATGAAACAACATTTCTTTGAGGCATTTTTAAAAATAGCTCACTGCTTGAAAAATAAAAACCAAGGCTTTAGCCCAAATTCCCTTCCAAATTATTTTCATGGTCCTCATCCTCATCCTCAATTTACCAATCCATGGAACCTTGCACATTTTATTCCACTTGTTCATATCCCCACCCCTCCCTCTTCATGTCATGATCACCCTCCATCTCATAACCAAGACCACACTATACCATCTACCCCATCCTAGCATAATAACATAGAGAAGGCAATGAACTGCTTGAAATATGCCTCAAAGAAATGTGGTCTCATGGTGATGGAATACCATGACACATTTTTTGTAATGGCATTCCATCACCATGAGACCACATTTCTTTGAGGAATTTTTTCAAACACTACACTGCCTTGTCTATGCTACCATAGTTTTCATACATGTCTACCAAAGCATTTTATCAAATGGTTCACTACCTTTCTACTATGGATAAAATCCTAAAATAGGTGCTTTCAAACAAGCTATGGATAGGGAAAATAGTAAGCATGATAGTCAAAAATAGATAATTCAATAAGTACTCAATTTTTTTTTCATTATCTCATACATTATAAGCCATGACATGCATCACTATTGTAGTTTCATTGATTATACAATTTTTTGTTTTATTTTCAGACGTTGGAATCAGATACACCTCCACATGTTCATTGGTTAATGGATATTTCACATTTCTTCTGCTATAGTCTCCTTGATGCCTTGCACAGAGGTATGAGGCAGATTACTAAATTTCAATTTACATTTATTGTTATATCTGTTAGTTAATCAAAAGTCAAACCATTACTGATTTGTAGTTTAATTTCTCTTTGGATGGTTTCTACAAGGCTTCAACACACCACAACATAGGCATGCAAATATTTCCCTCAAGGATAGTGATATTGTAGTGGCAGCAAGTGATTATTTTTTTAAATATATCATTTTTTATAATGTAATTTCTATATATTAATGTCCTTACTTATTATTGTAACAGATAAAGATTGAACAGGAACTAAACCCTAGGAGGAGCACCAAGAGCACTCCTCAACCTTAGAATAAATGAGTGATAGACTTATAAACATTTGACTAATAAGCAAAGGACAAGAGTTTATTTTGAGAGAACGAAGAGTAATGACTTTTGATTCTAGAGCTCTTTGTTTTATGCCTATATGCTATTTTTGTACATATTTTATATTGCATATATTTGGCATTGTATGCCTATGTGGCATTCTCATAAGCCTATATGGCTATTTTGTATATATTTTATACTTATATTGACATGTTTTGATGTATGCCTACATGGGTGTTTGGTTAATACAAATATTTTCTATCGATGGTGTCCATATTTGCATTATAAATCAATGGTTCAATAGATATGAGTTACTGAACATTACCTAGGTGTTTGATTCGTTTGACATTGAAACACATGCAATCCTGATGGTGAGCACGAACCCGATTATGTGAAATATTGTAGAATTTGCAAAAAAACATCTTTGGTCCTTGGGAAGGCCCTCCAAGACTTTGGTTGGTATTCCAAGGAAAATACCAATCCTAAGGCTTGGGGATTCCCAAAGAAAATATATAACACAAGCGCATTATAATGCACTCATGTTATATCTTAGTTTTAACATGGTTTTTTGTATTTATGTGGGAAATTTCTAGCGAGACATCATGTGAGCATGGAATAATGCACTCGCATTATGTCTTTCTTTATGTTAAATTCTACTCTATTGAATGCATGTTTATATATTTGTATGTTTGTATGTACATGTATGCTTGCATATCATGTATGTATGTATGTATCAATGCATGCATGTATGTATGCCTATATATGTATGTAAGATTGTATCTACATATGTACATGTATGCTTGTATGTATTTAGGATTTTATGTACATATGTATTATGCTTGTATGTATGTATGTATTTATGTATGTCTTTTGAGGGAGGGAGAATTTGAAGAGAGAGAGACAGTTTTCTAGGTAGGGTGGGAGGGAGAGAGGGAGAGAGAGAGAGAGGTAGTGAGAGAGAGTCTTGAGAGATGGATAGGGGGTGGAAAGGATCATCTAAGAGAGAGGAAGTGGGAGAGAAGGGGTTGGAGTGAGAGGGACTTAGTTAGGTAGGGTGGGAGGGATAGAGGGAGAGAGAAAGAGAGAGAGAGAGAGAGAGAGAGAGAGAGGGTGAGAGAGAGAGAGAGGGAGAGAAAGAGAGAGTTATGTAGATAGGGTACTAGACAGAGAAACTTGAGAGTGTGAGACGGGTGAGAGGGAGAGACTTGAAAGATAGGTAGTGAGAGGTAGTGGGAGAGAGAGGGAGTGTGAGAGTGAGAGACCTAAGAGAGGGAGAGGGTGTGGGATGGAGTGAACTTAGAGAGGGAGAGATAGAGGGGGTTGGAGTGAAAGTGACTTAACTAGGTAGGGTGGGATGGATAGAGATAGAGAGAGAGAGTTACTTAGGTAGGGTACCAGAGGGAGACACTTGAGAGAGAGAGTGGGTGGGAGGGAGATACCTAAGAGAGAGGGAGTGAGAGAGAGATGGGGAGTGATGGAGAGGCATGTAGAAAGAGGGAAAGGGTAGATAGATACAATTAGAGAGGGTAGGGGAGAGGGAGGGAGAGAGAGGTGATTTGCATGGATAGATAGAAATGGATAGTGGTTGAGGTTATAAGGTTGAGGGATTAGCGTGGAGGACCTATAGTGTTGATGTTTTAGGGTATTGGTTTGAGGGTATAGGGTTGAGGGTAGAGGGTACTGGGTTGAGGGTATAGGTTAGAAGGTTTAAGGTTTTACAGTTAAAGGGTTTAGGGTTGAGGGTAGAGGGTTTAGGGTATAAGTTTGAAGGTATATTGTTGAAGGATTAGGTTGAGGCCAATGTAAAGGGTAGAGGGTATAGGGGTTAAGGGTTAAGGGTTTAAAGGTTTAGGGTTGAGGGATTAAGGGTTGAGGAATTAGGGTTGAGGGTCCAATGTATAGGGTAGAGTTTATATGTTTTGAGGGAATAGGGTTGAGGGTTGAGGGTTGAGGGTTGAGGGTTGAGGGTTTAAGGGTTAATGGATTAAGGGTTGAGGGTTTAGGGATTAGGGTAGAGAATTTTATTTGGTTTAAGGGTTTAAGGGTTGAGGGATTAGGGTATTGGGTAGAGGGTAGAGGGTAGAGGGTTTAAGGGTTGATGGTTTAAGGTTCAAGGTTGAGTGATTAAGGTTTTACGGGTTTAGGGTTCAAGGTTGGCGGATTAGGGTAGAGAGGGAGGGATGAATGGATGGAGAGATGGGGGGAGAAGTGAGATAGAGAGAAGGAGAGAAGAGGAGGTAGGGACATATATATATATCAGAGTTGAGGAATTTTAGGGTTGATGGTTTAGGGTATTGGGTTGAGGTTATAGGGTTGATGGATTAGTGTTGACGGTATAAATGGTTGAAGGATTAGGGTTGAGGGTCCAATTTATATGCTAGATGATATCAAGGTTGAGGGTTTAGAGTTTGAGGGTTGATGATTTAGGGATTAAGGGGTGATGGTCAAGAATTAAGGGTAGAGGGTTTAAGGGTTGAATATTGAGGGTTTAAGGTTGAGGATAGAGGAATGAGGGTATAGGGCTTGAGGGATTAGGGTTTAATGGTTGAGGGTTGAGATTTGAGGTATTAGGGTAGAGATTTTACTTGGGTTTAAGGATTTAATGGTTGAGAGATTAAGGTTGAGCGTAGAGGGTATTGGGTTGAGGGTAGAGGTTTTAAGGGTTTAGGGTTTAGGGTTGACTGTTTAAGGGTATAAGGTTTGAGGGTATATGATTGAGGGATTAGTGTAGAGAGGGAGGGATGGATGATGGGAGAAATGGAGGGATAAGTGAGATAGAGAAGAGATAAGTGGAGGGAGGGACAAAGATATATGAGGGTTGAGGATCCAATTTATAGGGTAGAGGGCTTAAAACTTAGGGTATAGGGTTGAGGACCTATAGGGTTAATGGTTTAGGGTATTGGGTTGAGGGTATAGGGTTGAGGGTAGAGGGTTGAGGGTAGAGGGTAGAGGGTAGAAGGTTTAAGAGTTTAGGGTTTAATGGCTTAGGGTATAGGGTTTAGGGTAGAGGGTTTAGGGTTGAGGGTATTGGGTTGAGGGTCTATTGTATAGGGTAGATGGTATAAGGGTTGAAGGAATATGGTTTAATGGTTGAGGTTAGAGTGTTGATGGTAGAGGGTAGAGGGTTGAGGTTTTAAGGGTACAGGGATTAAGGGTTGAGGGTTGAGGGATTAGGGTACACAATTTACTTGGGTTTAATGGTTTAAGGGTTGAGGGTAGACGGTAGAGGGTTTAAGGGATGAGGGTTGATGGTTTAGGGTTTAGGGTTGAGTGTTCGAGGGTTTAATGGTTGAGGGTACATATGGTTGAAGAATGAGGGTTGAGGTTCAAATGTATAGGGTAGAGGGTATCAGGGTTGAGGGTTTAGGGTTAAAGGGTTGAGGATTGAGGGAATACAGGTTGAGGGTTGAGGGTTTAATGTATAGGGTAGAGGGTAGAGGGTAGAGGGTAGTGGATTTAAGGGTTTAGGGTTTAAGGGTTGAGGGTTGAGAGTTTAAGTTGAGTGAGATTGATAAGGTATAGGGTTGGGGGATTGAGTGTTGAGGTCAATGTATAAAATTACAAAGTATAGGGTTGAGGATTAGGTTTAAGGTTAGGGATTAGGGTTCAAAGGTTGAGATTGAGGTTGAGGGTTGAGGGTTGAGGGTTGAGGGATTAGGGTATATATTTTAGTTGGGGTTAAGGGTTGAGGGATTACAATTGAGGGTAGAGGGTATTGGGTAGAGGGTAGAGGGTAGAGGGTTTAAGGGTTTAGGGTTTAAGGGTCGAGGGTCAAGGGTCGAGGGTTGAGGGTTTAGGGTTTAGGGTTTAGGGTTGAGTGTTTGAGGATTTAAGGGTTGATGGTATATGATTGATGGATTAAGGTAGAGAGGAAGGGATGGAGAGACGATGAGATGGAGGGATAAGTGAGATAGAGAGGAGTGAAGAGGAGGGAGGGACAAAGATATATGAGGGTTGAGAATTGAGGGTATAGGATTGAGGACCTATAGGGTTGATGGTTTAGGGTATTGGTTGAGGGTATAGAGTTGAGGGTAGAAGGTTTAAGGTTTGAGGGTTAAGGGTTGAGGGTAGAGGGTTTATGGTTTAGGGTAGAGGGTTTAGGGTATAGGGTTGATGGATTAGGGTTGAGGGTCTATTGTATAGGTTAGAGGGTATAGGGGATGGGGGATTAGGGTTTAAGGGTTAAGGGTAGAGGGTAGAAGAGGTTGAGGGTTTAATGTTAGAGGATAAAGGTTGAGGTTGAAGTTAAATTAGAATTTACTGAGTTTAGGAGTTGAAGTTCGGGTTGATGTTGAGATAATGAGTTGAAAATTGAGTAGGGTTTAATAATTGATGGTTGAGAATTGAGGGTTGAGGGTTTAATGTATAGGGTAGAGGGTAGAGGGTTTAAGGTTTTAGGGTTTGAGGGTTGACGGTTTAGGGTTTATGGTATTGGGGTTGAGGGTTTAGGGTTTGAGGGCTAAGGATTGAGGGATTAAGGATTGAGGGTTGATAATTAAGGGTTGAGTGTTTAATGTATAGGGTAGGAGGTAGAGGGTTTAAAGGTTTAGGGTTTAAGGGTTGAGAGTTGAGGGTTTAGGGTTTATGGTTTAGGTTAGAGGGTTGAGAGTATAGGGTTGAGAGATTAGGGTTGAGGGTCTATTGTATAGGGTAGATGGTATAGGGGTTGAGAGATTAGGGTTTAAGGGTTGAGGGTTGAGAGTAGAGGGTTAAGGGTTTAAAGGTAGAGGTATAAAGGGCTGAGGGTTGAGGGATTAGGATAGAGGGTAGAGGTTTTAAGGGTTTAGGGTTTAAGGGTTGAGGGTTGAGGGTTTAAGGTTGAGGGTAGAGGATTGAGGATATAGGGTTGGGGGATTAGGGTTGAGGGTCCAATGTATAGGTTAGAGGTATAGGGGTTGAGGGATTAGGATTTAGGGGTTGAGGGTTGGGGATTAATGATTAAGGATTGAAGGATTAGGGTAGAGAGTTTACTTGGGTCTAAGGGTTTAAGGGTTGAGGGTAGAGGGTAGAGGGTTTAAGGGTTGAGGGTTGCGAATTGAGGGTTGAGGGTTTCATGTATAGGGTAGAGGGTCGAGGGTAGAGGCTTTAACAATTTAGAGTTTAAGGGTTTAGGGTTGAGGGTTTAGGGTAGAGGGTTGAGGGTTTAGGGTAGAGGGTTGAGGGTATAGGGTTGAGGGATTAGGGTTGAGGGTCTATTGTATAAGGTAGAGGGTATAGGGGTTGAGGGATTAGGGTTTAAGGGTTGAGTATTGAGGGTAGAGGGTAGAGAGCTAAGGGTTTAAGGGTAGAGGGATTAAGGATTGAGGGTTGAGGGTTGAGGGATTAGGGTAGAGATTTTACATGGGTTTAAGGGTTTAAGGGTTGAGGGAGTAGGTTTGAGGGTTGAGGGTCGAGGGTATTGGGTTAAGGGTTGAGGGTTGAGGGTATAGGGTTGAGGGATGAGGGTTGATGGTAGAGGGTAGAAGGTTTAAGGGTTTAGGGTTGAGGGTAGGGGGTTTAGGATATAGGTTTGAGGGTACATGGTTGAAGTATTAGGGTAAATGGTCCAATGTATAAGGTATTGGGTAGAGGATAGAGAGAAAGAGAGAAAAGAAACCTATAAAAAATAAACTTTCTCATAATGTGAGCATGTTTTGAAGTAGTAGAGATATGACCATTATTTTAGCAAGACATAACACACTCGCGTTATAATGTGAGCATGTTATAACATGAGTGTGTTATAATGTGTGTGTGTTATAACATGAGCGTGTTATAATGTGTGTTCATTATAACGTGAGTGTGTTATAACATGAACACGTTATAATGTGAGTGCATTATAATGTGAGCACGTTATAATGTGAGCGTGTTATAAAGTGAGTGCGTTAATATGTGAGCATATTTTAACGCGAGTACATTATAATGTGAGAATGTTATAAGATGAGTGCATTATAATATGAGAACGTTTTATCTTGATCTAAAAATAGTAAGAAAATCAATGTACTTGTGATCTCAATGCCCACATTTTGCATATTCTCCTAGTTTTTTGTGTGTTTTGACAAAAAAAAACTTTTTGATGATTTTGTGAAGTGTGCATGCATGTTTTTCAAATTCCACCACCCTTTTCATGATCTTTCCTCCACCTTTGCATGAAATAGTAGTGTTTCCATGTTGAAAGGCATATAATTTCAATTCAAGTTTGAATTCCATTCAAGAGTGTTATACAATTGAAGTTTGGAGGGGAGCAAGCTTTTGAAAAAGTCATATTGTTTAGGAGTTTGACGATATAAGATGTAAAGGCTACATAGTTAGGTAGAACTCCTTCATTTGAAGCTTTGAGTTTTTAGGTATGTGAAGTCTTTAAAAATTTTCTTTCACTCTATTTTGGCTTGCTTTTATTTTTGTTATTTTTCATATTCCATGTTCATCATTGATTTTTTGTCATTATAACCTTAGGTTGTCAATGCACATTTTAAAATACACAATTCTTTACACTTTCCAATTAAATTTTAAACCACATAGCTCTGAGGCATTTTGTTAAACAATTAAATTACCTTGTGTATGCTTCCATATTTTGTATACACATATATATGACAGACATTATAAGGAATTAAAATAATACATCATTTCTCAATCCTTTACTATGGATGTGCATACCACTCTCGAAATATTTGATTATGGTATAGGCATGGGGGATGTTGGAAAATGTAGTTGAATTTGGTTTCACACCTACAATTTGTATATGCTTGAAATTTTCTAAAGCATTTTCAATAAATCAATTTTGTGCATATCATGCAATCATTGTATTCCATGAGGAGATATCTCATTCGTGTATTTTTTCAAATAGCTATACCAAGCAACTAATTCCCTTTTTTGTGCTACCAAATTTCCCATACATGTCTACCAAAGCATTTTATAAAACAAACTAGACAAGGCATTCAACTATTTGAAGAAATGCCTCAAAGAAGTAGGGTCTCATGGTTATCTAAATTTTCCATACATGTGTCTTCAAAATTGGAAAATACTCCTCCCACATTGATAGATATATGAATCTATTTTGGTTTTCATGTCTATTTCTAAATTTACCTCATCACTAAACTTGCCTCATCACTTATGTTGTGATTCTCCTGCACCAAGCTCCACATGTGTCAATGCCTCATGTATGTACCATTTATCATTAGCTATATTATGGACCTGATCAGGCTACTCCCAGTTCAAGTGCACATGTAGATTCTAATGACATTGATTCATACATTGAGTTTCTTACTGCAGAGAATCACCCTATAGACATTTTGACACAGGTATAAATATGCATGTACATGTTGAATTTATAATAATTTTTAAGAACACATGGTTTATATGAATGTATATATCAAAAACAATGTAACGTTTTAACAATTAAATTTTTTGGTGTAGATGGTGAACATAGGGGCATTGATCTTCTACTCCTCAAGTTTTTATGTTGATACTAGTGCAAGTTAGCAACCCTTATGGGGTATTTTGATTAATTTTTTAAATATATAAAATAATTTTATACTTGAATTTTTAATTTTTAGTTCAATCATGAACATGTGTTTTAATTATTTATGTTGGTTCAAGGGAGCCATTTAACTTCCGCATCAGGCATCTCACATGAGGTGCAAGTACATATATATTGTTTTATTTAAAACTATACTTACAATTTTGTCTTTTGAATTCACTATATCAAACATGCATGCACTTAAATACTATAAGTGATATTTCTATGTATAGGTTGACATGACCATGATAATGAGAATCATACACCCATTTGATGCACAAGAATTTCAATAGACATCTAAATTGTTGGTTGTTTAGAAAAAACTCTACATGTGTGCATAATTTGTTGGTATTTTAAATAGATTCAAAACACCTATTGGTACACTTGAATATATATATTTTAACCTAATTCAAGTACACATGTGATTTGTATTTTACCTTATAGGAATTTTTTGGTGGTGCTCTATGTCTTGATAATGTCACACCACCTTAACCAAGTCATGCATAGCAGCCTCATATGATAATATAAAATTTTCATTATATTTAAAGTCAATTATAAATTATAAATTGTGAATAACTTAAATTAAATTTGAAATTTAATATATATGATCATACATGTTAAGTTGTTTTTCTTTTATAGCACGAGACATGTCATGTAGCTGAGCATGTAGAGAAAGCTCTTTCACCAGACCATGCACAACAACATCTTACGGTAATTTAAATATGATAAACTATAAATTAAATTGAATTAAATCATTTTTAATCATCTTAAATATAATTTCAACTTTTTTCTCTTTTATGTAGATTGATTCAGAGCATGTAGAGATAGGTACTACACCAAAGCATGTAGAGAAGCCTCACACAATAATTTAAATTTATAATAAATTATAAATTAAATTTTCATTAAATCATTTTTAATTGTCTTATATCTTATTTCAACTTTCTTTCTCTTGTACAGAGTGATTTGGGTCATCTAGGTAGTCTACGTGGAGTGAAGAGGACTCTTGATTATAGAGATGATATGAGTTAGATTATCTCATGGGTTGTATTTGATCCTTTTTATACATGTTTAGGTTTTTTAATGGACTTGATCTATATACATGTGTTTCCTTATTTCATGGAATACATTTATGTACAAGTTTTTGTATTTCAGTATAATTTCATTGATTATCTATCTACGTATATGTTTCAGTATTTTCATGGAATTAATATATTATTTCATAAACTTTATTAATTTTATTATTTTATTGTAGATTACTCTTAAATAGAAATTTCCACATGTACATTTATGCATTTTAAATTGAAGAAGTTAGTTATCATTATTAAAGAAAACATTTTATTGTTAAAATTCAATATTTTAATACATGTTATAATATGAAATCAATATGACATTAACGTGAAATTATACAAATATGAAATTAATATGAAAGTGATAGGACATTTATGTGAAATTACACAAATGTAAAATTAATATGAAATCGATAGGACATTCAAACTTTTGTACTTACAAAAGATTCATATTTAAGACATTAATAGGAGAATAATGTGAAATAAAATACAAGTATGAGATTAAAGTTGAAATTAATAGGACATTTAAATATTTGTACTTTACAAAATTAGTGATTCATAGTCAAGACATTAGTAGGAAATTAATGTGAAATTATGAAAATGTGAAATAATAAGATGTATTAAGGGGATCAAATACTACAAAGTACATGTCTCATATTTAATCACAATTGATATAATTAAGTAATAGAATTTAAGATGAATCATAATATCAATCACAAAAGTTATACAAAAATAATGTTAATTTTAATATAATTTATATTGTAATAAGATGTTTTAAGGGGTCCTAATAGGACCTCTTAAGGGGTTCAAAGAATTCAAAGTGCACATCTCATGTTGGATCACAATTGATATAATTAAGTATTAGAATTCAGGATGACTCATGATCACAATCACATACTATACAAAAATAGTATCAATGTTAATTTAATTTATCTCATGATAGGATGTCTTAAGGGGACCTAATAGAATGTCTTAAGGGGATCAAAGAAGTTCTCAAAATTTAGGAAATTTTCCCAAGGAAACCAAAATTAATAATAGTATACATGATATTTAGTAATTATACATTCAAATTTTAAGTTTCAAAGTAGGAAAACATGCACAGTTAACGAAAAAAATATATAGAATATTGATTTTGATATATAAAAGTGTAGATAAATTGTGTATGTAGATATACAAAAATTTGAAAAATGTGTAATTGTGTGACTGTGTATGTACATATATCTTACAACTCAAAACAATGTTTACAAAATGTGGCTAGATGCCATCTCAAGAAAATCCTAAACTTGTGGGGAATCATCTAAATGTAGCCTCTTCATGCCGCTTGATATCAAAATGATTTAAGAAATATCCATATATCATCAAAAAATATATTTTAATTTATATAAAACTATATATATACACAAGTAATTATATTTAGAAGTACTCCACACATGTGTCTAGGTTGAATCAGCATGGACTCTCCTTTTTGTCTCAAAGTATGTGATAAATTTGTGATAATGGCTTAAGGATACAAAAGGTGAATAAATCAATTATAACTATTAACGCACAAGAAAGATCAATATGTAATCCAAGCATATATTTGAATATATAAAACTAAAACTATAATTACCTATATTTCTTAGGTATTCCATGTTGTCTAGGCTGAATCTACATGGACTCTCCTTTTTGTCTCAAAGTATGTGATAATTTTTTTATGATGGCTTAAGGATACAAAAGTTCAATAAATCAATTTTAACTATTAACGTACAAGCAATATCAATATATAATAAAAAAATATATTTAAATATATAAAAAATACTATAATTACCTATATTTATCAACTATTCCATGTTGTCTAGGTTGAATCTACACAGACTCTCTTTATGTCTCAAAGTATGTGATGAATTTATGATGATGGCTTAAGGATACAAAAGGAAAATAAATCAATTTTATCTATCAATGTACAAGAAATATCTAAACATGTATTTAAATATATAAAACTAAAACTATATTTACCTCTATTTACTTATTCCATTGTACCATATTCATCCTCTCTTTTTTGGAATGCATCTATTGATCATGATGTTAGTCACACACCAACAATACAGATAAATGCTCACAAATAAATTGTGGGAACCTATCTTTACTTGAAAGACTGAACCAAGGCAACCTAAATCTCTCAGGCTAACTCAACTTAATCCCAAGTTCGTTTAAGTTAGGTCTTGACCATACTAGGATTGCATCAGGG
>CM021105.1:182935214-183171547 GCA_007115665.2 Sequoiadendron giganteum | reverse complement strand
ACAATTTTCAATTGGAATCCTTAAAATATAACTTTTTAAGGCTTAAATCATTATATTTTCTAAAAATATGTGATTTCAGCAAAAATCATAATCTCCCAAAAATTGTAAACCAGCTTTGTGGGATCACCCCTCTAGGGCATCATTTTATTCACGTCCTATTACATCATGATTCTATTCATTCCTAAACTTTCCATCGAAATATTTTGAAGGCTCTATATTTTAAACTTCAACTTGGTCTTCTTCTTTCTCTCTGAAAACATGTGGTTATTCAACATCATTTTAACCATCCCCTAGTGGGAGGTATGAATCAACTCTGTCTTCAATAACAACATATTCAATGGGAACCTATCATGCAATTTCCCCTATTTCCTTTTCAACAAGTATTTCAGGGTTTTTTGCCTCTAGGGCAAGTGTTCCTCTTATAAATTCTTCTTCTTCAACATCTATAGGAATGGACCCTGTCTCCGATATTTCTTCCACCACTAATTGTACCATGGGTTTCTCCTTATATTTATTCTCTTTTACTCATTCCATCATGGAACCTCATTTCTCCATCTATTCCTTAATTTTCTCTTTGTTTAGTTTAGAACTCTTGTCTAGGGCCATAAGAGTCTTTCCCAGTATTTTCTTTACTACAACTATATTTACTAAACCGAGAGAAGTAAATAATGATGCAACCCTCTAGGATGCAGACCTTGCCTAAGCATGGGTATTCACTTTCATTCTCACCTCATCATCAGTCATAGGTTGAATCTTCAATTTTTCCATGGAAGAAGATGTCGCTCTAGAATTCATCATCACTTTGACCTTACTTCATTTGATTTCTTTATGTAGGCTAGTTTGTGCCAATGAAACCCTCTAGCTTGGGGCATTAAGAGTTCTCTCCTCAATATTCATCATTGTATCTACCTTGGTATCTTTTCTTTCCTTCTTAGAAAGCTCCTCATACCTAGACTCACCTTCTTCTCTTTGTTTCTTCTTTATATTGAGTGAGTATGTGGTCCTAACCCCAAATTTTATTAAGTTTTACAAAATTAATCAATCCCTCATTGAGTATGCACCAAAACTTGTTCAAAAATTTCCTCAATAGTTTCTATTTCTCTACTTTCATAGTTTGGATCAAGAATAGGTTCATCATAAACCTTGGTTGAATTATAAATCATATTCAAAACATCTCCATCATCTTCATCTAACTGATTTGGAATTTCATGGAGCTTAAGAATCTACTTCGATTACAATGGCAATATTTGATATGATCTTTTCCTTACTTTGTGCTCATCATCAAATTGAGCCAGAAGTCTTCTAAATGATGAACATAGGCATGCTTTCCATCTATCCACTTGTAAATATTCCCCTTTAGATCACAGTTAATTCTTTGGAGTGTAAAGAACTCCAATTTGTATATCTTTAATTCTTCTTCACACAAATCGACCACTTTAGCCAAATTGCACTTATAATTCCCCACTATGATGGGAAATCTAACATAAATTTTATGTCCTACACTGAAAAGAGCATGGGATGGCTTCATTTTTCTTGCCAATTCCAATAGTATCAATTTATCTATAGGGCACTTGGGAAACATGAAAGGATACCCTTCAAACCCTTCCACCCTAATGGAAGTGAAAGTAGGAAACTGAATGTACTAGCCTCCAACCTGCTTGATAATTCTTTGTGCTTCCAAAGACAACCGTTTAGTTTGGTTGCCCCCAATTATTCTTACCAGCTTCATGGAAAACACATCATCAACTCTTTGATAATGCTCCCTATATTCATGAATAGTAATTTGGGGTAAATGAACATATATCATACTATTTCATGTTTATCTACTTAGGGTACCAACTCTATTCATCCCTTGTTTATTTTCCCTTATATGGCACAAGAACAAATCACATATGGGGACATATAAAACCATCTTGACTATGATAATTCCTTAATTTGATCATGTAGCAAATCATTGATAAAACTTCCCTAGTGCATCTACATAGGGCCTTCAATTGATTTTACTATAATTACGAACATCCTTGGTTTGAACTTACTGGAATCTCTAAGTCTAGCTATCCTTATAAGAATGGTTATAACATATTGAACATATGGGTTGAACATAGATCTTAGAATTGGATTCACTTTCTTTTTAATTTTTTCCTAGCACCATTGTGTGTTCATAATTACCTTGTTATGTTCTGCAACACTCAGGTAAGTTTCAACATTTATTCTCTCATCTATCAGGTTCATTTGAGGAAATGTGAGGAGCCCAAATGTATATACAATTCCTTTCATGGAAAGATCTGCATTGATTCTTCCCTCCTTTTCAACAACTCTCTTATCTAGGTTGTAATAATTCAAACACTACATTACTAGTTTAGGGGCCTCCATTGCTGGTTGAAACCCTCCTGTTAAATATAACCCATTGGTTATAACATTCTTCATACACTAAGAGTTGTTCTCTTACTAGGCTCATGTAATGAATTCAACATCAGAAAAACATCCTATATGGGTATCAATTATTATCCCACCAATAGGTATAGCTTGCAAAGTAAAATATTTAAACTCATTTTTTGGACTTTCTTCAGAAGTACTCATTTTTACTTGTATGTCTGACATTTTTATAGATATGTGCCTTGTGTATGAGTTAGGGTTAAATTTAACCAATTATCCTCAAAAATTCATAAAAATTTCAATCTACCATTTGGTTAAATTCATTTCAAAACAATCAACAATTTCAATTACTAGAGAAAATACCATCATCTTGAGACATGCATGCAGAAGATAAATAGCATAATTTTGGTTATCTAACACATACCTAGTTTTGTTGATGATAAAAAAAATAAAAAATTAGATTGTAGCTTCAAAACCATCAATAGTTGTGTTCTTGGTTTCATGAGGTTTACCTTTCTTTACACACTGCAATATGAGTCTTGATCTTTCAATGTCCTTGAAAATTAGTAGTATGGTGTGAGGTACAGTGTTGTGAACTAAACTGCATGTTCGAGGTGGTGCCAAGTATGTGTGCAATTTTCCACCTTCATTAATTACCTGTTACAATGCATTAATTTTCTTGAATAAAGGTGCAATCATGGTGAATTAGGGTTCAAATCATGAACACCTTGGTTTCTACATAGGCCTACCACTAGCAAAGAAGATGACATGGAAACTTAGGTGGCACTCTTGCATGTTATATTTATTCTTACAAGGAAAATTCCATTTTTTGAATACATGATTATTGATAATCACAATATTTGAATCATCTGGTTCTGAACCTTAGAAAGATTAAACGAAACTTGGACATTTTCCCATTGTGTCCATGGGAATTGGGTGCAAAGAGAGGAACCAAAAACTGGGTTAAAGCAGGACCAAAAATATATTTGAACATGTTTGTAGTGGAACCTCTAGTTTTTGACCTCTAGCTAAAGAAATGAAAAGCAACTATCGAAATAACCAATGAGGAAAAGGACTCACGCGCACCGGGATGACTCATTCACTGGGCAGGAAACTTAGAACCAACCAAAGATATGGTATCCATGACACAACCACATCAACTCTAGGACTCCAATGTCCATAAAATTGATGAAACTCAATAAAGAAGACTACAATACCTTGAATCCGAGAAAGACATAGAATTCAAGCAATGACCAAGCAGGTTGAAACTAAACTTTCATTTTACAATTTCATCTGAAAGCAACACACCAAAGCAAGCAAAAAAAAAGGAAAAAAAAAGGGGGTCCACATTTTTCCAAGGAGAAAATTGGGGTGTGTTGTGAGACCACACAACAACTAGCAAGCAAAAAACTAAACAAAAAAATAGAAATCCAATTCTGGACCTAATAACCATGCCTCAACTTTCTTAAGTCTTCAATTATAAAAAAATAGACTCCCATTCCAAAAAAAAAATTCACTTTAGCCAACAATCAAGATTAGATGTTACTAAGCTCATGTGTGTGCAATTAGTTTATTCTGCTGTAGTAAACTTAGAGCATAGAAAATGGTTGCATTGACCTACATAATTTGGAAATTCCTTTTAAGCCAATCTTGGATAGATCCTTGCTACCAGTCAAGCATCCATAGCCCTGGCAAGGTTATCTTTGTAATTCCCCCAACATAGCTTTATTTCCATCCATGCATTCGTAGCCCTGGTAGAGATATTTGGAGAGCCTAAATAGTTGAATTTTGTCTTTTGATATTTCTTTCATATTCATTTTTTTGTTTTTTTTGTCTTGATATTTCAATATAAGCTCATTTTCTTCAACTTGTAGGCAATGCAGCTTGCTATTAGGTTGGGAATTAAAATAGTAGCAAAGGTCACCTTTCTATTTTTTAGTGAATGCAAACAACTGCTATCCCAAATTCTACTAGAATGATTTAAAATATGGGTGTTTGTAGCTCAACATCAACTGAATGATTTATGTAGTCTAGAGTAAAAGAAGCCAAAAAATTCTGTAATCATCTATAATTAGTGAACTACTTCCGATCAAAGCATAGATCGTATTTCTAGAATTAACTTTCTATTATATTGACCACCTTCAAAGGTTACTAATTATCGTATAGACTAACAACACAAAACCCCAAAAATCAAATAAAAACAAAGAAAGAAACAAACACCCAACAAAACAAAATGACCAAAATATGTACAAAACAAAACTATTTACAAAAATCTATTTACAAAAGAATACTATTTACAAACTATTTATAGACTATTTATAGACTAGACCAGTAACTAGCAACCAACACTAAGCTTGGAAGTAATGTTTCAAAAATTTCCCATTGATAGGCAATGAGACATCTTCTCCAATCAAAGTTTTAAGTCTATAAGTACTGTCACCTAAAATTTCAAACACCTAGTAAGCACCTAACCATAACTTGTCAAACTTACCATGTTCACCTTTACACTCATGGGCTTTGTCCCAATACATGACTAAATTAGATATCCTAATTTTTTTAATCTAGCCCTTTTGTCAAACCATCGTTTTACCACAAATTGGTGCCTAGAAAAATGATCTATAGCTTGGGTATTTTTTTCATCTAAGTGCATTAGTTGCAACAATAGAGCTTTGGTTTGATCATCTAATCCCATATACTCTTGAGAAAATTGCCAAGTCAGGATTTTCAAATTTATAGGCAATATAGGATCTATTGGAAGTGAGCCTTTTGTAATTGGTTTTGATATTCTCTATATTGTGAGTTAATCCTCACCATGGTTTTTCCCTCATTTGGTTTTTCAAGTAAATCTAGTGTTATTGTTTTTATGTGATGGCTTTTAGTTTATACACTTAATTTTTAATCATTTTAGAAGTGTAAAGTTTTGTTTCGGTAAATGATTTAAGGGTTTAATTTGGGGCCAATGTATTCACCCCCCCTCTTAGTTGTTCAGTTCAAAAATTGGTATCAGAGCATGGTTCTTTGGAATGAGTTTAACAACTTGAAGGAGATCTTGGAAAGTTGAACAAAATGGTGAAGGGATTTGACTTGGATGAAGAATTAAGAACATATACTATAGATTCTGAGAGTGAAGATCTAAGAGAAAATTTCAAACAAGTAGATGAATGCATCTAGAAACAAAGGAATTAGATCCAAAAGTTCAAGTTGAAACATAAAGAAGTTAACTAAGAACTAAAGGAACTAAAGGAGACTATTGATAATCTAAGAATGAAACTTGAAGGAAGAAAAAGGGTGGAAGACAATATAAAATTAGCAATTGAAGAAAGAAAGATATAGGAAGAATTCTTGAAAAAGATTATCAATCAGAAGATAGAAAAATATGATAAGCTTGAACAAGTAATAACCGTAAGAGTTGATCTGGAAAAAGCGAGAGCTGATGAAGAAAGATTCAAGAAAAGTTCTACAATACTTAAGGAGTTTATTTCAACTCAGAAACCTATAAAGGATAAAGGTAGTCTAGGACTTGAAGAAGAACAATGCTCAAAGACTAAACGAATTTTCAACAAAGTGAAGTAGCAATATTGGAAGGATTTCCATCTGACAATCTAATGCTCAAACGCACCCGTCTTTAAATGATTTTTGTTTCTCATGTATTAGGATGAACCAAAATAGAATGAGTGAGAATGTTGGATTCTTTGTTGGAAAATGTTATGTTTGCAACAATTTTGGACATAGAGCTACTGAATGTAGAAGCTGAATTATCATGAACATGTTTAATACTAGTAGAAGGATTCAATATTTTGAAGGATACTATTACACATGCAATATCTTCAGACACAAGGCTAATCAGTTGAGGTCAAGGATAAATGAAAATTCATTTGATGAAGGATATGCTATGTGTTACACTTGTAACAAACCAATACATTTCTCAAAAAAATTGTAGGAGAAAAGTTGGGAATAAAACTAATCCAAAACATAAGATCAAGCCTATGAACAAGGTAGATCCCAAAGATTTGAGGAGAGAGATGGAAAAAATTTGGAGGAAGAAGGAAGAACTTGAGAACAAGGATGAATGAAATAATCATGTGTCTACATCCCGTGTAGATACCTCTTCCAAGAATTGAACGTAGTAGTTGTTTTAGGGGGAGTAGTCACATAAAAATATAACAAGCCCATGATATATGAGGTGTCATGCGATGACAAAAGGATATGTGACGTGAGTCTCTATTTTGAATGCATTGGAGAAAATTCCGGTAGAAAATAAGCAAATTAGGAAAATTGTGGAGATCTTTTTGGTTTTCAGTGTATCTCATAAAGTAGTTGGCGACTTAAAAGATGAAAGTAATAAATACAAAATTAGGGAAAAATCAGATGAATCTAAGAAAATCACGATGACTTGGAGAAAAAGGAAGATTGTGGAAATGAGTATGTTGTACCAAGTTTTGGTACAAAGGCTTCGTCATTCAAAAATTGATTTGATAGCTTCAGTTGAATGGAAGTTACTGACAAAGTAAAGTATAGATGATGATTTCATAAGGGATAAATTAATTTTTGTGATGAAACCCTAAAAGTAACAAATTAAATAAGGAAGTTGAGTGGTCATTATTTTTCACATTGCAAATAGAATGAGCTAAGGAGTAAAGTGCAGCTAAGAGATAAGGAGTTAAGCTTGTTGGCAAGCAAAAGTACAAAGAACACATCTGAAACAATGGAGTTAAAGGAAATGGCGGTATTTGATTTGTGCAATGACGAATTGTACAAATAAAGTAACTTATAGATCTATGAATTTAACCATGAAAAGATTCAAAATTTTGAAGGTTCACTTTCAATTGAGCAAATACAAGAGGTCAAGAGTCTAGGGCACAAGGGTTTAGACATTTGGAGTGAATTTCCATATTTTTTAGATGTAGAAACTATTCAATTTATCCTAAGTAGAATTCAAGGTGATCAAATGATCTTTGAAAAACCCTATGGGATTACAAAGGAAGCAAGTACAATAATTATAGGGTTATTTAATGATGGACCCATTCTAGTAAAGAAGTAAGTGAAAAACAAAGAGGTTGAAGCCCTAACTAGAGTGACAGGAGACCAAAGGGCACTTCAAATTCATACTATAGTTGACCCTATGATAAGGTATGTGGCATATGGCAATTTTATATAAGATTTATTTCAAAAATAGGGAAGGCTCTACTTCAATGATTGATGTTTACACCACACATCAAATGGTTGAAAATAATGAGGATTTTGACTTATGTGAGTTATTGAGGAATCAATTAGTGGAGAACATTACTATGAAAAAGAATGACAATTACCCTCTTCATTTTACATCTTTGGTTATATGTTTGATGATGTATTTTATAAATTTGTTACCACTGAAAGAAAATTTTGTGTGGAAGTCAATTGTACCAGTTGTGAAGAAGTTCTACCGGTACTTGGAATGTCGAGCAAAGAAGGAAAAGATTTGTAAAGAATACTTTGCAAAGAAAACAAATGCATGGAGATCTGGTATGGTTTCCAATAATGTTGGGATGTCTGAGGCAAGATCTTCCTCTAAGAAGAGGAAATAAAGAAGAGTCATTTCAAGTTCTCCTCCAAAAATAAAGAAGTTGAAGATAAAAGAGAAGAAAGAAAAAAAGGAAGTAAAGATTATAGAGGTATTTGATTTGGTATCAACAAATGATGATGATGAAGAAGGATTTACTAAAGAGGTGTTGAATATTCTTACGTGATCTGATGGACTGAAGAAGATCAGAGATGTTTGGTTGTCCCGACCAACATATGAACAGGATGAGATCATAGACCCCTTGGCTATTTATATAATTCATAATGATATTTATCTAAGAAAATTGAAAAATGTTTTATCCTAAGTATTGATTAAGTAGAATGAAGAAAAAATAAAGGTACTGTCACCTAGGGAAATAAAAGAAAAAGATGAGATTCAATTGGATATGGAAGAATGATGTAGAAATGCATAGAAGAGATTGATTGAGAGCATAAATGAATTGAACAAATGGATCAAAAGTGTAAACAGTGTGTATAGGTATTGTATTTGATGGCGTAAAGCTGTCAAAAAATATTATGCAAAAATTGATGCTATTGAGCTTGAGCTAGATTCTTTTGGAAAAACATATAATATCCTTAATGACAGTGATGGAGTGCAGAAGAAAAGGATCAATTACTTATAGCCTAAACTTGTAGACATTCTGGTACATAGGGATAGTATTGCAAAGGCATTTTAGAAAGTCAAAGAGATAATTGAATTGATATTGGAGCAAGTTTCTTGTCTCCTAGTGGAAACTGAGAAAAATAAACAAAATATCACTATCCAAGATACTCTTTTGGAAATAATTGATTTGATAGTGATGAAAAATGTATTTATGTAAATATAAGATTGGCAGTGGATTCCTAGAAGAAATTTCTTCCAAAATTAAAAGAAAAATATAAAGAGATAGTTTAGGAGAAGAAGGATTGTGGTAAAGAACCATTTTTTATATCTTTTTTTGAAGATTGTTTCTGTGTAGAAAATTTTGAAGTAAGGGGGAGATAAGCCTTCCTTATTTTTCATTGATGTCAAAGGGGGAGAGAGAACATGTGAAAATAATAGAAATCATTACAGCTCATCAAAACGGGAGAACTACAAAGGATGTTGTTGTTGGATTTTCACATCTTGTGTTGCCATCAATGAAAAAGGGGGAGATTGTTGAAAATTGGATTGCATAAAATGGTTTTTATTGATGTCAAAACAATACCAAATGTATGAAATTTTTACCAGAAGCTATTCCCTATCAAATATGTTCTTTATCAGTGAATCGGTGTGCTATTTTTTGGGTCTGAATTCTATTGGAAGACAAGCTCTAACTTTGATATCTTAACTATGTCATTATGATTAACTCAGACATCTATACTTGGGATCTTGATAATTTTCATGTTGGGAGCAATAAGTTATCAATGATAGAAGTTTAACTTCGTACACTGCAATTATTTCTCCACACCTTCTTATGATAAACATTCAGATGTTATGGTTCCTATGGTTATCTCTCTTATGGTAGTATGATGAGAATCTAATATTATATTGTATTTAGAAGTTGTTTGACTGATTGAAGCTTTTAGGGATGGGTCCCAATCTTGGCTGACCTAACAGATATTATGTATTAAGAAGATTGAATATACCTTGGGGATTTTTTGTATAGACATTAGCTGAATTAATATGATGCACTACATGGATAAGAAATATGTTAAGTATATATAGTCCCAAAAAAGAGAGTTTTGATTATTTTTCTTTCATCCAATTAGACCGACCTAATTGATGAATATGATATACTTGTATATATATAAGATATTTTGAGGAATAAGGGGAGAAGGTGAATGTGAGTGAGAACAAAATTGAAGTGTAAGTGTGAAAAGGATTAAGGGAGTGTGTGGAAGAAAGGTCTGAGCCTAAATGCTTTATCAGTTCTAGATTAGTGTGCATTTGTTGAGCGATTATTGTTTGAGATAGTACTTCATATTCTAATCTTCATTGGAATTAAACCATCCACAAGGAGGGTGTATTCCATCAGTTCATACATTTGGTAGTAAGCCATAACTTTTATATTTTGGTAGTAAGCCATCTTTGGTATCTTCAGGTCGTAGCCCTATGGATAGTGAGTCCGGACAACGAGTCCTTCTATTGGTAGTGAACCTTAGTAGTGGGCCTTTTATAATCAATTTTGATATTCTATATATTGTGATTTAATCCTCACCATGGTTTTTCCCTCATTGGGTTTTCCATGTAAATTTGGTGTTATTGTGTTTATGTGATGGTTTTCAATTTATGTACTTAATGTTTAATCATTTAAGAAGTGTTAAGGTTTGTTCTGGTAAATTATTTAAGGGTTTAAATTAGGGACAACTGATTCACCCCCCTCTCAGTTGTCTAGTTCAACAATAACCAACTCTCAGGATTTGGTGTGCAGTAGCTAAAGGTGCTCCATGAGCTATCACAAATTTATCATGTAATTCCTACAACAATTCATTTGCTTCTATCTTATTCAAGCATCTTAGATAATTTCCTTCATTCTTCTTCTTGAATAGAACCCCTTCTTTAATCATATAACTTTGAGATTTTATCTTTAGGGATATTCTTTCATTTCTATACATATGATCATGGAAATTATGGCTAACTAGGTAATTCCATATATCTGAATACCAATCATCTTGATCTTTTACATCCAAAGTATATTGTTGACTGGAGATTTGTGGATCAATCTCAACAATAGATTTAACTAAGGCTTGTCCCCTAACTAGCTTCATGGGTATAATCTCCAAATCAAATTCTTGTATATTCGTAACCACTTAGCTCTCTATTCTCCAAGTTCACTCTATGTTAGTAGAATTTTCATTGTAGCATCAAGGACAATAGCCTTGACTATGCTTCTGAGAATGTAGTTTTGGAATTTTCACATTGCTTTAACCAAAGTAAAGGCTTATTTTTCAACATCCATGTATCTGAGCTCTACTTCTTTAAATGGAGCACTCATAAAAGTGATCAAATTTTCTTCTTTTTTCTCACCTCTTTGTGTCAACACCATTGCAAACGTATGACCAAAAGAAAAAGATTAAATATAAAAAGGTTTAACATAATCTAGACTTACCAAAACCAATGCTTCTGCAATTACGACTTTCATATTCTTGAAGGTGAGTTTTGCTACATTATTCCACTCGATTTTTGTGTCTTTCTTTAACATATCATTGAGTGGTTTCACTATCTAGGCAAATCCATTAATAAACTTCTGGACAAAATTGATCTTATTGAAATACAATTTCTTTTTTTCTACTTCCTGGGGGCTATGACTTGAGTAGATCACCCACTTTGTCTGGTTCTATTGAAATAACTCTTTCAAAAATAATGCCTCCCAACAATTTTTCTTTAGTTACCGCAAAAATATATTTCTTAGGATTCAACAAAACTCCATAAGTTTCACACTTTTGCAATATTTCTCTAAGATCATGGACATGATCTCCTCTATTCTTTGAAAATACCATGATTTCCTCCATGTATATGATGATACACTTGCCTATAAAATCTTGGAAAGCATAATCCATAGCTCTTTGGAATGTGGCTCTAGTATTTATCAATTTGAATGGCATTCTTTTGTAAGTGAATGTTCCCCACTTTGTAGTGAACATTTTCTTCATCCTATCTTCCTTTGTAACCATTACCTGATTGCATCTGGATAATCCATCCAAGAAGGAAATCATCTACAAACCATTAATAATTTACAACACTTATAATTCCAATGAAGGAAGAGGATAATCTTTTTCAGAAGCGTTATTAAGATCCCAAAAATCCACACATAGTCGTATATCTCCATTTTTCTTCTTGACAAGCACCAAATTCACCATCCAACTGAAATGCCTAATAGGAAAACTTATCCTATCTAAGAGGAGATTTTGTACTTCCTTTTGGATCAAGGGTTCCAAGAGTGCATTTACATGCCACTTTTTCTGTCAGAAAGGTTTTACATCAAGCTTTAATGAGATTGTACGAGTGATAACAAAAGTATTATAAGTTTTCAAATCTTCATATGTAAATGATATAACCTTGCAATAGTCTCTAAGCTATTAAGAAATATTTCTTCTTTCTTCTGGGGTGTAGACCTTCCCTATAAACACATTTTTATGATCTTATTTCGTTTTCAAATTATATAGTTCAAACTACTCTCTATCACTTCTGGGCAGGTATTTCTACCGAACTATCTGATCTACAACAAACAATCTTTCTAATTCAATTGTCTCCTTCAGAATAGTATTATCTTTAGCTTGAGCTAATTCTTCATCTTGAATTTTACCATTCAGGTGATCTATTTCTTCAATTATCTATGCCTCAAAGATACCTATAGATAGGGAAAAATCTTAAATCTTAAATCTTAAATCTTATTAGATTAAGATTCATATTTTCACCATTCTCAATGTAGTTACTTGTAAAACACACACATGTGCAAGATGAATAATCTAATCTAAAAAAAAATGCATATTACCAAGGATTCAATCCATTGTTCTTCTCAATCTTGAATAATAATTCAAGCTTCGAAGGATTTGACTATTGAAGGAATGTTGATTGCTCAATATTGCAATATAACGATAAGGGTGGTGGTGATAGATGGAAGATTGAAGAATGATTTTGATAGAGTGAGGGTACTGGAAGAAGTCGATTCCCAAATGGCTTGTGAGAGGCCATATTTATAGATTTTTTATGTGGATGGAGAGGAAGATTTGATTTTTGACAAAAGAGGAAATACAATGAGATGGGATAAGATTATAATAAAAATAGAAACATATTATTTTTTCATTTTAAAGGAAATAAATCCTGTAAAGATGAGAAGGATAAGTGATGAATTATCTAATTAAATAAATTAATTAGATACCTGTGAGTTCTAATTTTAGAAAGTTCTAAAGTGAGAAGATATTTTAAGATTTTATTAATTAAATAAATATTTGATTTATTTAATTAATGTTGGATTTATGACTTCATTAATTAAATAATATAAATTATTTAATTAAAATTAGAAGAACGAAGAGATTATGAATGGAAATGGTTTAATTAATTAATAAATATAAATTATTTAATTAACATTAGAAGAATGGATGGATTATGAATGATATTAGTCAAATAAATAAGATTTATTTAACTAATTAGATGGTGACATGGGTACCTAGGGCAAACCATGCTACCAGATGTCTAAATGATGTAATGTCATAACAAAGTATCATAAGAGGACTTTTTTGGGTGTCTACATTTTTCCCCTCTTTGAGATGATGTTCGAGATGATGGAATTTGTGTTGAGTAACATCATTTCAAAGAAGCTAAGGTATGGATAGATGAAATGGATGATGATAGAAAGATAAGCTAATGATGATGATAAGATGGGGTAAGGGATAAGATTATGATGCCCACTTGAGAGGATAGGTGGGTTGGAAGGAAACATGTATGCTCTCTAAATGGATGAAATGATAAAAGCTGGATAAAGAGATGGATAATACGTTATGCTGCAAGAAAGTGAGCAATCATGGTGTTTGATATAGCACTAGACATTATGCACCAAGGTATAAGGACCAAGGTGATGATGTGTCTTGTGCCCCAACATAATATAACCTTGTCTAAGCATATGAGGGAGTAAACTTAGAGAATTAAATTCCTAATGCACAAAAGGTATGATAAGACATTAGATGTAGAGGATAGTGCAAAAAGCTATTCCAACATACACAACATATGAATATTAGCTAGAATGATACAAATTTAATACAAATGCAAGATAAAATGATAACACACACAAGAAGAAAGCAAGCATACACAAATGATTCAAAAACAAACAAGGTATTTCCCCTATCAAGCTATAAACCGTCGATTAATTGATTGATTGAAGATGATGATTGTGTTATCATTGCGGGGAATGATATATCCCTAGATTAACACAAGGATGACTGATTGACTGCTTGATTGATTGGTCGATTCAGTTTACAACAAGATTAGGATCAAGACCATTGATGCAATTGGATAATTTGAAAAGATTGATCGAATTTATTAGTATGGATGGATGATGACTTCCATTTGGATTATTGCTTGGAATGATTGATGGTGATTAATTAATGGATTAATGGATTTGATGAAGATGATTGATTGGTTGAAATTGGAAGAAGGGATTGGATGGATTGATTTAAGTTCTTGTATTTTTGTTGGCTATTTGATTTTTTAATTTTTTGTATTTTTTTTTGTATTTTTGAAATATTTTGACTTTTTTGTATTTTTTAAATGTTTTGATTTTTTATTTTTTTAGGGATTTTCTCAAGACATTTTAATGGAAGAATACAAGAATAAGGCTAATGAATAGGATGAACAAGATCAACTAGATAAGATATGGACACAAATGCCTAAGTATTTTTGCCCTATTCCTCATCAAGACCAAGGAAGGGAAGATAGGATGTATTTAGATAGAATGATGGAATATGGATAAGGTGAAGGATATGTTACGGAAGATATGGATAAAGTGTATGGGATAAGATGTATGATGTTCAAGACTATCCTTAACCTTGTCAAGATCAAAGGTTGAAAGGTAAAGGATGAACATAAAGAGAATAATGGATATGAATGACAAGATGGATGAAACTTGCCCCCAAGTGTAAAGTGCAAGAGGAATATGGAAGATAGGATGTGGATAGAGATACAAAGAAAGGACTCAAACGTAAATTTTCACAACTAATATCCCTCGAATATGTGTCCTAATAAAGCATGGCAATAGAATCATAAATTTTGGCATGATGGAAGAAGTAAGAACTTAATCAAAGGTTTGGATTAAAGGAGGATAATGGGGGATGGATGTTGGATCATGGATAGGAGGTTGTAAGGCTTGCTGATGGATAGATGGAAAGGATGGCAAGATCAACATCCACACATGCCTTGAAGGGTGGTGGAGTGATAGAAGAGAAGTGGATTTTAAATTTAGATATTTAGATGGAGGAGTGGATGGGGATTCTGGGAAATAAGGACCCAAAATGGATGGTGGTGATAAAGGATATTGAGAATTGGATGGATTTTTTGGATAAGAAAGTTTGGATGCCAATTTTGATTTTATTGCTTCTACGAGACTTTTAGGAATCCACATAGCTTTTGACTTTGATTTTTGATTCATGGGACTTTGTGGCCTTTGAGAATTTTATTTTTTATTTATGGGCCTTTGTGGCATTTGAATTTTTTATTTTTGCTTTATGGGCCTTTGTGGCCTTTGAAATTTTTCTTTTTGATTTGTGGGCCTTTGTGGCCTTTTAATTTTTTTCTTTTGAATTTCAATTAGATTTTTTTTAGTTTTTGCATGTCTCTTCGAGGAGACATGTTGATCCTTTGATATATGTGGATTTTGATATGGAATATTTTGACATTTGGCACCCAAATTGCTTGAAAGAGCAATTGGATGGGTGGATAAAGATGAATGATATGAAGGTATTATGGATGGGTTGGTGTAGGTATGTTGGAAAATGTTCAAGGGTGTGTACCTTTGTTGATCTTGACTAGGGATATGAGGGATGTAGGGCCCCTAATATGGATGGAAGGGTTGATGGACTAAGGTTTGGAGGATAGGTGGAGGGTTTGATGGACTAGGAGAAGGACCTATGATAGATGGAAGGTTTGATGGATGTATATTGTTTACAAAACAAGATGCAAATCCATTTTGTGGAGGATATGATATGGATGAAAGTATAGGTGTTGGAAGTAAACAAGAGTGGTTAAAAGTAGAGGAACCCATTTCATAAGTGTGGGTCTATGGATAGCTTGAATAGGCATGAGAGACTCTTGTGGAGGATTGTGATCATGACATGAAGATAAAGGGGTGCTTTGATATTGAATTAAGGTAGGATCATGTGATGGGATGGATGGTATTGTTGATGGTTTTCTTATGCACTTCACAACATAGGCAATGCATAGGTGCATCACCTCTCTTGAAAGACAATCTTCCATAATCAGATTCTAGAATACTATCCCAATGTCTCTTGGATGTCAGGTCATGACGATGCTTGGAATATATCATTTGTTTGATGTGATTTTGTTGGAATCACAAGGCGGTCTTATGTGGTTTAAAGTTGTGGGAGAATTGGGGCAATGAATGGAGTTTTTTGAATAAGAAATTACTAAACTTCACTATAGGCTCAGACAATAGTCTTGGACTCCATTGTTTCATTAGATTTGGCTTTACAATGTGCAATGAACCTTAGCAAAAATTGTTTCTAAAAGAAAGGAAAAGGGCGAGGAAGAAGAATGGTTCCTGGACCTGCAACTATCGATGAACATTGATCATGTAGGTTCCTACTGTGGACAGTTTCCTTAAACATAATTTTAGTTAATCTGAATTTTCATAATGTCATGAAATATATGCTATCTTCTAAGGACTGCAAATATTCATCTTTCATTCACCATGTAAATGTGAACAAAGACAAAGTTTAATGAGCAGCTATGAAACTATAGTCCAGGCTAACTTTACACAGTCATTTACCAAGAACAAATGACCAAAAGTATGGACAAGGAAAGCATACACACAACAAAAATCTCTAAAACCAAAGACAACATACTAAATCCACTACAGCTAACTAAAGGAAACTAGAACAACAAAGTAATTTGAAGAAAAATTTTAACTAAAGGGAGAAGAATCATGAAACATGTAGAGAAACCCAAAAATACACTAGAAAATGGCTATATTTTCTATTATAATTTCTACAACATGCCTTTACAACAACTCAACTCTCTTAAAATGAGAGGAGGAGAGCCCTATTTATAGTTTTCAAAAAGCAAAAGGAGTGTCCAAGATTTGATTTTGTTGTGTGGCCAAGATTCACTTTACACTAGGGTTTCACCTACCCCCAAATATATTTCATTTATAAAACATTCCTTGTCTTTTCCCTATTTTGTCATCTAGTGACAACATTGTAGCAATTTCGTCTTGTAGCTATTTGCCCTTTGCCATAGATATTCTTTGAGGAATTCTTCATCAATGACTGGGTTGCCCTCGTGCTTCTTCAATGCTGCATACTCCATAAAGCTCAAGATTAGTGGCTGGAACTTTTCCAACTCCATGATATAAGACCAAAAAATTTGATAGCTCCATTCTTGGGAGTTGTTGATGAGCTTTTTCCAGTCATCATCGTATTTGGTAGCATTATCTCTGAAAAGTTCTAAATGCATGAAGGCTCAGACCACAAAGCTCATGAAGTATGTGGTAACCTCAACCAACATCCCATCTTCCATGATCTTTAAGAAGTGGGGCTTTAAAATCTCAGGATTAATTTTGACAGTGGGCAACTCGTACCCCATCATCAGCTTGAGGTACTGAGCGCACTCCTCTCTAGTCTCCCTGGCCCATTCGATATCTGGAACTACTCGCTCCATAATCTACTCCAGCTTTCCTTTCCGATGGTCAAAGTCCCATTTCCACACATCCACTAACCAGTGGTCATCTTCCTTGAGCGAAAGGTTCTTCTCCCAAACCTCTCTTGGCAATGCGAGTATGGCCTCAATATTTGGGTAGTCTTCTCTGTACTTTCTTGGGAACTCCTTGTAGACCTACCTCGTTCCCTCAAGGGTTCTCTGTACCTCTAGGAACTTATTTGCTATTTTGACAACCAAGTTGATACTTGTGTTTCCCATGTCTAAGACCTGTCAAAACTATTTTTCTGTAGTCTTATCCAGGTTCCTTCTCTTCTCCAATTTATTGATTTACTCTTGGGATAGCAACTAAGGCGAGGGTGATGACATCATGGGCTACTCATCCAGGGATGACCATTGCTAAATATAGGTCATTAGACTAGCCACTTGTGCTTTGCATTCTTCCTTAGAAATCTTATCCTGCTGGATAAGATGCACCACCGTGGCAACCAATTCCTGGAGATGGTCGACCTTTCGCTCCCTCATGGCCACTCCCAAATCGATGGTGGAGACATTATAAGTTATCCCTTGTTCTCCAACCATCGGCGTCGCTATTTGCACCACCCTAGATCCTAAGGTATCCATGGTTACCTTTGATCTGATCTTAGACTTCTTTTCTTTCTTGGTTCTTATTTGTGCTCTGGTCAGAATGGCTTCAATCCTTGACTTAGGATCTTTTAGGGTGGGGGTCTTTCATTTCAACTGTCTTTCCAACCAATCAGGGATTTGGGGCTCCTCCCTAGGTGGTTCACTTTGATTCCTATTGTCCTCCCTCTCGAGCTCAATAGCTTTGACAATAAGAGTACTCTTCTTAGTTCCTACATCCCCCTTCTCCTCATCGAAGTCCTATTCAAGCGTTACATACTTAGTGGGAGACTTGGTGTGCAATTGCTCATTGGAGGGATCCTCCATTTCAGCACCCTTTTCTTCTTCATGTTCCTTAGGCTTCCCTTCTTGCTCATCTTCATGGAGGGATGCTTCCTCATCATGTTCTAGGGTTCATCTATTCCCCTCAGTCTCTGGAGCAGCGATTTCCTCTTGACGTGTAATACAATCCTCAACTTCCTTATCCTTGATCTCCTTAAGTTGTTTTCCCCATTCTGCATTGAGTTTAGGGTCATTCATTTCTCTTATTAGTTCAACATCTAGTTCATCACTGCTCTCACTGGAGGACTCATAAGCTACCTCATCTATCTCCCAATGCTCGAATAGTGGAAGCTCGTGGTAATCAAATTCTTCATCTTTTGGCCTCTGTGCAACCTTTAGCTACCGTCGCTCAAGCTCATCAGATATCTGCATTGTTGCCTCCATTATTGGTGGTTCAGAAGGTGGAGGGAGAGCTGGAGTGTGGGCCATAGCCTGAGCTATTACAGCTTGCACCATGGGATTAGTAAGCATCCCTAAAATCTCAAATGACACATTCTACATATATTTCATAAAAGATTATGGGAGACTAAGGGCAAGCATCATAGCAGCCGAAATAGAGGGAAGGGAAGGAGACATGGAGGAAGAGAAGATCAAAAAAGTCATGGTGGAGGAAGAATCCATAGGAATAATTTGCATGATTGGAAAGGTGGAAGCAAGATGGACAGAGATGTCCACCGTAGGCGGGGAGGAAGCAGAAACTGCAAGCGAAGTATGTAGGGCAGGGGCAGTAGCAGTAGTGGCAGTGATTGTAGTAGATAGAGACTTTGGTGAGTTAGATCCATCTCTCTTGGTCCCACGAGGTGGACCTTTGGGTGCCATAGACATCTTCGTGCCTCCGGTTGTTTTCCTTTTCTTCTTGGAAGGTTCACCCTATGATGTCTTGCCGGCATAAACCTTTGGTTTGGGAAGCTGCTCGTCGGCCTCTTTCCTCTTCTTGGTTTCCAATGATGGTGGGGTTTTGGATGTTTCCCCAGTTGCAGCGGTAGCTACCCCACCATCAGAGCCACTTGGTTCACTTTCTAGTCCCTTGAATGTCAAGGCAACTCCTTGTTGCTTTAATCGGGCTACCTATTGGTCGATCCATGCCTTCGTTCGGATCTCAATGGACTTAGTGAGTATGTCGAGGTCATCAAGCTCTTGCTCATTCTAGTCAATTGTAGGCAGTGGAAAATTGGCAATGGCATCATACCCTGGATCGATCATCGTATCCTCATCCTCTTCAAGCTGATCTAGAACCGGGCACAAATTTATTCTCCACACATAAAGAGCAGTCATGCACATGTAGTGCCGCAGCTGCACTTCAAGATCATCTTTACAATTTTCCCATAAATCTTCTATGTTGTGGAGGTGGGCATACTCCTATCTCAGTGCCTTTCTGATATGTCCATATGGGTCCATTCGAAGCCGAGCTATATATTGCCGGAAGTGGTACTTGGCCAACTCCCTTTCTAAGTACCCCACACACTAGGAGGTATGAATCTTGTACATCCCTTGGCTGAGCCCAATGGGGTAAGTTGTACCCACTATATGCTTGCTTCTCAAGATGTTATGGATGTGTCGAAGCTACCAAGTCAGCTCTAATAGTATGATCTGGTCGTTGGGGTATCGGGGCAGCTTGTTTGGTCTTTCCGTGAATCCCTGGGCACAAATGTAAGTGAACTTCGGAAATTGAATGTAAAGGAAGGCATATTGCTTGAGGAGGGATCTGGCACTATGTGAAACTCTTCTCTGAAAGTTGCCTCCTAGGGATCGAATGATGTGGGCAATGAATGCATCATTCACCCTGCAATAATCCTTTTTGAAATTTCAGAACTGTAGTTGAGGGTACTTATCATAGGGCTTGAGCTCTACCCCCGATGCCTCACTAGGTATGGAAGTTAATCCCTGATAGTGTCATCAGTCCATGAAGGAGTACACCACATAGGAGGTCATGAAGAACTTGGAGGTCTTTTCCATGGTCGTAAATTATTCGTGGAAGCAGTCACTAATTATCTCTCCCCAATAGAAGATGGTGACATCACCGCGGAGAATCTGTTCTAAAAATAGAACATCCATTCCTAGAAGAAGACCACAGCAGGAAGGCCCATCACTCAACTTAGTAAGGTCACAAGGTCAGGGTAATCCTTGAAGAAATTGCTACGAAAAAGCTCCTGAGGGAGCTTGTCAGAACTACCCCGCTTGTCTTTTAACCAATACTGATTGATGAGCTTCTTGCACCTTAGCGGATCCTGCTCCCATAGTTCTTTGCATTCTTCCATGGTGGGGGTTTCCATGCTCTTAAAGGCATGAATGTGGAAGGTTGTCATTATACCTGATGGGTACATATCAGCAAGGAGATTCTCATCCCGGTCCACTATAGTTCGAGTCTTAGGTTGATATGCTTCTATACATGACATTACCGATTCTGGGGCCACCAAGGCCGGCAGGAAGCCTGTAGCCTTGCCAATTCCACTGCTCCTTATCAACTTTGCATTCTTTGTCTTGGGGTTCATCCTGACTCTATGTATGAATTCATCAACATTGACCTGACCACTGTTGGTATCCATGACATCTCTCCATAGAGTGGTGATTTTGGATTGTAAGGGGACCCCCTAAAACTTTTACTTCATTAGATCCTTATCCTCCTTTCCTCGAGGTGTCTTGGCTATTCCTTTCCCCTTGTCCTTGGAGGCACCAGAAGTTTTTGCACTGGATTCCATAAATCCTTAACAAAAGATATGAATTAGTAACATTTAAACATGAAAATGGCCCCGGACAAGTCCCTGCACATCAACATTAGCCCTACAATCATTATTCACATTCAATAATCTCATAACATTTGATACTACATCACTAGAAAGCAAGGTAGACAACCTAGGTTCCCAGGGCCAGAGTTCTCTTGGCAGAATGCCAATTGGAAGGGAAAATTAGGTATGGAACTCCCAAAGGTGTTTCTCGGTGTTGGATTTGGTCAAATGAGGGTTGGCATGAAGGAAGACCTAATTTTAGCAAGTGGGTCAAAATCCATTTTGGATTTGGAGGTCATTTGAACCTTCATTTTTGAGTTTGGGTATCAGCTGCAGAACGGCCACTGGGAACGGCGCAGGGGAGATGGAATTCCGGGCGCTGGAATCCAGACCTCAGACCACCATTGTCAAGAAGCGGTTATGGGTCAGCCATCCAGGATGATGAAATGCAAGAGGCAATCCTGGGAGGGAATTCCAAAAGACAATCCCTAGAGATAGTTCAGGAGTTCTTGGAGCATAGCAGCAAACAAATGGTTGGGGCCCAGAGGTCAGAGAGTCGCTTTGAATTTTACGTGTAAAACGGTGCCAGTGGAATAAAATTTCGGAAGCAAAAATCTAGGGGTCAGGGTCTGGATACACCTTGGGTGCTTAGTTTTTCATTCGGACTTCTTGTAAGGTGAAACGGGGACTGGGGTCTGGGACTCAGAAAGACGTCTCAGGACGGCCATATAAAATGATGAAAGCGACACAAAATTCCAAGGACATAATTCTGGAGGTTGGGGTCTGGGTTGCATGTGGATTTGGATTCTCCCTTGGAGATTTGAATGAACATTATGAGGTTGGGGTCCGAGGTCTAGAAGGATGCTCGAGATAGGCCGTCAGGATGACGAAGTTAGAATGGAATTTCGAGAATGAAACTCCAAGGATTAGATCCCGAGAACACTTTGTTCTTTTGTCGATTTTCAATTTTCTGCAAGTTTCGACATGGATTTCGCAAGGCCGGGGTCCAAGAGTCGGAAAGATGCTTGGGGAAGGCTGGAGTCTAAGACGAATTTGGCCGCATAAATTTTGAAGTTTAGTTTTGAGTTTTATGGATGACTGTAGGAATGTCTGGACCGGGAGATGCCAATGACTATTCTAAAGAACAACTGTGGCAAGGTTAAGCTCCAGTTTGAATTTCGAGGCTTCCAACGATCAATTTAGTGGATTTTGAAACATGGGTTTTATCGTGGGGGTACCAATTTACTAGTTTTTAAACCCAATTTTACATTTTACTTCGTTTAAGGCTTAGAATTTCACAAAATAAAGGACAAGGCATGTGGACGGTGGGCGTACCTCAAGATCCCGAAGAAGTAAGTTGTTGGCCGTGTAGAGGATTTCGGGAAAATAACTTAGACTATGGGGCTAAAAATGCTGGATGCTTCAGAGCTCTTCAAATTTCTTTATCACTCGGTTACGTGAAAATGATAGTTGGAAAATCCGTTTAAATAGCCAAAATAGCCATTAATGCAGCAATAAATTCCTTCATATGGCGGCCAAAGAGTCAGTGAGTTAAAATTCATAGATGGTGATGGTAGGACCAAGGTTCGGTGGCTAGGAAGATGCCTAGTCATTTCTATTTAGAGCGGCGAAGGCGACATGAAAACCCAGAACTAGAATCCCGGCAGGGCAGGCCCGAAGGGCCAGAAAGTCATTGCACCACTGTTGTTTGAAACAACAGAACCAGGATGGAAATCTGAAAGGGGAAACCCAAATGTCTGGGCCCGAAGGGCACAGCGGATGCTAGAAAGGCATTCTAACAAGGGGAACTTGAAATGGCCGAGGTTTGGCAATTTTGAGAGGGCCAAGTTTGGTCAAGCTTAAAATATGACTTTTGGGGAACGTGTTGACCTTTAGGATGCAGAAAAAAAAGGTCACACAAAATGAGGCAAAGCCAAAAGGGGCCCGACAAGCAAAATTTGGAAGAGAGGGTCCCCATTCTAAACGGGGCGTGTGTGCAATAAGCACAATAGGTATCATTTGATCTTTTTTATAAGATGGAAGAGGCTCATGACATGGAGATGAAGGGATGCTTTTATCCTGACTTAGAGGAAGGGATCATTGCATGGAATATAAGTTATACTTTGATCTTGATTTAGAGAGGGATCATGAGATGGAAGGGCATCATGTGATGGAGTGGGTGTGACATCTTGATCTTGATTGGAAGGGGTATCATTAGATGGGGTAATGAATGGGAAAAATTGTTCCTATGATGGACTGGGGTCATGCCATGGACATGGTATGATAGGATCATGATATGAGGTGGATATGCTTGGATCATCAAATGGGTTGGATATGATAATATTATGAGACAATATGGATTAATTAGATGAGGTCGAAGGGGATGACTCTTGAGTAGGCTCGACATGATCTAGATGGTCAACAACATGGAGACATGAAGGAGGTTGACTTGGGCTCAATGGGGTAGATTCTTGAATAGGCTCAAGGGGGAGTCTACATGATGGGGTTGCAAGAATGGGCATGGTGTTTTAATACTCTTCAGTAGGTGGATGGATGGATTCATGTAATGCCATAGCTTTAGTTTTGAAATGTTTGAATTTAGGGTGATGATTTGATGGAGAATTGAAGGCTCTTAATTTTGTTGCCAAGGTGGACTTGGGCTCCTATGTTCTTGTTGTGATATGGGTGGATATGTTGATGTAGCATTGACAGGATGGGCATATGGGCTAGGTTGGCATGATGATTAAGGTGACACATAGAATTGCGGTTGAATGTGTTGAGGTTGGAATGGAGTTTGGACTTGTTGTGGCATGATTTGTTGTCATAATGATGGAGGTCTTGCAGAGGATAATGGTTGTTGAAAGGTGGATTGATATGGATAAGGGTTGACATTAGAAGAGGTGTGCTAGGCTGATGAAGGGGTGACATGATATGTGGATGGATGAGGTTGATATGATGATATAGGTGACACATAGGATTGATGTGAAATTTGTTGATGTGGTAATTGGACTTGATGTTGTGCTTGTTGGGCTTGACAAGTGGCTATGAGGTATTGTTCTTGTGCTATGAGTTTTTTCATTTGAGGTAATTGGTTTGTTTGAAGGTTTTGGATCATGTTATGGATGCCTTGAATGCTTTGTTGGTTTAAAGGTGATTAGCTTGTTTGAGCTTCGTGAAGTATGTGAACAAGATTTTGTGCTATGTCTTCTAATGTTGGCATGGTGCAATATGATGTTGATTGGATTAAAGTGATGGTGATGATTAAGATATGATGTGGGATGACAATATTTGATGACTTGGATGATGTGGCAAGTTTTTATTGGAAGTTTGACTTGGGCAATATCAAACAAAAGATCTCACATGTAAATGCATGAACACACACACCAAACACAATGATAAATTTATCTTTCAAGATTAGATGTTATGATTAAAAAAACACTTGAAAACACAACAACAAGCCTAATGTTAGTCAAGTGGGTATGGCCAATTTGGTTTTGAACTAGGATGCACAAGGTTGAATAGGGATGATTTGAAAGCAAAATCCTACCACACAGCTGGGAGAAAGGGGTAACCTACCCTTCACCTTCACTTCCCAAAGGTATAAAGTTCTTTGGGGCTTAGCCAAGAGTGAAAATATTTTAACTCCCAAACAAGTATGTCTTTCGATTCACACTTCAATTGAGGTCATCCCTAGGGGTGTTGAAATCCCCTAGTAGTCCTCCTATGAAGGGTTTGACAAAAGAAAATCCAGTGAGCTTTTTTTGATTCCACACACACTTGATTCAAACTCACAGTTGTTAATTTCCCATAGAAATAAAATGTGTGTAAAATAGTTCAAACACTTGTTCTTTTTAACCCAAAGCCAAAATGTGTGATGGAAGACACTTGTTCATTTTAACCCAATTTTGATGATGTGAATGCAAGCAATGTTCGTTTTAAGCCCAAAATTCAAATGTGTTGGCAAATAAGATTACGAGATGAAAGACGGAATGTGTGCACTCGATTATTCACTTTCCAAGTTGTTGTTGTGTATGATTGATGTCAATGATGTTCCAGCTCCTTAGATACCCATGAAAGTCACCAAGACGAGAAGAAACATTAACTTGCAATATGAAACAGGGTTAGGTCAAAAATATGCAATCTGTTAAAAAAATAAATCTAAACTAATTTTTTATAGAAATCTAAACTACTATAAAAAGTTAAAAATCTAAATTAAGTTAGACATTAGAAATCTAACTAAATTAACAAAAGATTACTTAAGTCTAAACTAAACTTAAATCTAAAATTAGAAATCTAAATAAAATTAAAATCTATATCTAACATCTAGATTAGAAAATTTTAAATCTAACTAAAGAAACCTAATCTAAGTTAGAAATTTAAATGAAAAAAATCTAAATTTATAAAAAGTACTAAATCTGAATTTTAAAAATCTAAATCTAAATTAGTAACTTTAAATCTAAAATCTAAAATCTAATTTAAAAGATAACTTAAAAATATAAAATCCAATTTAATAATCTAAATCTAAATTAGTAACTTTAAATCTAAAATCTAAAATCTAATTTAAAAATCTAAGAAATGGTCGTTGCCAAGGCATCCACATTTTCATAGTTTTTAGTAGAGATGGCCAGCCTGCCATGGGAGATTCATGGGGGTTGGAAGCTTGGTTTCCCTGAGAAGTAAGTGCACTCTAAGGGGGAGCTCGTGGGGCCAAGCTTCTAAATTCATCTGCTAAGAATATGTGGTTAGAGGAAAATCCGCGTGGAATCCAAAATAATATTGTCTTTCAAACCATAGGGTTGTACATTTTTTCTATGTGCTTGTTTATTTTCCAAAATTTCCACGATAATGTGTTGGCCAAGTGTATTTTAGACAAAATGAACAAATCAACATCCTCTTCAAATCTGGAATAATACTTTAAAATTACAACAAAATTTCACAATCTACTAGAAATTTGACACAAACCAAAACTTTGTGATGCATTTGCCATTTTGAACCACAATTGCCAACTTTTGAGCCACAAATTCTCTATTGCACCATATTTACAACCTTAAATGCCTCATTTTCCTATCATACACCACATTTTCTAATCTGTTGAACTACATCCACTTTCTTAAACACCACAATCACTTATCTTGTGATGCATTTTCTTTCCTACAACACATTTGCTGTGACACATTTACCAGTAACCGTAAAATTCATTCATTGTCATAAATCTAAGGCCCAACTTTTCCACACAAGATTCCAAACATCTTTCTCTACTATTTTTGTCCACAACCAGCTAGTAATTTGTCAACTTCTATCATGCTTGCATTCTTAGGTTACTATAGAACTCCATTGCATTTCCTTAAATTACATTCTTAGGCTTTACCATCATTCTAGGTACTCATTTTGCAGATTTCAGGGGAAGATTCCTTATAATTATTTGTCAAACCTTTTCCTTCAAGAGTAGGTTATCATTGGACTTGATCAAACCATTTTCTTTAGTCATTACCTTTTGTGAACCATTTCCCATTCATTAGTCTAGTGCGTAAGTTTCACTTTGTCCTCCCTAGTCCTTTTTACAAGTCCATTGACATTCCAAAATTGAGACATTGTTTAAACTTTGTATGGTTGAGTGTGCCTCTCCTTAAGTTTACTAATAGTGTGTGTATCCTAGAAATAATTTTCATTTGCATACCTTTAGTCTCCTCATTTTAGTCTTATTTGCATTTACGATTCACATAATTTCATAACATCCTTATTCCAAAAATCCAAAAACATAGTCTCATTTGCATTTGGTCATTCTCCATCCTCCCTCTTTTGAGAATTTTTTTTTAGGTTGAAACAAGAATACAATGAAAGAGAAGAATGGGTTCTTTTGGACAAGGAAACAACCTTTACAGCTTTTCTAATGACATGAATTCCAATACCAACAATTTCCCTAATGACATGAATGACATGAATACAAACACAAACATGGGGAATTTTGTCATCAATCCATTTAGTGAAATGACTATTCCATCTTCTTCATGAAATCCCTTTGACCAATTCATCTATAGAGACCAAAATGGACAAGTATTTCAAGAAGATATACGAGCTACACAACAAAATCCTGAAGTAGCCTCCTTTTTGGAAGAACTAGTCTTGCAAGATTTAGATAGATACCTAGCTATGCTCCTTGACCAAGGGGCTAGGTTACCAAAAGGATTTTGACTTCAATACCATAAGAGCAACATCTCCCAATCCTACCAATCAATCAGATGATGTAACCAATACCTCCATGTGAGCTACCACATAAGATGTCAATAACACCATTAATGCTACATCCATTGGTGCTACCACCACACAAATAGCAACCAATACATCTCATGTGGTAAACACAACATCTATTGGGGGATAATCCAACCTAGTAAATATCACATCATATTCCATCCCTTAACAAACGTCCACAGTTTCTTCATGGACTATTGGATCAACATTTTGGACCTCGTCAAATACAATGGGCATGAACAAGTCAAATCTCTTTGGAGAATCATCTAGCTCCATGGGGACATCACAAAACCTCTTACTTGGTTCTTCTAATACAATGGAAACAAACTCATCAAACCCCTTTGGGAAGAATAAACGAATAGTTTTCATCCAAGGAACTCAATCGAATGTCCCAAATTCATCACAGGTCAACACCAACATTCCCTTAAGACAAAATACCAGTATTCCACAAGGCCATACTTATCTATTTGGGTAAGGAAATCAAGGAACCCAATATATAACTCCATTTGGGCATCAACATGCTCAAGTCCAACAAGGCTAGAACCCACATGCCAACTTATGCTTCTCAAGTCCATACACAATAGCACATCCCTAATCAAAACATTCATTTCCAACAACCGCCAAATCAAAACACCCAATTTTCTCACCAACAACACATTCCAAATCAACACATCTCATCACAAGAGGCGGTCACTCAATCCATACCTATCACCAACATGTGTGTTGCTACCAACAACCCAATTGTGGAGACACTCACACTCAAACTTTATGCTCTTCAAACATAGGTGGAAACCTTGCAACACTAAAAAAAAAGGCCTTACATGTCATATGATCTATGTCAATATCCATTTGACATAACCTTATATATGCCACCATTTCCTCCAAGCTATGTGGCTCCACATTTACCCAAGTACAAAGGCAAAAAAAAATCCCATTGAACACATAAGATAATTCACTACCAATTGCATGGACATTGCATATGAAAAAATCTATCTCATGAGACTCTTCTCTAGAAGTCTCGTAGGCCATGAACTAAAGTGGTTTTCATAATTTCCTAAAGGAATTAAATCATGGGATGAGCTAGCCAACAAGATTGTGGAAAACTACACCTATAACATTGATTCAGACATGGACATTGCATCCTTATACAGGCTCACTCAAAAGGACACAAGTGAGACCTTTATCCCATTCTTCCAAAGATGGAGAACCCTAGCAAGACGATGTCCTATAGAGATACCCAAAAAGGAGAAATTCACCATGTTTGTACATAATTTCCTTGGACTGCTAAGATATGGACTAGAAGTCCATTGTTGTACCACCTTTATTGTCCGTGTTGAAAAAGGTGTTCAACTTGAAAAATACTTAATTTCCAAAGGAAAATTGATGTATGGTGGAAAAACAATCAACACTACCATAAACACTAACCCAAGCACTTCCAACGACAAAACCAAATACTGGGTTAAGAATAAACACATCACCAAGAATGGTAAGGTCAATGCAAAAATAGCCAATGCAACAAGTCATGTGCTCACAATCAAAGGAGCCCAAACTCAAAACACACTTGTGACTACACCGACACCAATTGATAATGCCATTCAAAAAAATATTGCTCAGTCAAATCAAAGGCAACCACGTCAAACACAACAATTTCAAAAATGCACATATATCCCCTTGGGTGAGCCCATCGATGTTGTCTTAAAGAAACTTATTCAAAATAGTGTCATAAGTTTGGAAGAACCTAAACCATATGAACCTGGTCAATTCAAGCCATCATGGTGAGATGATAATGCATTTTGCAATTGCTACCATGTCAAAGGGCATTAAACTTCCTCTTGTCATCAACTAAGAAATATTGTACATGATCTCATTGAAAATTGTACCATCGAGCTTGGCAGTCAACCATTTGCATCTAATTTAGATCATACAATTCATAAGAACCCACTATAGGATCATGGTTCTGGTAACCCCTCATCATCTGGCACAAAGAATAATAATAATCAAGCCAATTATGTTTGTGTTGCCTTCAACTATTCTGGTGGTACTATCATTAATAATCTTTGAGCTGCTGATGAAGAAAAATGTGTCAATACCATTACTACTAAAAAGGCCCTGGAATGAAATTTCACTACATGCAAAGGCAAGGTCACCATCCCAAGTCCCTCTACTCGTCAACCCAAGATTACCATACCTGGTCCATCTGTCAAGCAGCAAAAACCCAATCTGGAGTTTAACCTTATTGAGCAATTGAAGAAAACACCAACTCAAATCTCCATCCTTGAATTACTCTGCATCTCGCCCATGCATAAGGCCATCTTGGATAAATTCTTGCAAGAGTCTTTCATCCCAAATAATATTGATGTCAACCATTTCAAAACTATGGTTGGATATTTGACTTTGCCTCATCACATTAAATTTTCATACATTGACTATTCCTCACCCAAACCATCTCATAATGATGCCCTCCATATCAAGGTTTTTATCCATAAGCATAAGCTTAGATGAGTCCTAGTAGATGGAAGAGTAGGATTGAACATCTTCTCTTTAAAATTGGTAAAATTGTGTGGCTTCTCTTATGCATGTGTCGATGCTAGCAAGAGCATTGTGATAAAAGCATATGATGATGAAGAATTTTCTTTTAAAGGTGTCATCACATTTCCAATTCATGTGGGACCAATTATCATAGATACAACATGCCAAGTCCTAGATCACAATATACATTACAATATCTTACTTGGTTGCCTGTGGATCCATGCCTCAAATGAAATTCCTTCCACCTACCACCAATGTCTGAAGTTCCCTTTCGATGGCACTAAAATTACCATCCCACAAGATCCTGATCCATTTCAATACTGTACCAACCTGAGAGCCACTGTTGAACACCAAGTTCATATCAATCGAGAGGCTTCAACTTAGACTACTTCTAAATACATTGACCCATATACACTCACCAGGTCATCCATATCCATTCCATTGACTTCCACCGCATCATCCTTCTTAGCCTCCATACCAAGTACTAACCTTAAGATCTAGGATGTTGGTTATGGAGAATTCAAATTGAATACGGCTTATTGTATTACAACAATACCCAAGCTGCCTAAAGTCTATGGCTGACCTTGTTTCACTATAGAGCCTAAGAAGATTTTCAAGTTCCCTCCAAAAAGGGTATTCGCAGTATGTGGAGACATAAATAATGAAGCCATTATCGACATAGTTGACTAGATCTACAAAGACCCAAAAGAATTACCCCCACTACCTATACATATCTATAGAAAATGCTATGGAATATGCAAAGCACATGGTTTTGATGGAACTAGTGGCCTTGGACCAAATAGCACTAGAAGGAGAGAGCCTATCATCATTTCTAGGTGACCAAAGAATATAGGGCTAGGGTTTGAGCAATTCGAAACTGACGATCGACGTACCCATGAGCTTTCAAGTGAGGACGTAATGACTCCTAAAAGTGTTGAGACAAGTGAAGACTCCCACACCAATACCAACTCTCATGAATGGGAATGGGGATCTGATAAAACCCTGAGTGACTATGATATTGGTGAACTATTCCTAGAGATCGGCCAACTCCCTTTTGAGGAAAGATTTTGACAAATGTATAACATTGATCCTATTGATTGCCATCCTAAAAATAAGGAATGGGTAAGCATTCCTTGAAATCCAAAAGAGCATAAACTATCGTCGATAACATTTGAATTGTCCTACCCCATTCTTGAGCCCACCCATGAGCCTGACATGCCTGAACCTACTTTCCATACCTCTGAACTACCATCCGTTGATCGTGATTCTAATCCTTTTGTCCCATATTATGACTATGAATACAATTCATCTGAATCTAACTACGGTCCTTGGATTTAATCTAACTGGGAAATTGAGAATGTCAATTCTGCCTTGACACTTGAGGCTTCCATTTGCATGATTTTTTCATCCTCCCCCTCCTTTACCAACAATAATGATGGTATCTCCCTTGTCTACCTACAACTCATTGACTAGGACCAACAAGGCCCACCCGCTATAGATATCTTTCAGAATGACGAAGCCATTGTAGAATTCATGGGACTCCATGAGGGCTTATTGTGGCATGATCACAAGGCAAGATTTTCTATTGATCTAGATTATGTAGCATACTTCAGGGATACTGTGTAATCCTTCAATCGAAAAAATGCAAAAAATAGAACAAAAAAAGAAATGTCTTTAGGTGAAAACTGCAAGGTGCCTTCCGAAAATACAACAGTAAAAATAAAGGACGTATCTAAACATGAAAACCACCTGGAGGTGCCTAAGGATGGAGGATTGGACTTTCTTCCTGTAACGTAGGAAAAAATGGCAATGCTTATTGAAAACACCATAGAAGTTAACATAACTACACCAGAGAATGCCAAAATGGTTCTCTTTGCTATGTCATTGATAGAAGAAGAAAAACCTAAATTCCAACAATTCTTCTTAGAAAGGAAGGTTAACTTCACATGGTCATATGTTGACATGCCAGGTCTAGATCCTGAATGAGTATTGCATCATCTTCTTTTAATTCCAGGTATCAAACTAGTCAAACAAAAATTATGGAAGATGCATCCACAAATTGCACTACTTGTGAAGGCTAAGCTTAAGAAGTTATTGGATGTCGGATTCATAATCAATAGACTATGCTGACTAGATATCCAACCTTGTACCAATCACTAAGCCCAATGGAAAAATCCGCATTTGTACAAACTTTTGTGACTTAAATAGGGCATATCCAAAAGATGAATTCCCATTGCCGAATATAGAAATAATTGTTGATCTCACAGTGGGGTACAAGATGTTGTCCCTTATCGATGGTTTCCCGGGCTATAGTCAAATCCACATCGCCCCTAAAGATCAACACAAAATGGGCTTCACATGTCCATGGGGAACATACTGTTGGGATTTCATTCCTTTTGGTCTAAAGAATGTAGGCACTACATACCAACGAGAAATGACAAAAATATTCCATGACCTCATGCATACTTTAATGGAATATTAGGTAGATGACCTCTTGGCTAAATATTTGACACAGAGAGATCATCTTAGGGTCCTGGACAAAAATTTTAGGCAGGTAGAAGAATAAAAGGTTCGTCTGAACCCAAGGAAATGTGTTTTTGGGGTGACTTCAAGAAAATTGTTGGGTTACATAGTTTCTCAATGAGGCATAGAGGTTGATCCCACAAAATTGAAAGAAATACTAGACATGCCTCCACCAAAAGGAATCAGTGAGTTGAGTACACTTTAGGGTAGATTGTAGTCCATATAATACTTCATTGCAGAGCTAGCAGACAAATGTCAACCATTTTAGTACTCATTGCACAAAAGTATCCCCTTTGTGTGGAAAAATAAGTGTCAAGTGACCTTTTCACAAATCAAAGAATATTTATTGACGCCACCTATTCTAATTCCTCCAATTGAAGGGAAAAATTTTACTCTGTATGTCTCTTCAACTACTTCAACACTGGGGGCATTATTGGCACAAAATGAATATGAGGAAAAAGAATGAGCTATATACTATATCAGTCGCACATTGGCTGGATATGAGCTGAACTATACATCCATCAAACACACATGTCATGTATTTTTCTTTGCTGCACATAAGCTAAGAAATTACATGTTGAACCACCAAACACACCTGGTAGCCAAGATTGATCCTTTGAAGTACCTTTTGAGTTGGGTAGCATTGACAGGTCGGCTAGGAAAATGGCTAATGATCTTAAGTGAATATCACATACAATATGTTGAATGCAAGGCAATAAAATGATAGGTGATAGTCGATTAACTTGCAGATGAACCTATACAAGGCACTCATCCTCTAATAGTTGATTTTCCTGAAGAATCAATATTTCATGCAAAACCTTCATCATCGTGGAAGCTGTATTTTGATGGGTCTCATACTGGTCATGGCTCAAGTACAGGTATCTTGTTTATCACACCACAAGGGGATTCTATTCCTAAGGCATTCAAAATTTCCTTCCCTTGTACTAATAACATTCAGACACTATTAGTTTTCAAAGACTCTTAGTTTTCAGAGACTCTTAGTTGGTCATTAACCAGGTGAATGATTATTATGAGACAAAGGATGACATTTTTTTTCCTTACAAGAGAATGGTTGATAGCTTCATGACATATTTCAATATGTGTGCTTTTGAACAGATTCTCAGGGTAGAAAATAAGGTAGTCGATGCAATGCAAACTATTGGATCTCTCTTCGACATCCCGAATAATCCGTCACAATTTGAATTTTTAGTGGAACAACTGTTGATGCATGCATATCATGTTTCATAGTTAGAAATGGTTTGTGAGCTTGTTGGTCCCAACTCACCCTAGTATCAGGACATCTATGATTACCTTAAGTCCTAGACCCTTCCACTCAACCGATCCAATAATAACAAAAAATCCTTTATCTAAAAAGCCACTCGATACACCATTGTTAGTGACACCCTATACTGTCGTAGCTTTGACAATACCTTTCTTCGCTATCTTGACACCGATGAAGCACAAAAAAACTTATTGATGTACATGAGGGTATATGTGGATCCCATTCAAGTGGCCCAGCTTTAGCCAAGAAAGTCACTAGATTGGGGTATTACTAGCCGACAATAGAAAAAGATGCTCTTCAATTTGTCAGAACATGTCAAAAATGTCAGGTGCACAACGATCTAATCCACACACCTACACAAGAGTTGAGATCGATCACTTCTTTATGTCCCTTCACACAATGGGGACTCAACCTTGTGGGAAAAATCTATCCATCCTCCTCCAATGGACATAAGTTCATCATTATTGCCACTGAGTAATTTAAAAAGTGGATTGAAGTCGTCCCCCTCACTTACATCATCGGTAAGAAAATCTCAAATTTTATCCTTAATTACATCATTTGCCGATATGTTGTTCCACATTCCATCATCAAAGATAATGGTCCTCCATTCAAAAATCAAGACGTTCATGACTTTTGTGAGTGATTCCACATCTAACACCATTTCTCCACATCATATTATCCACAAGGTAACAGTCAAGTTGAGGCATCAAATAAAACAATTCTTCGCATTCTTAAGAAGATTGTCAACAATGCTAGCTGAGATTGGCATCTACAACTCAATCCTACCTTGCGGGCCTATCGTACCAACATCTATACATCCACTAGAGCCACTCCATTTTCCTTGGTCTATGGATCTAAAGCTATATTTCCCATCAAGGTCAAAATAACTTCTCTCTGAGTCTCCTTGAAGGGAATGACCAATGATGAACAATACAGACAATCTCACCTACATGGACTAGAAATGCTACAAGAAAGTGATAATTAGAAAAATTGAAACTGGTGACTTGGTCCTCATGCAAAATCCAAGAAACCAGGCTAACCATGAGAAGCTTGGAAAGTTTGAGCCTAATTGGCTTGGTCCTTATATCATTACTGCAACATTCAGTTATGGTGCTTATTAGTTAGCCACACCTGATGGAGAATAGTTGATAGAACCCATCAACAACCTACATCTATGAAATTTCTACACATAGCATCAATGAGCTTGGTTGAAACCTTAAAAATATGAAAAAATTGTCACCTTGATGAAAACTTGGCAAATAGGCATCTTGGTAAAACCAAAAAAATAAAAAAATGACAAAAATAGAAATAATAAATAATTTCCTCCAATAGTGAAAACCTGGTAAATAGGTGCTTTGGATAAGTACCATGGTGGGAACCTCGTAAACAAGTGCCATGTGTAGTCGATCATTGCTTCACCATCTACTATTATTCCAATTGGCCTTCATCCACTTTCCATAACAATGACATGCCGACATTCATGACATTTTACATGAGTCCTGTCATTTTTGTGCATGGCTAGCAATGGTTGACATCACACTTTGCATATCCTTGCCTTTTATCCTGTGTATGCCCTTTTCCATGACATTCTACTTAGGTAATTCCCGACCTACCTAGGGGCAAGACCTTTATCATTTGACTGCAGTGGGTATCACACATGGTCTTGACATTTGTAAAAATTCTTGAAAAAAATCATAAAAATAAAAAAAGTCCTGAAAAAAGTCATAAAAATTAGAAAAAGTCCTTAAAAAAGTCATAAAAAATCAAGAAAAGTCCTGAAAAAAGACCTAAAAATTGAAAAATGTCCTAAAGAAAACACAAAAAAATCTCAAAAATCCCAAAACAATGTCAATGTCTATCTAGTCATTAAAGTCAGTTATGTCAATCGGTCCTTTTCATGGTCTGAACTATGTTGTCTCTCCGCATTCGCTATGTAGGCAAGATTCATCTTTGAATCCCCAAGACATTAGGTCTATCTTTTTAGGTTTGCCAAAATAAAGTCATGACTCAATATTTTGTCCTTCAGAAAAAATCATTGGTCATTTTGAACTATGAGGTCTCTAAGTGCACAATGTAGCTAAGACCATCAATCGATGAGCCCTCAAGGCCACACTAGGTTAGTACATTAGGGTTCATGACACTGTAGTTTCACACATGTCAAAAATCTTCAAATCAATTGAATCATTCAACTTAAACATGCAATCTATCAACAAATTTTAAACAATCTTTTTAATCAACATCTTAATCAAACCCACATGCCCACATCGACATGTGATCAAATCTATCATCTAGTCAAATTCTATCAAGGAAAATCAACCTGTCAAAATTTGGGTTCTTCTTCAAATGTGTCCTTCTAAGGAACAAATTTTGTCATCTATTCATGCTTTTGGATGTGTCCTTCCTAAGCGTCATCATCATCATCTGGAATTTTGATGGATTCTCCTAACTCTAAGAATCGATCCTCTTGACATCAACATCATTCAAGATGTGTCCTTCCTGAATCTAGCATCACTCAAAATTTGGCAACCTACACCTCATCAACCTTGTCATTTTGACTTCAAAACACTTGAAATTTTGAACACTTGACATTTTGTTCACTTGGAAAACACTTGGAAAACACTATATGTCTTTTGATGGTCATCATGATACTAGTTCCTTGCATCAGAGGAGACATGACATATGATGATGATCATCCTTGTCCTTTTGATCATCCTGCTACTAGTTTCTCGAGGATGTCCTAATTTCAAGATTTAGAGGAGCAATGACATAGTACGATGGTCATCTTGTCTTTTATTGGCTATCATGTGGCTAGTTTCTGAAGGATGTCCTAACATCAAGATTTAGAGAAGCAACAAAGTTTCATGATTAGTCTTGTCTATTTGTGGTTGGTTATGAAAAAATAACTCGGATCAATTTCATTTCTTGTATGAGTCAAGATCATCCTTGTCTGCGACTATTTGTTCTATGTGGTGGTTCGACCTTGCACACTATTGATCTATGTCATATCATATTGTCTATTGGCCATTACAACATTCCACCCAATGATGATTAAGAGCACCAAATATGATAGTACTATGGCAATTGTTGAAGGATTCTTGTTTCCGCACTAACATGCATATCTTTCTCTACACTAACATCTACCTTCATTTTCTCTTCTCCCATCCTCTGATGATATCCTGTGACATACAAAATCATAGTTGCATACATGATCATATGAGCATTTCATTATCAAATTTCTCATTTGCATTAATCAAATTCCATAATAATATCGATATTCACATTGTATGACATATGAGTTTATCATTTACATCCATACATCTTGCATACATAAAACCATCATTTTCATTAACATATAGAAATAAAATTATCATACATTGCATAATGCATACATAAATGACATATCCATAATTACATCCATAATCATAAATCATGCTATCCATACATCTCATAATACATTAATGCATCCATCTCATCATTATCATCAACAAATAAAATAGGACGATCAGGACACATAAGGATTAAATCATCATCATTACGGAATAACATCACATCACATCAAATAATGCATACAAAATAATAACACATAGACATCATAAAACAAAGCATGTAGTCTGCATCAAGATCATCTCATTTATATATCTCAAAAAGAATAATGTCACAGGATAGAATCTAGGGGAAATCCCAAAATTGAAGCTTGCAGGCTCGAAAGTCATCATATAAAATGCCTCATAACAATAAAGAAATATAACCCCTAAGTTGTGCCCTCTCCATCTCATGGAGGTGAACCATGAGGCGAATGCTACTAACTCATCAGCTCAATGGTAACCTATATTGTTGAGGTGACTGGAGACTGAGATCCTGAGGGGTCAATAGTGGGAGGTTGGTTCTACTCTAGCTAGTGTCCTGATGACACTGATCTTTGACTATGACTCGACCTATGACTATGGCTTGATGAATTCCTATGTGAATGATGTGACCTGTGGCCTAAAGACTGCCCAGAGGATGTGGACCCACTTGCACTGGTGTGCCTATTTCTATGTGTCCATGTGCCACTACTAGTCTTTCTATATGACCTCGATAGCCTAGGATCCCGTCTCTCAGGTGGCACAACCTGCTCGTATAATGCTCTGTACCAACCTCTACTCTTAGCCATCCTGGCTAGTTCCCTCGCCATGTCCCCTAAAGGTCCTATGCACAACTATGGGAACTCTCTCACCCATCTCTAGGCTTCCTCTTGCCAGATCATAGCTTGATCCCTATCCACTCACACCACCTCTAACTTCGCTGACAAGGTTGCATCCAGTCTACTATGAAGATCGACGACTCTCCGATCGACAGTAGCATCTGTAGGAAAAATAGGCAGCCTATCACCCCCCTCCTCTCCCTCAATCATCCACTCCCTTAGCCTCCTCTCTGCCTCATTCTCCCCCTACCCATCCTCCTCATCCCTTTCCTCCTCTCATCCAATCTCCTCCACATCAATTTCGAGGGCCAAATTTTCCCCAAAAATATCATCCTCTCATAGCCCCTCCCCCTCTACTTTGACCTTTGCCTCCTCCTCTGCTCTGACCTCCACCTCCTCCTCTGCTATGACCTCCACCTTCTCCTCTTCTCTGACCTCTACCTCCCCCTCTAGTCACTCTCCCTCCTATCTGTCACCCTCCTCACCCTCCTCCCTAATGGGTGACAATGGTTCTCCACCCACCCATTGTCTCATTCTCTTGGGCTACCTCCTACCTTTGTCACCTCTCCTCCTCTTCCCACCCCTCCCATCCCCACCATCATCTCCACCTTTGCCACCTCTATCATCCCCTCCACATCTCCTACCATCCCCTTAGCCTTCATCCCTCCCTCTCCCACCATCCCCTTGACCTCCATCTCTCCCTCCCCATCCTCCCTTCCACACCCGTGGAATGATTGATTGTCGATCAATCGATGCTGGACCATCTAGATCTGTCAAGGGGACCAGACTATGAATCTTCAACCAAGCATCATAATCTACCAATATCCTGACATCTGTTGGCCCTCCTCTCCATCCCCACTACTATGTAACCAGACCATCAATCTGTTGCTCTACCAAGGGCACCACTATAGGAGGCCTCCACATGGTCTTTGTCGATGACCATGCATACTCAGCCGTCCCCATAGACACACCTTGCTACTCTCCAAAATTCCATAGCACCCACTAGGGAAGGTACATCTCAATAATCCTCTGGCTTTGTATAGTTTGGCCAATTAGGTTCCTAAACTATCGACACAACGAAAGATGTCCATCCTCATCCGACCACTAGGTACAATCTCTGAATGGCCTCTAGACAAAATTCATCAAGGTATCAATCCTATAATGCCAGTACCCTATATCTCCTACCCGAGTCTATGTAAATGAACTTGCATATAGATATAGATAGGGCATACCATCACCCAACTATTGAATCTGAACTCATGGGTAAAAAATGACAATGTGCTCCCATGCCCAGATCATCAAAAGTGTAGTACCATAGCTAATACTCTAGCCCTCTTGATAGGCCACCTCATACAACTGGTGATATAACATTCCCAACAAAAATGGCCCCAAGAAAACACTATCTTGTCCCTATGCATCTCACCAGTACATCCCCCCATCTAGTAGGGAATTTGTGCCCTCGACAATCTGGTATAACGACTCTTGTGAGCAATGTCATCAACATGGCATCCCACCGAGGATAGTGCTTTGCCAAAAAATACCATCCAATCTCATAACCGTGAATCCCTAGTCCAATATCACCCACATCCTCATACATACTTGTCATAGCTTGTCACCTTTGGTGAGGATCATAAACTACATGCTCCCCATTGATCAAGATGCAGAGTATCTCGTACACATCCTCTAAAGCAATGGTGGCCTCTCCTATAGGTAGATGGAAGGAGCATGTCATTGAATGCCACCTCTCAAAAAGTGTTGTCAAAAATCCCCTATTTTCCCAAATAATGGGCATGTAAGTGACATAATAGAGACCTAATCTCATTAGCTATCTTCGCTCGTCATCTCATAGTTGATCTTTGAAGGAATAAGTAGCTAGCTTGAACTCGCGTGTATAAATGGGTACTAGTTATTTTTGCAAATGTAGAAATGAGGGTTAGCACACATGGATTACCATTGCAAAGCATTAGTACTATCCATGTAACCGAAAATGTGTTTAAAAAATGAGTCTACACTAACTCAACTTTGGTCAATATCAATTCCATCACGTTGACTACAATTGTGTTGTGCTAAGTCATATGCATCTCTACATTGCGTACATGCATCTCATTAAGGCGATTGCGTCGTTGAAGGTCTACATCACTTGCATCATTTGAAATGGAAATTGCATCATTTCATAATGGTTGCATCATTTTCCATAGTACTTGCATCGCAATATTGCACTTACGTCGTGTGCTTCCACACTTGCATTGCATTTTAACAGTTGTGTCTCATAACCTAGAAAATGCATCATTTTAAAACTAAACCCTGCCCATCCCTTGCATTTGCGTTGTGATGCAAAAAATGTGTGAATGCAATTGTGATTGTAGTTTATGCGAACAAATTTGTGTTGCAACACATTCATTTTCCTAGCCTAAACCCTAATTAATGCACGAAAAATGAGAAAACAAAAGTTGGGAAGGGGTACTTACCAGTGCCTCTATGCCCTCGGGTCATCAGAAGGTCTTCACTTGATAGCCATGGTGCTCTTTCACTGGGATCACCATCTTCTCCTCGTGCTCTGCTCTCCAAAATTTCTAAATAGCAAATGTTAAAATGACACCTAGATTGCCTTTTCAATCCTATTTATAGGTTGAAAATTGGGGTTTTGCCTTTTGGGTTTGTATGGGAGGCTCATTTAACTACCTTTGACCAAAATTTTCACTATCTTAATGTGCTCCAATTTCAAAACCGATCGTGTCATTATTTTTTTGGGCATCCTTTTAGCTTATCGGGACACTTTCCAAATTTTTCTGACCTTAGGCCAAAATTCAAAAAAAATCCCGAGGGGGCATAGGCACTCTGTACCTTCCCTGGGGCATATCCTTGAATTATTTTCTTTTCCATAACGTGATAAACCACATTATGACAAAGAGGGGTAAAATGTAGACACATAAAATTGACTTAGGCCTCTAAACTCAATTTTCTCATTAATTCCTCTATGTGCCTCTGACCAAATTCAACTATTAGTTAAACAATGATCAATTATTTAATTAATTCACCTCCCCTGTTCTTCTTGACTGTTTAAATAAATCAAATTGATTTAAATATGCCACTAATGTCTAAAGCCCTCTTTAAATTAAATAAATTATTAAATTTATTTAATTAATCCACTATTCCCTCTTGATTATTTAAATAAATATATTTTATTTAAATATGTCTCTGATATTAAAGTCTTCTCATAATTAAATAAATCGCACATAATTTATTTAATTATTAACCCACTTCTTCCACAATTAAATAATTTAAAATTAATTATTTAATTGTCTCATTTAATTCATTTCCAAATTCAAATAAAAAATCATTTATTTGAATTTCCCTCTTTTCAAGTGAATAATTTAATTAATTATTTATTGTCACATGAATTCACCATTTTGAATTAAATTAAATATTAAATTCAAAATAGCATTTCCCTCCACAAATTAAGTAATTTCCAAAATTACTTGATTTTCTAACTCATTCTTTTTCTATTATTAAATGCTATCTCCATGTCACACATATTCTCTTTCCTTGATTTAATTTCTTAAATTAAATCTTGTCCACTCATTTTTAATTTCACCCTAAAGTTTCCCTAACCCTAATTAAGGGGTTGTTATTTTGAATCTTGACCATTGATTCTAGGGAAATTCTTAATCTTCAATCTCGTCCATTCATCCAAAATTGCATTTTCTATAAAATGGCGATTTTGTTCTCATTTTAGCATCTAGAAAATATTGAATCTTCCATTTTTCTTGTCTTCATCTTTGTCATTTGGCTAATTAGTTTTCATGAATAACTTAGTTTTCTTGCATAATCATTTGAGAATCCTTCAACACTTGCTTAAGACTAGTCATTTTCATTAAGATTTCTCATCATAAATCTGACGGCAACCTCATATTTTTAGCAAGTTAGAAGGTGTAATGGAGGCCAGTCATGGAGAATGAAAACGTTGGGTGAGATCATTTCATTCATTTTTCATTTATTCCTTTGCACTCTATTACTTACTTTGGGATTTTATGTTGTATTTAATCTACTAACAACCTAAGAAAAATGCCCTCAGTTACAATACTTGTGTTAGTAATGAATTCTAATATGTGACGATCATCTTCAAACACCTAAAAATTTGTAACATTATCAAGAATTGAAGGTAACTACACCAGCTCAACTGTAAATCTCCTAAAATTAGAAGCATCCAAAGGTTTTAAAGCACTAGTGGCACTAGCTAGAGCATCAAATCTTTGGTTGAATCTTCGTGGGATGTGAGTGATGTTAAAGGCATCAAAATGTTGTATCAAGTCCCACACTTTGTGTTGGTAGTTGGATAAGCATTTTTAATTACAAATATGTTGTTTTCAAACTTGCCTGACTACCAAATCTAAATCGCCAAACACCTTGAGAATCTTGACTTTCTTCTTGATAGCAAGCATCAAACTGTGAATGAGGGCTTCATATTTTTCCACATTTTTAGTACATTTGAAATGTAATTGATAAGTAGCAAGAAAATACTTACCTTGTAAAATTATGAGTTTAACTCCATTTCAAATTCCTTGTTTTGATTTGGATCCATCAAACCTAAGGGTCCAAGTTTGATCCCCGACAACTTTGAGGTTAGTGTTCTTAAGGGTGGATATATTATGATTTTTCATCTTCTTAGCCTGCAGTTTGTCTCCAAGTATTTCAAGTCTAGGCCTATCAAGCATATCATTTTATAAATAGTATTGGCTTTCAATTCTATGAATAATTTCCAAGAACATCATGTAGCTATCCTTTGAGTGTGCAAAATTGTGTAACTTTCACAAACCCTACAACAAAAAGCATTTTAGCGAAATTTCAATTTTCTCACTCTTTCGAGCTTCTATGACAATATTCTTCAAAAAAATTCCTAAATGACCATCATCTTATTTGAAAGAAGCATAATTCAATTCGACTAACATGTCTATTCCCTATGTTATCTAGTTATCCTTTTCGACATTACACATGAAAAATTCTTATATTTTAACTCATGAACTTCAAATTTTATAAACCCTTGGTTCTACATCTATGTATATAACTTCATTTTTTTTATTATAATTAGTAATCATGTATTTCATGCATGGTTCTCTTTGAATCCTGATTTGATTAGGAACTCCTTTCCATGGTAGCCACATATGTGAGAAATCTATGGCCATGTATCCATTAAAATTATTTGACCAATCCTTGCTCAATAGCATTCCTTAAGTATCAAGTATCTCAACTACCTGAATATCTATATAGTACTGAATTCAAGGATCCAACACTAGTTGCATATTAATATTGGTTAAATCTCTAACTACATTACTTTAGTTTTGTCAAGTTGAGTGACTTTCTCCAGGGAATTTTCCAAAGTTAAACCTAGCATCTAACATATGTACAAAGGCATCACATTAATAGGTGCTCTAGAATCGGCTAAACAATTATGGGGATTTTTACCAAATATTTTCAATGTGAACAAAAATGGAGGGGACTCTATTTTTCCTTTATAAAATACTACTTGTGTGTCTTCCATAGGAATAATGTTTTTTTCTTCTTCCTTAATGGAGTTATCCTTTGCCTAAGATTCTTTAAATTTTCCTTTTGGAAAATCATCTAAAGTATTCAAGAAATATTTCTTGATCACAAGCGTTTTGAGCAATTCTAACAAAGAGAGGTTGATTTTTACCTTTTTGATCTTTTCCACTAAATAATTAGTCAATTTCTTTTATCAATGAAATCTACCTTTTCACTTCGTGAAACATTTGATGAGTTATATTGAGGGGTCGCTCTAGGTAACCTTGGAGTATAACTTGATTTTTCATCAGGTGGAGTATTAAAGTTATTTGGTGGTATTGACATAATTAATGGCCCTCTGAGTTTCTTTCCACCATTTTCATTACTTCTCAGGTCATAAGTATGTCCTTTCGAATATTTTTGAAAGGCATGAATTTCATCAGCTTCATCTTGAGGTTCATTTTCATCTTGCTAAGGAAATGTGTAAGTTTCTAAAGTAATGGATGAACTAGCACCTTCATGTTCATAACTATGAATCATGACAACAACAAGTGACTCAACACATTCATAAGTTTCAAGAACGAAAGAAGAATCATATCCCATTAGAACAAATTATTCCCTTTAGGAGGATGAGAGTCACACTATTTGTTGTAATGCATAATAGCTAGAAAAATATCTAAGGTAGTTTTAAACTATGGACAGTCTACTTCAAAATGAGTATTCGTGATGTGGGTTCTACACCAATTGGTCATTACAAGATCAACTAAATTTAACTTTGAAATAGGTCTACCATCGAAGGAATTATTGTTATCTAAAGGTGTGGATATTCTTCCATTATTTGGTCATTTGTTACAAGGTCTAGGTGGTCTAGGAGCATTATATGCTTGACTTTGAGAAATTTTATTATTACTCTTGGAGTAGAAATTCTGATTTCTTAATTGCGTAACTTCAGATGTTAATCTTTTGAGTTGAGCTATAATTTCCTTAATTTCTTAAATATCATCATGAGTTTTGACCTTTTTACTCTCTTGAGCTTGTGAGAAGAAATATTTTTTGTTAGGATGTAGCTCTATGATAGCTGGACCAAGGTGAGGGACTAAAGCTTGACTATTTCCCGATGGAAAGAAAGTGTTTTGGGGAAATGTCCCATTTTGGACAATTGAAGGAAAAGAATTAGGAGTCATTGGATAATTTAGTAGGACTTCATTCACACTTTTAAGAGAATAGATTTTCAATTCATTTCTTCCATTTGTAGACAATCCACTTCCAAGGTGTTTCATTTCTAAATTTACAGTTATAGCTTCAACATAGGCTTTTGGTAAAGTAGTGGGAAGATTCGCCCTTCATTTCACAAACATAGTAGTTAAAGGATCTATTGTCGAATAATAAACTATAATGACAAATAAATTATTTTCTACACAAGTTGCTTGTAACCTAGAATAAGACTTCTAGAACCTATCATTAAAGTAGTTATGGGTTCACCATCAAACCTTTTGATTTGAGAAAATTGGAGATATAACAAAGCAAGATCAACCAATGTTCTAAACTTGGCTAAAAAATGACTTTCAATATATTGCCATGATCTAACTGAGTTATGATGTAGTTTGATGTACCATTGGTAAGCTTCATCAATTAAGTTATACAAAAAAACCTACATACAACATCCTAACATTGTATCTTTCTCTAAAATATGTATCCTTAAATATATTGATATGTTATTTCACGTCTTTGTGAAGGTAATACTTAGGACACAACTTTTTTGGCTTTTTCAGGAGATCGTTATACATAGAAAATTGTATTGGTGACTCTACATTAAAGAAAGCCATTACTGTGGGTGAGGTAGGTATAACAATAGTTAGACTTTATAGTATCATGCTTGCACTTCCTAACCTTTGAGCTCTAGATGACTTTAGACCACTAAGTTTGACTAAAGTTACATGAGGATTACTAGACTAAGACCTAGTCACTCCACGAGACTCTAGCTTCAACCCTAGTGAAACAAACAGAACAACAAAAAGTCCCTCCTTCTAACATTAGTCCCTATTGATCATGATATTTATTCACTCACCAATAGTATAGATAAATCCTCAAAGATAGGCCACAAGAACCTATCTTTAGTTGAAAGACTAAACCATGGAAACCTTAATCTCTTAGGCTAACTCACCTTAATCCCTAGTATTTCTTTAGTAAGTTCTTGACCATACCAGGTTCACATCAAGGTTCATTGTGAAAATGTTATAAATCATGAGGGGTAAATGTTAATTTCTGATTTTAAAAGGAATCATAAGGTTTGCTGAAAGATATTCTTGGTCCGGTCATTAGATAATTTGATGAAATCAACAGATATGCAAAAATATTGCATGAATTTCAAACAAATTTTCTATCACTTAAGTATATTTAGCTTTAAGTATTGAGTAAAATTATGGAAAAGAAATATTTGCAATAAAATTTCCATTCATTCATCTCTTTTTTGGAACATTTTCTAAAATTAAAACATCTAATCTAAAACAAAGCATTAAAAAAATAATTGAAAATTAAAAGAGCTCTTGGGTATTATCTACACATGCCCCAAGAATTAACCAAATCAAATCAAAGCACTCTATACTTCACCAGATTGTTTCATGGCTAGGAATAGAATGATGTGATATTTTAAAGAAAGGAGAGCTTTATTTGGAGACTAGGTCGATTCTATATGCACCCCTAAATGGTGCAACATATAATCTTGTCCAACTAAAAAAATAACTAGATACAAAATATTTCATCCCAGGTGATAGATTTCAAATTATCTTTGATATTGATTACTTTCTATGTGAATATAGGTTTTTAATCCAGAATGATTCATAAAAAAGGAAAAAAAAAAAAAACTTAAAGAAGTTTTCATTCTTCCAACATCCACAAATTTTGAACTTAAAAATAAAAGTAAAAAATCAAACAACCTTTTATAGGAACCAGGCCCAAAATTTTGAGCTTAAGTCTATCAAAGGAATCATAAACAACAAACCAAAATATAGCATGTGGTAGACGCTAGTTTTCATTGGAATATTCTAGAAAATGTCAAAGCTGTGACTTCTTCATCAGCACTAATATTCAACTCCAAGCTCCGGTATTCAAATGCTCCACGGAAAAAAAAGGCAATTGGTATTCTTCAAATTTTAGGAAAGTACGCTTTTGCTAGGACTGGGGACAACCTACAAAATTAATCTCGACAACATATCCTTGTACTTACTTCTAGTATTTGATATCTATTTATTCATTGCCTTGTATCAGACTCTAAGCTTGATAAATCTTCTTCTCCTTTCTTTTATTGGTACTCCTAGAAGGCAACCAACACCTGATGCATCTGCTCTTTTGAAATTCCTTGAATTACCTTCCAGTTATATTTGAGCTTGGTATAATCTTTTGATATTTGGAGGATATTTGTAGGATATTTGCAATCCTCTATATCTTCTTTGTTTCATATTTGACCATAGTGTTTCAACAAGTTGTATAATTTTATCAATGACTTCACAATTTAATGACTGAACATGGTATTTATTTACTTTTTCAAGCCATTCCTTGAAATATTTTACTTCTTTACCATCCTATACTAATGTCCAAGGATCAAAATCCTACCATGCTAACACTTCAATTAAAACTTGATCCTTGTTGATCAATTTATTACATTTCTCAGAATTTCTTGAATCCTTCCACAAATTGTATTAAGGTGTCACCTTCCCAATTTACCCATTTCTTCCCTTTTGTACACATTGGAACCTCCTGTTCCATGATTATTTTTTCACTTATCAATTCTAGTACATCTTTCTAAACGAGAGTCTTTAAACTTCACCTTTGAGCATAAATTTTCTCTTGGAAAAACCTACATTCTCCTTCTAATCTTTTAGACTTTTGAAACCAATGGTATGCCTCCTTGTACTTCCCAATTGCATTTGTGATTATTTATTCCCCATGCCTTACCAAGTACTCCATCCATTCTTCAAACACACTCATTTTATGGTGAAGTGTTGTGATAAAATCCACCTACTCCTATGACATGAGTACTCGATTCTGAGGCAATTCAACTTGTGCTTGGTTAGATTGGGCTAATGATACTATAAAAATTTTAAGATAGGAAATTCGTTCTTTCAGCTCTCTTTTCTTTTATTTAATTTTCTCCACCTTGGTGACAGTTGTCTCTAAATTCATCTTCATTTCTTCTAATTCCTATCTCAAGGACGAATGTCCAACATTGATACTTGTCACTCTGTACTCCTTAGGCATTATTTCATGTTTTCTTTTATCTACTACTGGAATAGCTATTTGGAATGTTCTTCCTCTATTTTCATTCTTCTGCATAATATGTTTTGTTTTTTCTCTTCGCCTAGGTTTAGGAGTTTCCACTTCTTGCATTAAACTCTTGAGATCTAGAGTTACTAATTCTAATTCCAATGGGGAAGAAAATTCTCTAGCCAACCAATTAGGTGCATCTTCATTAATTTCTACCTCTATAACATTTCTTTGTTCCTATTTCTCAATACCCTGAAGAACTTCTTTTATTTTTTCAACCTCACCTGTCACATTCTCTAGGATGGGAGCATTTTCAGTATTCACTAGCATGGATTCTAGATTATTGGGATTCAACATTGTATCTTCATTTTGAAGACTTATATTTTCCTATCCTGCCATGTGATCAGTATCAATCTTTTAGGCTTCACTTTTATTCATGTCATGTTACATACAAATTCTCTTCATTCCTCACCCTACCATAAAAAAATTGTGAAGGCTCTATATTATCAACTTCAACCCATTCTTCTTCTTTCTCTTTAAAAACCTACGGTTGTTTAACATCAATTTCACCATCCCCTAGCGGGATTTGGGAATTAGTTGTATCTTCAATAAAAAAATCATAAATGAGAACCTATCCTGTAGTTTCCCCTGTTTCCTTTTCATCAATTATTTTAGGGTTTCCAGCCTCTAGGGTGAGTGTTCCTCTTATAAATTCTTCTTCTTCAACATCTATAGGAATGGACCCTGTATCTGATATTTCTTCCACCATTGGTTGTACCATGGTTTTATCCTTACATTTCTTCTCTTTTACTCGTTCCATCATGACACCCCATTTTTCCATCTGTTCCCTTATTTTCTCTTCATTTAGTTTAGAACTCTCATCTAGGGCCATAGGTGTATTTCCTAGTTTTTGATTTACTGAACCTATATTGACTCAAGGGGGAGAAGTAAATAAAGATGCAACCCTCTAGGATGTAGACCTTGTATGAGAATGAGTATTTATTTTCCTTTTCACCTCCTCATCAATCATAGGTTTAATCTTCAATTTTTCTATGGAAGAATATGTCACTCTAGGCTTTTCCATCACTTTAACCTTACTTGGTTTAGTTTCTTTATGTTGTCTAGCTGGTGCCAATGAAACTGTCTTGTTTGGGGCATCAAGATTTCTCTCCTGAATATGCACCACTTTATTTTCCTTGCTAGCTTTTCTTTTCCTCTCAGTAGGCTCCACATATGTAGACTCCCCTTTGTCTCTCTATTTCTTGTATATATTGAGAGAGTATGTGGGTCTAATCCCAAATTTTTTGAAGTTTTTACAAAATTAACCAATCCCTCATTGAGTGTGCACTAGAACTTGTTAAAAAATTTCCTCAATAGTCATTATTTCTCTACTTTCATAATTTGGATCAAGAATGGGTTCATCATAACCTTGGTTTAATTATAAACCAAATTCAAAACATCTCCATCATCTTCATCCAACTGATCTGAAATGTCATGGAGCTTAAGAATCTGCACTAATTGCAATGATAATCTTTGATATGATATTTTTCTTACTTTGTGCTCATCCTCACAATTGAGCTAGAAGTCTTCTAAATGATTAACATGGGAATGCTTGCTGACTATCCACCTGGAAATATTCCCCTCTAGATCATATTTAATTATTTGGAGTGTAAAGAACTCCAATTTTTATAAATTTAATTCCTCTTCACACAAATTTGCCACTTTAGCTGCATTGCACTTATAATTCCTCATTATGATGGGAAATCAAAAAAGAAATATTTTATGTGTCATGCTGAAAAGAGAATGGGATGATTTCATTTTTCTTACTAATTCCAATAGTAACAATTTATTTGTAGGGTACTTAGGCAACATGACATGATACCCTTCAAACCCTTCCACCCTAATGTAAGTGAAAGTAGGAAACTTAATGTACCAGCCTCCAACTTACTTGATAAGCTTTTCTGCTTCCAAAGACAACCAATTAGTTTGTCACCCCTCCATTACTCTTACCAACTTCATGGAAAACACATCATTAAATCTATGATAATGCTCCCTATATTCATGAATAGTAATTTGGGTAAATGAGCATATATCAGACTATTTACTATTTCTCTACCTAGGGTACAAAATTTATTCAACCCTTCTTTATTTTCCCTTATGGAATGCCTTCATCTGATAATGTAGCCTGTCATTGAAAAAAATTCCCTAGTGTCACATCTACTGGGTTCATTTGAGGAAATGTGAGAAGCCCAAATGTATACCAGCTTCATGGAAAACACATCATTAAATCTTTGATAATGCTCCCTATATTCATGAATAGTAATTTGGTTAAATGAGCATTAATCAGACTATTTCTTGTTTCTCTACCTAGGGTACAAAATTTATTCAACCCTTCTTTATTCTCCCTTATGGTACAAGAATAAATCACATACAAGGACATGTAAAACCATCCTAACTATGGGAATGCCTTCATTTGATCATGTAGCTTGTCACTGAAAAAACTTCCCTAGTGCATCTACACAAGTCTTTCCATTAATTTCGCTATAATCATGAACATCCATGGTTCAAAATTACTGGCATCCCTAACTCCAACTATCTTTCTTAACATGGTTATAACATCTTGAACATCTGGGTTGAAGATAGATCTTAGAATTGGCTTCATTTGCTTTGTAATTTTCTCATGGAACCACTATATCTTCATAATTTCCTTGTTATGTTCTTCGACACTCAGGTAAGTTTTAGCCTTTATTCTCACATCTACCGAGTTCATTTAAGGAAATGTGAGGAGCCCAAATGTAAATACAATTCCTTTTATGGAAAGATCTGCATAGATTCTTCCCTCCTTTTCAACAACTCTCTTATGTAGGTTGTAATAATTCAAACACTGTTTAACTAGTTCACGGGCCTCCATTACTGGTGGAAACCCTCGTGCTAAATGTAACCCACTTGATATAAAATTATTCATACATTGAGAGGTGTTCTCTTTCTAGGCTCATGTGATGAATTCAACATCATAAAACCATCTCAGATGGGTATTAGTTACTATCCCACCAATTGGTATAGCTTACAAAAGAAAAATATTTAAACTTTTTTTTTGGAATTGCTTTGGAAGTACTCATTTTTACCTATATGTCTTGAATTTTTGTAGATATGTGCCTTGTGTGTGAGTTAGGGTTAAATTTTACTAGTTATCTTTAAAAATTCATAAAGCTTTAAATCTTCCATTTGGTTAAATTCATTTCAAAACAATCAACAATTTCAATTATGAGAGGAAATACCATCATCTGGAGACATGCATGCATAAGATGGCTATCAAAATTTAGTTTATCCAAGACATACCTAGTTTCACTGATGATAAACAAAATAGCTTTAGAATGTAGCTTTGAAACCCTTGGTAGTTGGGTTCTTGGTTTCCTGAGGTTTACATTTCTTTATGCACTGCTATATGGGTCTTGATCTTTCTATGTCCTTGAAAATTAGTAGTATGGTTCAAAGTAAAGTGTTGTAAAAGAAATTACATGCATGGGGTGGTGCCATGTATGTGTGAAATTTACCACCTTCATTAATTACCTAGTATAATGCATTAAATTTCATGAATAAAGGTGCAATCATGGTGAATCAAGGTTAAAATCACAAACACCTTGGTTTCTATGTAGGCCTACCACTAGAGAAGACGATAGTGTAACAAATTATGTGGAACTCTTGTGTGTCATGTTGATTCTTACAAGGAAAAGGCCTTTTTTTGAATACATGACCATTGATGATCACACGATTTGAATCATCTGGTTTTGTACCTTAGAAAGATTACTAAGAACAAGGACATTTACCCAATGGGTCCATGGGAACTAGGTGCAAACAAAGGAAGTAGGAATGGGGTTTGAGCATGACCAAAACATGATTTGAACATGTTTACAATGGAACCTCCAATTTTTGACCTCCATCTAAAGAAATGAAAAGAAAATATCAAAATAACCAATGAAGAAAAGGACTCACATGCACTAGGATGACTTATCCACCGGGTGGGAAACTTATGACCGACCAAAGATACAGTATCATTGACACAACTACATCAACTCTGAGACTCTAGGGTCTGGAAAATTGATGAAACTTAGTAAAGAAAATCATGACACCCCAAATCTAAGAAAGACAGAATTTTAAGAAATGACTAGGTAGGTTGAAACAAAACTTGCATTTTACCATTTCTTCCGAAAGCAGCACATTGAAGTAAGAAAAATCAAAGGACAAAATAGAAAGGTAGAAAAAAGGGGCATCCACATCTTTCGAAGGAGCAAAATGGGGTGTGTTGTGAGACCACAAAACAACATCTATGATTGTCTCATGCTCTTTCATAGAAATTGTCCATAGCTCTTTATTTTTAGGTCTTCCATGATACCTCAATAGTTTTATATTTGTTTCCACCACAAAATGTGAGTAGTCTATAATATTCTTATGTGGGTATGTGCAAGATCATGATGGTCCAAAAAGTGGCGATATGTAAGTGATATGATGGCCCACGTGGCTGACAACTTTTGTTTTACCCAAAATTGATGAAATGAAAAGGGTTTTTAAAGGAGATTCTTAGCTTTCCACCAATATAAATTATGCTTTAATTTTAATTTAATAAATAATTATTATTCATTTTCTATTTGAATTATTACTAAAGTCCTAATTGATAGGCTGATTGAAAAACATTTATAGCTTTCAAATGGTGTCACATTTTTTGAATCTAAAACATGCATCACATTCTATGCTTTGCATACTATAGGATAAAAAAAAATGAATTTCATGACATTTTGACCAAGTTATATTGGTTAGACATACGAGTTTTTCTATTTTTTAAAATTTGTAATAAAAAATTCATAATTAATTATTTACTTGGAAAAAAATTATAAGAAAATATGCATCACATTGGGACATGAGTCCTCTACTTATATCTAAAATATTATAAAAAAATATTATCATTTTATTGTGGTTAGGGTGGTCAGATAGATAGCTACTTATTATTTTTTCCCTAAAATTTAAGTACTACTGCATTGAAATTTCAAAATTTCACCAAATAGATTTTAAAAAAAAAAAAAACCTAGTAGTTTAGAAACTACATTCAATTTTCTACAGATTCTATTCTTACATATTTTTGAAATAATATAGATAACTTATTCAAATTTTTACGTCAAGTTGCGTAACTTTTATTTTTTGAATTTTCATCGCCACTTAAGGGCTTATTTTTTCCATGATGATTCTGCACATAGCCATGTGTTTCATAATATTTGAATGCAGGAAAGCCATTCTTCCTTATTAGGTATTTTTGTAACCAATTGCCAACAAGCACCACCAAACTTGTTGGATATTGATAGCCATCATCATCTTCTCAAGGATCTATTAACCTATGTTTAGTCTCCACACAACAATCAAAGGTCATTATTTGGTTTTGTCTTCATTCTCCTCAGGTGCAACAACAACATACACATGTCATGTAAAAAAAATGATTGAATAACTTATATTTCAATATAATTTGACCAATCTACATATGTGCATTCGTACATATAAATAAATAAAAGCATTACAAAATATGAATAATGTGAAATAAAATGATATAAATTGAATTAAACTAGCTTCTTATACAAGATCTGAAACACGGTCGTAGTCATATGATGCAAACACTTGATCATTGTCTTCAATTTATATTTCATATCAATTGTGTTCTTGTGCAAGTGATAACGATATTTTCTTCCACTCTTCAACCCTTTATGTATTCTCACATGCTTCCCAATCTCTTGAAATGAAAAATTGACTAAAACATGCAAGCTCCATTGTCCAAATAGTCCATGTGCTTGCATCCAAACTCTTAAATGAATGCCATTTAGTAGGTCTATTGATTGTATCACAATCAAGTCTAGGTAGAATGTTATCTTATTCAACCAACCAAAAGAATCAATAAACTATAGAGTACTCGCTTGATCCTCTAGATAATTTTTATTTCACCAATCCACAATCCCACATACATCTTTAAATTTTACTACATCCTTAAATTTCAATTTCTCTCTAGGAAGAAGTATTTTAACACATGCACCAACTCTATCATGTTTTCATTTACCATGTCTAGCTTAAAAAAAACACCACATATATTGGACATTATGTTCCTTGTGAAACCTACTTAACCAATAGAACATTCAAGAATTCTTGAATTATCTCATACAATTATAAGACCATATGAGATGTTTTGTCATCTAGATTCTTCTTTCTTTTAAATTTTTATAAAATATATTGAAACCGTATTGAAAAATTCTGACGAGTGTAAATGGTCATCACTCAACTAGAAATGATACTCCCTTAAAAAATTTCTACCATCCTCTATGCTATCATCTGCATTCCCATATACAATATGAACAAACATGGCCACTTACATTGAACTATAATATTGTGATAAGATTTCCTCTTGCGGAGAAAGAGTATAGTTTTGCACAAAATAAACTATTGATAGTATAGTTCCAACTGGAAATGTATTTATACATGTATGAAATTTTCCATCGAGCCATCAACCATGTTGAGAGTGCTTGACATATTTTGGTACAATCTTTCTCTTAAATTTTGATATGAATGCATGTACACTAGTTTTTCTATAATTAAATTACAACACTTTCCAATTTTTCCATCTTTTAAAGAATACTCAACATTCTTAAATATTTTAACATCCACTAATTATTGTCAAAAATAATTTTCAACACTTTCATGCATACAAACTCCTAAGAATGAAAGATTGCCACAACTAGTGCATTGTCCATATATACATGAACTTAAATAAAATAATTTCCCATTCAATCTTTGACAAATAATTTTTTTCTATAAACTCCTTGATTGTTTCAGTGGCATATTAATACCACATTCCTACATAATCATGTTAGTATGTAAAGTACAACATGTATATCGAAAAACATCATAATAATAATGAAATTGCACATACATTTTACAACAACACGATATTCATTGCTTATTGATTTTCACATACCAAGGTTTAAAATTTTAAAAATATCTTTGAATTATTCTAATATTACCATGTAACACTTAATCAACACAAAATTTTCTATAAAATCATATTTGAGTTGTGTCTAATAGGTGTTTTGGATAAGGATCGTGAACTTTGGACCCACTCTTAATTTCAAAACATCTCTAGCATTAGATGATACCCTAGTATTATCATGCCAATATTTTTCAATAAAATATTTGATTTCAATATTCAATTTCATGTTAGACCTCAAGATTCAACCACTAAAATTCCAACATTGGTTGATTGGATTATTTTCTATATTTTATGTTCTCTTTACGTCTCTTACCAAGGTTTTAGGATGTATTTTTAGAATTTCACTAATATTGTTTAATTTTTTTTTAAAGTTATTTTATTAACTATAAAAGTTGTTATGGCTCATTGTGCCACATTCTTATCTTTAGATCGAATATTATTTTCAATAAACTCAATGGCACTATAAATAGTAGGGTATGTGGAAGATCATCATGGGCTAAAAAGTGGCGATATGTAAGTGATATGATGGCCCATGTAGCTCACAACTTTTTTTTTACCCAAAATTCATGAAACAAAAAGGGTTTTTAAAGGAGATTCTCAACTTTCCACCAATATAAATTATTCTCTACTTTGAATTGAATAAATAATTATTATTCCTTTTCTGTTTGAATTACAACTAAAGTCCTAATTGATAGGCTGATTGAAAAACATCTATAGCTTTCAAACGATATCACATTTTTTGAATCTGAAACATGTCACATTATATGCTTCATATACTATAGGATTAAAAAAAAAAAATAGTGAATTTTTGACCAGGTTGAGGTGGTCATACATACAAGTTTAATATTTTTAAAAATTTGTAATAAAAAATTCATAGTTAATTATTTACTTGGAAAAAAATTACAAAAAATTTGCATCACATCAAGACATGATTTCTCTACTTATATCTAAAATCTTATAAAAAAATATTATCATTTTATTGTTGTTAGGGTGGTTAGACGGACACCTACTTCTTATTTTTTCCTTGAAATCTAAGTACTACTGCATTGAAATTCCAAATTTTCACCAAATAGATTTTTTTTTAAAGTAAATCTAGTAGTTTATAAACTACATTCAATTTTCTACAGATTTTATTCTTACATATTTTTGAAATAATATAGATAACTTATTCAAATTTTTATGTCAAGTTGCCTAACTCTGATTTTCTAAAGTTTCATCGCCACTTAAGGGCCTATTTTTTCCATGATGATCCTGCACATACCTAGTAGATATCGCATGTTTAAGTGATTCATCTTTTCTTCTTGGTTTAACAAAAATGCCTAATTTTTTCATTACTTTTCTCAGTTTCCACATTCTCATCAATTGCATCATGAGTTGACATTGAAATGATAGTTTTTCACAATAAAAAAAATTCTTTGTATAATCTATTGGCATGTGCTTTTATTTGTCTCCAAGAAATCTTACCTTGAAGATTATCCAAAATAGTACTTTCAATTTTTTAAAAATAATTTCATTTTTAACATCACAAGAAATTTCATTTTCATTTTCATTTTCAACAAAAAAACTATTTTCACTTTCATTTTCAGCAATAAAATTATTTTCATTTTTATTTTTTAAAACCAGTTTTTTTTTCATTTTCAACAACAAAATTATTTTCATTTTCATTTCCAACAACAAAATGATTTTCATCTTTATTTGCAACAACAAAACAATTTTCATTTTTATTTTCAACATGAAAATGATTTTCATTTTAAATTTCATTTTCAACAATAAAAAGTCTAAAATTTTCATTATCTCTACGAATATTATTGATCTCAAAATCGTTAAATCTAGCTTGTTTTAAATCTTCTATAATCAAAGTTTCCATATCATTCGAAGGTGGATTTGAAGATGTACCTAGATTTTTGCCTATTGTCACATTCTCCGTAATTCAAAGGATGATTTGAAGACATACAAGGATTAGTTTGTATAATCATATTACTTTCCACATTTGCATCATCTACATCCATGGTCTCCTCAATATTTTTATCTTCAATAATCATGGAATTGGATGCTTCAACATTATTCATTGATTGAATCCTAATTCTTCTATCTCTTTGTCTTTTTTTCTCCTCTCTCTTTGCTTGAATTTCTCCAGGGGTCAATACCTTCCTATATTTCCTCTTATTATGACATTGTGATCCTATGATTACAAAATTATGAAGTACAAATGAATTTTAATAGTGAAAGTCTTGCTTCTTTGTTCCTCCTTCAAACGAGTAAAAAATAAACACAATCCCACTCAAAAATAATTTCAATGATACCTCCTTTCAAAATTCAAATAAAATTGCAAGTTCAAGAGCCTACGTAAGATAAAATTCGATATAAAATAGGTTAAATTGTTAATTTCGGGCATACACTATCAAGTTGTAGATTGATAGTAATTTTTTAGCAATAAAAAAAAGGAAACAATAAAAAATGAAACAAAATCGTGTTTATAAAATGAGACCCTTTTTTGTAAGCAGGATCCCACATTAAATAGGATCCTATTTATAAATGGGATCCATTTCTTTTTTCAATGGTTAAAATAATAAATGAAGCAAATAGGATCTTGTTTACAAATCGGGATCTTGTTTTGTAAATTAGCTGGATCCCATTTTTAAAAATTTGGATATTTGATCAGGTTTTTGCTTTGTTTTTCAGTTTTGGAAAAGGTTTGGGGACTCGAACCTAAGCTTTAAACCTGGTTTGACCTACAACTTTAAGGTCATGTCAGTGCCACAAAAAAATAGTCACTTTGGACATATATGTCTCAAGACATTTTTTGCAATTTTTTTTACAAAATTAAAACCCATAATAGATGATATAGTGTAGATTCTAAATATATATTTTTCTTACAATTAGATTGTTCTTTCTATTTTCCAATTAATTTTTGATGAAAATGGTCCATAAACTTGAAATATTATGGGTTTTTATTATTTTAATAAACATTTTATAAAAATATTTTTTTGACAAACAAATTGTATGAAATCGTACTTTAGACAATTCTTTTCAATTTGAAAAAAAAATCAAAAAATGATAATTTTAGGTCATCTTATGGATGATATACATGATGGTCTTTTAAAATAAATATGGCCAATAAAAATTAACAAAAAAAAAAAACAATTACAAAATGTATTGTGAGTATTGTTTAGTGTGTTACAAATCTTTTCCCAAAAGGATTTAGAAAAATATGATTATTTAGGTCAAAATATGGATGACGTACATGTGCATGGTATGGTAATTTTTATTTTTTTAAACAATGATTCTTAGGAATCCCTATTGAAAACCAATTTGTATCATCTAAGTATTAAAATAAAATACATATTTGGAAACTAGACTTTGAATACAAAATTTTATGATTAGTGACTTTTTTGAAGATTCCATCTCTAAGTGCTTCAAATTTTGAGGTAAAATGTGAAAAATTCTGAAAAATCAAGGATAAAACTTCCACTTTTTGGCCAATAAGTGGATTGAACTTCTTGCACAAACCTAAATGTGAATATGGTGTTTGTGGTTCTTGGTTTCCAAGTGCTTTTGAGGAAATTTGAATAAAAGAGATATCAATGTGGTAGAGTTGTGTTTTGATTTGTGCTCCACATTTCTTCTATATTGAATCTATGCTTGTGTGGTTTGGATATGACGATGAGTGGTGTTCAAAGGTGTTATATCCCAATTTTATTATTTTGGATTGATTGGTAGAAGAAGTTGTGTTTATTAGCACGTGGACTATGAAGTAGTGTTATCTAGGAGAAATGGAATTGCTCTGCATTTCTTCCAGTGTTATGGGTTTTAGTCTTGCAATTCTCATAATGTATCTACAATGTCTATATCCATTAGATTTTTTTGAGCTTTCGTGCTCTGAAGTGTTGTATTTATAAATTGTAGTGCATGAAAGATCAACTCGTTATACAAAATGATTATATTCTCTAGGTATATGAAGTTTTGAAAGTTTTATTGGATTTTAGGGTGTTGATGGAATATTCTAGATTATTGTTTAGTGTTGTGTGTGGTTCAGGAGTCATCATTGGATTTGTTGAAGTGTTTAATTAAATGATTAAGGGTGTGAACACAAGTTTGATTGACTTGGTGTATTAGCACTAATTATGGATATTCTTTGGTATTTTTGGAAGTGTGGTGTGGCATTTCAATATAGATTTGGGTCTAAGCTAAGTTGTGGTGAGGTCTACCTTCACTTCATTCTAATGCAGAAGTGTTTGGTGTTGACCTTGTAGATTTTTTTCAGGTTGCGAACCATATATATGTGTGATGACCTAGTGGAGGAGTTATGTATGATGTGTGCATGTGTGATGCAAAATGTCTTAAGGTACAAAAATTGATTAAGTGGAGAGCGAGATTAAAAAATTAAGACTACTGGAAGTAGTGAGTAGAAGGTGTCTACATTCTTGCAAATACCTAATGTTACTGGAGGTAGTGATTTAGAGGTTGGTGATGGTCTAGAGTCACAATGGTGAACCTTTTCTATTGCTCTAATGTGGATTTCTCATTATAAAAATATTCAATCTTCTTCTTTCTAATTCATCATTGAGCCTCTACTAGTGATCCCTTCTTTCTTTTGGGTAGTGTGCCCTTTGGGAATGAGACTATTGTATTCATTGTTGCAATTACTTTATATTGTGAGTTAATCCTCACTGTAGTTTTCTCCTTCTTAGGTTTTCCATGTAAATCTAGTGTTTATTATACATGGTATTTGGTGTGTTGTTTCATTTGTTTATTGTCATGTTGAATCTTATTAAGGGTTTAAGTACTAATTTTAATCTAAATGGTAATGAAGGTTTTCATGTTTTCATGTATAATTAATTCACCTCCCTCTTAGTTGTCTTGTGCATTCAACAAATTTTAGATTTAAAATGTAGTAATTGATTGATTCTAAGATACTACAATCTGAAAGTGATGATTTAATTACAATTTTGAAATCACATAATGCAATGTTTTCACTTTTTGAACTATATTTAAAAGATGCCTAAATGAATGCAGTTATGAATTACAATTCAAAAATATGCAAACACTAATAGAATGATCAAACAAAGATAGAAAAGTATGAAAAAGTTGGCCAATGCTTTGGTACAAGGACAAAAGTTCCCAAGGGTGTTTAAGTCATTCATAGGCGTTCTAGAAATTAAAATTTTAAAATTTTATGTTTTTGTTTAAGGTTTTTTTTTAATCTTCAAATAGGTTTGATAGTGATTACTTTTCTAGAAGTTTTCAATTTCAGACACTGTGATTCAAATTCAGGTATGATATAATAAAGGGAAATTTGGAATGTAATTTTTAGATCTAATATGCAATAATTAACTAATTTGAAGATGCAAAATTCTAAGAATGATAATTTGATATAATATTGAAACAAAACTATGTAATTTTTTTCATTTTTTTTATCTAAATGAAGATGCCTAAATGAATGCAATGAACAATTTAAAAATTTAAAGACCTAATGAATGTAATTTGAATATAGATCTAGCCCAAATTACTAAAATAAATCATAATTTGTTAGGTTTTATGCTTTTATGATGCAAAAAAATGAAACCCTAAATAAATAATGCAAACTAATGCAAAACAAAACCTAGATCTAAGATAATTTGCTTCAAATTTTAGAAGGTCTATAATGTTAGTACATTAGGTTCACCATAATGAAACATATAATCCTAAGGTTTTTGTGTGTGTGGATGTGTATTTTCTATTGTTTCATTAAGATGTAAGACAAACAAGGTGAATAGATTGACTTTCAACCATGAAGGTGAATCAATCAGACCTGAATCTCCATCCTGTTGGGCCTTAGAATGATACTATAATGATTTTCTATGATTAACCTAATTGAACTATATGACCTAATACATAAAATTTAATATCTTAACAAGTAACATATTGAAACAATAAACTACAAACATATCTTGGGAGTGTAGATGACTATGTACATGTCACCGAAAGTTGGATCTAAGTGTTGTAGTAGGAATGATTCACCTTAGGGTGAATGGGTTTCTATATGGAACTTATAGTATATTTTTGGAGTCCTTTGATGATAGATCTAAGCTTCTGACTTATAGTTGTAGAATTGTTACAACATTGTCAGATAAATTTATACATGATTTTTCATGGTTTGACACTATATAAGGCTTCAAATGCACCAATGAATAATTTTTCTTCAAAATCCTTTCAATGCTTTTTCAACATTAAACCTCCACATTCAAAGAGAGGGAAAATATTGAGCCATTTAGGGGCTTAACTGATTTAAGCACCATTTAAGTGTTTCTACCTCCACAATGGCAATGCTAATGATAAAATGATAATGAATAAGAAGGAATGATGAAATCACAAAATTTTGCAAGTCACCACCCTTAAATGTATTCCTTGAAGGATTGAAGTCATGTAAATCACTTTAATGTCTTGGATCTTGATTTCTTGATTTGCTTGAATACTTTGGAGACTTACAAAAGTGTTATCCTTCACAAAACCATGATAACATGAACACACATAAGCTTACAAAGAATTTGGCATTATGTTAAGATCTTGAATTGCTACAATAAAGCTCTAAGATGTTGCTCTTGAATTGCTTGATAGTGCTCTTGATAATAATTTCTCTAATGATTTCCTATATAGATTTGAAATGATGCAATAACTAGGTATTTGTAGGCATTTCTCTAATTTATCAAGAATTAAACCTCCATAGCCGAAATTTGAAATTTGAAAGTTAGAATGGCCACTTCAACATATTAAAAATTGGTCCCTTGTAGAATTGGGAGACCCATTCTCCCATGGGAAAATCAGTCTTAGCCCAATTCTTGAGAACATTTAGTATTGGGGGGAAAATATCAATTAGATGCATTTTTTTAATGCTTGTAATTTCTTTGAAAGTGGTACAAATGGGCTATATAATGCATAAGTTTAGGAAATTCGGGATCCAATTAGGCTCAATAAATTAGGGGGAACAAAACATAGAGTGAAATTTTCAAGGGTGACAATTTACAATTCTACAAAAACATTCAAATGAGGAGAAGAATTTTGATGAAGAAAATAGAAAGTTATATCATTATGTCATTCCTGAGGAGAAAGATCCTAATGATTATGAATTAATGAGCTAAAAGACTAGGGTCAATCTCAGCCATTGTACATATAAAGTATTATCCTCACACTTGTTTCATAGCTTGAATTTCCAAACAAAATTCTTGTAACATTGTTATCCACTTTCCTCTACATTTACCAACTTCATTCTACTTAACAAATATCTTAACTATTGGATGAAATATAATTACATATACCTTAATCCTCAAATATAATGATTAAATTTCTTGAATGTTATGACTAGAGAATGTGCCTATTTTTCTATGTTCATGTATCTTAGATATGTATCTTTCAATTGTTTATCATAAAATATATTAGGCATTTATCACTCGGTTATGTCCTTTGTGTGAGCATCACTATGCACATGCATTTGAATGAGAAGGAGTAAATATGGAAATGAAGGTTGTAATAAATACTTACTAGCATGTGGGCATCAATAATGGCCTATTTTATTTCTTGAAAAGATCTCTTGGCCTTAGGAGTATTTTAAATTTTTGCATCTTGTCTCAACATGGAAATAAATGGTCTCACAATCTTTGTGAAACCTATTATAAATTTTTAGAAAAAAATGATATTTTCAAAATACCACTTGAGTTCTTTCTTATTCTAGAGGTTGAATCTTGAAAATGGCCTACCCTCATATAGGTTCAATGGAAATCCCCTTTTCTTTAATGAAATTTCCAAAGAGCTTACCCTCGGTGACCCAAAAAATACACTTCTTGAGATTGAGCAAGATGCAAAACTCTCCACACCCCTGAAAAACATTTCATAAATATAAAATGGATCTTCCTTAAGTTTGGAAAATACCATCAAATAATCTATGTAAATAATTATTATGTTACCAACAATATCTTTGAAATAAATATAAATAGCCCATTGGAAGGTGGCCCCTTCACTGATTAGACAAATCGAAGGGAATTTTTATTTATATTAATGTGGCCCACTTCATAGTGAAGGTTGTTTTCAATTGGTCCTCATGCTCTACCATAACCTTTTTGTACCATGAACATCAATCTAAGAAATACATAATTTTTGGTCCATTGAAAATTTACAAAAATAATCCAATTATGATAAAATATAGTTATCTTTCTCAAAGGCATGCTTGATATTTTTGGTATCAACACAGATCTGAATTTTACCATTATTTTTTCTAAATGGAACCAAGTTGGCTACCCATGTGGAGTTGGATACAACAGAAAATATTCTCCCATATAGGAACAAGTTGGCTACCCATGTGTAGTTGGATACAAGGAAAAATATTCTCACATATAGCAACTTCTAAACATCTTTCTAAACGAATAGCTCTAAGAATGCATTGACATGATATCTCCTTTGTTTGAAATGTTTAACTCAAATCTTGAGAGGAATGGTGTGAGTGATAATAGAAGGATTATAACTCTTGAGCTCTTCATAACTCAAAGATATAATATCATGGTATATGTGGAGTTCCTTGACTATTTCTTCCCTCTCCTCAATAGTGTAAAACTTTCTAATGAAGATATTATTTTCTTCCTTTGTCATGCCCATTTTGTGGGTATGACATTTACCCCCTAAAGATTTATTTTTATTTTTATCTATGTATCTCAAAAGGTCTAAATAAAACTTATGCTCCAATTGAATAATTTGTAAGGAATTATGTTAGTTTTCAATTTAATGACCATCTCAAGGTCAATTCCTACTTGTTGAGGATCTACTTCATTTATAATACAAGATCCAAACATATCTAAACTAGGAGTAAACTATAATATATCTTTGTTATCCTCAAAATAATTGGAACTCAATAACATTATCAAGTATAGATGGTTTAGGGGTGAGTTATATTCTAAATTTCTTCAAGAAAGATAGTGTCTATGATTGCAATGTACTAGCATTGTGTTCCAATGCATCAACAACATGATTTTTATGTATAGAAATCAAATTGGTTATTAAAGAAAGGGAAACTCTCAATTAGGTCTCATACACGGTGATGATAGCTTCCTAATATTTTATCGTGGAAAGAATACTGCATATGTACCTATTTCACTACCAAATCATAATTTCCAAAATTTTGTAATACCTTAGCCATTTATGAATTCCCATAAGAATCACATGCATTAGTTCTTCATATTCTGCAACTGTATTGGTGAAATAGAACTATAACTAGTGGGCAATGATTTTTTTTTCCTAATAGGACTAATCAATTCAAAATAATCTCTAGTGTCGTATTTACATAGTGAACCATTGAACCACAGTGTCTAAATTCTTTGATCATTTCTTTTGGTGGATTGTGTCTTTTTTCCTTTTGGGTGTAAATTTATGATATTGACCCTCCTAGTTATTGAGTTTCTCAAATAAAGGAGGCTCCCAATTTAGATTTATCTCTTCTTTATTAGAAATTTTGAAGTGGTTCTTGGTCTATTTGACTATAGTTTGACATAAACTATATTCAAATTATGACTGACATTTACTATGGATTCTACACCTACATGGTAGCAATAAATATTCAACATTAACTTTACTTCCTAGGCTTAATTGGTGTATGATAGATTTAGAGATGAAGTAGTGAAAGCCTTAAAAATTTCCCCCCTCATCATTCGATGGGTGGTCCTCATCTATTTCTATGTATATATTTTTACTACTAGGGACTTCTCTCAAGTCACATGATGAAGCATCAATGTATTAAACAACCATTATCTCTTCTATCCTGAGAACTTCAAGAGAATATACATCAATATAAACCTCAAAAAAAAATATCTCATTGTTTTGATTGTAATTTGTGATCACGTGCTTCATTCTTGGCTCTCTCTCAATTTTAATCTGATTATCTATGCATTTTGAAGGGAGCTACATATGAAAAAAATTAGTAGTGATGTACTTGTTAAATTTTTTAGATAAATATTGACTAAATATCATACCTACATATTTGAAATATCAACTACTTGAATATAAATGATTCGTTTTATCTGTGGATAGGAGGAAAGTTAGATATTTAAAAAATTTAACTCTCCTACCACATTGAATTTTGTCATATTAGGTTGTGTATCCTTTCTTGTGGATTCACTCAAAGATAGACCCAATGCTTTACATATGATGAGTGGCATGATGTTAGTTGATACTTCTAAATCCACCAAATAATTGGGAAGGATTTACAAAAAATATGCAATTAGTAAGAAATGTAGGGACTCCCTCTTATCCTAATATATATTCATTGGAGTATCTGCATGAGAAACTTCAACCTTATATTTTACTTTAGTCTACTTGTAATTCCTCGCCACGCAACCCTAGAGGAAGTTTCAATTCACAATAAAAGCGTATAATTTTTTTTTATTAAAGTGAATTAAACATACATGTTCATTTACAATTGACAACATCCCCTAAGGCTACATAATCGAGATTACTTAAACCCATACATACATCCACATAAACCATAACATTAAATTACTTTACTAAATAAGTAATAAAACAACATAAAGATACAACATATCATAATGAGATAATCATCCAAGATATAAATTCATTAACTTTAAACAAAAGGTTACACATCTCATTCCCAAAATGAGGCAATAGTACAAAAGTGTTACAATTAAAAAATTCCACCTCGTAAACACAAGAGGGGTTAAATAACTTATTACAAATTGAAACAATACAATGCTTGGATTAAAACAAGAACTGTGAGCTATCCAATTGGATGTCTTGCCACCAAGTATTGAAGATAAAGGGGGACCCAACGGTGTATGGTTCATGTTCCACCCAACCAAGTGGTACTCGAAGGCCCACCCCATATGCTAGGAGATAGTAACAACGTAACATGGACAAAAACTACAACCTCTAACCATAGGCTGTAATTCCTAGCCATGAGACCCTAAAGGAAGTTGCAACTCACCTCGGTAGCGTACAATTTTTTATAGAAAGTGCATTATTATCAAAGGAGATGCACAATACATCATAAGAACCTCTAAGGTAACTTGACAAGATAACATCTAACCAAAACATACACACTACTTGCACATAAAGCATTTATTAAAATATTAACCATACATTTAATTTCACATAATTACAAAGCATTAAAGATACTAACACTTAGGATAGAATATAATAAGCTTCAAATTACATTAACTTAAAAGTAGATTACAATACTCATTCCCAGAATGAGGTGGATCAAACCTAACTATTACAATTACAAGTATCCTCCTCCAAAACAAATGAGGGAAATAATAATAACAAGAGCTAAACTAAAGTAAAAAAAAAAGCTTAAACTAAATAATCAAACCACTGTGAGCTCTCCACTGGAAAACCTCGCAATGCAATCTACAAGTCAAAGGGGGACCCAAAGGCGTAGGGTGCACATTCCTCCCAACCAAGAGGTACCCGAAGGTCCACCCCCCATGCTAGGAGACGGTAACATGGATACAAGGATAATCCCTACAACCTCTAGACACAAGCTAACTCAACACTAAACAAAACCACCACAAGAACAATACTAACTCAAAGAATACATTGCTATCTGAGTTTAACAGTATGACTCACCAATAGCCTAAACATACTACTAACCTAGGAGAAAGCCACTCAAGATACACGAGTTACCCGTCAGATCATTCCAAATCTCGGGCCCCATTGAGCTTCACCCTCCTACGGTTATCATGTGATTCATCACCACTCCAAACTAAGGAGGTAAAAAATATCCAACAATCCATTCAAAGAAGATCAACCATTCAAAGAAGAATAAATCATTCCCCGTTCGTGGAAACCGGGTGACTCACTGAAAACAACAAACCTTACTACCATAGAGAACTCCAAAAGACTAGACATGAAATGATAACTCTCAAATTTAACATACCCCAATAGGAAGACTTACAATACCTCATCTAATACCTCTTTTCAATTACCCCTAAATACCACAGAAGATATCTCAAACACATCATACAAGCATAATAGTTTAATGTTTACAATATTCTAATTTATCACAACCTTACATATAGTCAATGAAATGACTTATAACAATTTGCACCACTCAATTATCCCAATTTAACTAATTAATTAAAAAGGCTCTTCCAAATAGAGATAAACATCATACTAACCATTTCCCCTATTTCCTCAATTTTAAAATAATAAAACCTTTGTTCCTACTAACATATTGTATATATTTTTTTTAATACCTATTCCCGCAATACACTTAATTAAATATTCATTTCCTCTAATTGCAATTAGACGAACCACATAAGAAATCAACATGATAATTAAATCTAAGATTTGGATTTACTAAATCCTTTCACATTTAGTGATAAGAAGGAGTAATAAGACAAGTTACACACTTTTCTCCAATTTAATAAGAACTTTTATAAAGAAAAAGGAGAAAATTTAACTAATTAACTAACCGACTCTTCAAATATCTCAATTTAACTTAAACAACTATGAGAACATCATTCCATTTATTATTCCAATTCCCTCAATTTTAAACTAATAAAATATCTATTTCCTCAAACGGATTACATCATTTAAATAAATTATAATTTTCTCTTTTTCAAAAAACACATTATATTAATTTCACCTAATACATGCATTTACATGCATCTAATCCAATGCCTTTTTAAATGAAAACAATATCTTCATTACAAGAATTCTTCATTTTAGAATTAACTTCCACTTCAACTCGAACATGCACCCATTTAACAAATGTAACCAATCTAAATATCTAATCTTCAGTTCCAGGAAAATATTTATAACTAATGTATACATATTTCCTCTATTTGAAAAAATATGCATTCAACCTTTTCTTTTAAATTACTTCAGAAGAACATATACATACGTAAAATATAAATACTTATAATATATACATTAAATATATATAAAAATAATTTTCCATTAACATTAATTATCTATTGAATTAAAACTAAAACAATAATATATATATATATACACAAAATATATGTAAACACAATATATTTTACATTTCATAACCAATCAAATCCAAAATTAAAAAAAATGAATTTATTAAAAACTGATTTAATAAAACAAATTAATAAAAATGAATTAATGAAAAGCGAATTTATAAAAATCGAATCAAATTCCATTGGAAATAAAACCGCAGGTTTAAGGAATATATAGTAAAGAAGGGGGGTCAGCTAGCTTACCACAGCCGCACCCCATGTATGGGGCGGGTGGTGGAAATACCATCGTCCACCTCCCTTAGGGGGGGTGTGGAGGTGGTATTTCACCCACCTCCCCCAACACACAACAATTCATTTTTAATGAACGAATTTCCTCAAAACAAAACCGTGCAGTCGCCTTACAACGTTTAAAAAGAATTTAATAATATGGTTTATCAATAGCTAAATATATATATTATATACATATGTGAGGTTATATATATATATATATATATATTCTCATATTTATATATTGTATATATATTTATTGAATTTCAACAATAAATCAAATTGGGGAAATTTTTTTAACAAAGCCATCTATAGGTAAATTTTAACTGGGCAACCAATTTTTCCTCAAGGGAATTTTCACAATTACCATAACCGTTTTCCCAAATTTATGAAAGGGTTTCAATTTCAATATTTTAAAAGAAAAGTTGCACAGACTTCCTCATAATAAAATTTAACAAACTTCTACAGGAAAATTTAAACAAATTTCCAAAAGATTACTAAAAACGCTTCCCTGAGGCTTTTAAAACTAAAAATAAATCACTAAATCACAGATTTTTTTCCTCTAAGTTTTTCCAAAACAATTCAACAATAAAGAAGCTTTACAATTTTTTGAAAAAAATTTAAAGCTTCTACAACCAAAACACAAAATAAACTTCTTGTACAGGGAATCTTTCAATTTCATTTAAACCATTTAAGCAAAGCTTCTACAAAATTGAATAGACAATCTTTCTCAAACAATTAAATAAATAAAATAAAACTTAAAAGAACCTATTTTCCTAAAGCTTGAAGAAAAGAAAGTTGAAGCAGAGCCTCCCCTTCAGAGATCAATTTCCAAAGCTTTTCTCAAAAGCACCACTTCCAAGAAGATGTAAAATTACAGAAAAATCCCCCAAAATTTTTGAAAACCACTTTTCTTTTTTATCAATTTTCAACCAAAACCTCTCTCAAAAATATCTCGTGAAGAAAATTCTTTTCTCTTTCAATTAAATTCCCTCTCCATAATTTCTCAACAAAGAGTAATTAATTCTTCTCACACACATGTCAAATTAAAAGTATCTTTTCAACCACCCATATTTTCTCAAAGCCTTTTGTCTTTTTAAAATAATTTCTAATTACAATTTAATTCCAAATACTAATTTAATTTCAACATAAATTTAGTAACTTCTAATTCAAATTTAAATTCCATTTTTCAACTTTCCAAATAAACATATTTAATTAATTAATTTTAATTACTTAATAAATAAATTTAATCCAATGGATTAAATTTAATTTACCAAATAAATTAAATTAAATTAATTAATTTAAATACAAAGCTTCTATCAAAACAACTAAAATTAATTAAATAAAAATCAACATTATATAAGCAATAATTTTAAACATTTATTTCCATAATCATGAACCCTTTAGAATTAAATAATATAAAAATAAGCAACCAAAGACACAAAAAACTCAACTAATGACACACTATGGCTAGGGTGTAGACCTGACACAGGTAACCTAGCTACTATCTCCCAATCATCATACCATTGGGTCGACATGCTCAAACCTGTGAAGCTAGGTGGAGTCAATGTCATGTACCTGCAAATCTGTATCCAAGACATCAATAGCACATGTATATAAAATCATCATAAAACACACCGTGAAGAGGAAATCATAGAATCGCAGGGCACTCGCAAGCGAGTGATGCAATCGTGTTCCCTTCACCAATACAGTATCACCAAACTGACATTTCCATCATTAATAAAATTCATAAGCAATAATCATGTCACAATAAACCAACATTATTGTTAATCAAAGCATGTCAAGTATAACATCAAGGAAACTACATCTCATAACACACATAGCCCATGTCACTCTATAAGAATGTTAAAATAATATAGCATCATAATCTAACATAAGAGAAAAACAAAGGGGTGTTACATAGGTAGACTCATACTTACACATACTGACTCAACTAAACACATGTACAATATAAGTCCAACTCTAACATGGTCACATTGCTTCTAGACATATAATTTGATCAAGTATGATAAGAAATCCATGCACACATAACAAATACCAATGTCATCCTAGACAGAGTGTCATCACATGGTTTTTCATGAGATCTCCTCTGGGCATGTAATACCCCTCCATTTTCTCTGTTTTGCGAAGGATGTTGTTTCCTCTTTAATGCTTTAGCATTCTGTTGTACTTTGACTATGTACTTGATTACAGTTGATCACTAGTTTATTGTGATGTATCTTGATGTGATACTATTTTTTTGATGTTACTATTATGACATGTTCTAAATTAGCATAAGTGGATATTTAATATTATGATGTTTCATGCTTTTGATTGTGATGTTATTTTAGATGCATTAGTTAGTACTACTGTATTGGTGAAGAGGATGGTATTGCATCACTCGCTTGCGAGCACCCTACGATTCCATGAGTTCCTCTTCACAGTGTGCCTTATTTATGACATAGTAATGCATTGGATATACTCTTTGTTCACAGGTTTATAGGTACAGGACATCGACTCCACTTGGTTTCATGAGTTTGAGCGTGTCCATTTCCCAATGACATTCGATTGGGAGATAGTAGCTAGGATTTCCATGCCAAGTCATCACCCTGGTCATAGTGTGTCGTCGGTCCTAGTGTGGTCCAGTTGTTTTATATTGTTCGATTTGCCTTGTTTCAGTTTATTTTGGAAGTTAGAAAAATGTTAAAGTATATGCTTTTGTAGTTAAGTTGGTGAGTAAATTAATCTGGTTATATGTTTGAAATGTGATTTAATTTATTGATAAAATTAAGTTAATTAATAAATAATTTAATATTGTTGTAGATTTATTTGATTAATTAATTAAATTAGTTGTGTTGAAATGAATTAAAATTATGCATTTTGGAAACTTATGGATATTTGGTTTGGAATTGAAAATAAAAAAAAATGTTTTAAAAAGTTCAATTTAGTAAATTTTGAATTCAAAAATTGAAAAGGGAAGATATTTGCTATTCTGTTTTGGAGAATTGATGAGGGTGGTTGTAGGGATTTTTAGGGATTTTTTCCTTATTATTGAATTTTCTTCTCAAGTTTTGATCATTGAGTTTTGGAGAAAATTGAAAAAGAAAGAGGAAGAAATTGTTCAATTTTGTGGGTTTTGGATAAAAGCTTAAAGAATCAGTGGAGCTGAAAAGGGAATCAAGGCACCATGAGGATCTTCTCTCAACTTCAAAGAAAAACATGTCCTTATCTTGAATTTAGTTTTTTTTGGTGAGATTCAATGGCATATGTGTTGAGGGGAAAACATTTGAAATCTATTGTTTGTGTGCAAAACAAAACCATTTAGATTCTTGCCTTCAAATTTGAAGAACACCTCTCTCTTAAGAAAAGATTGCTTCAAAATTTAAATGAAATCTTGTATGCAAATTAATATTTCAATTCTGTTTGTTCTTCATTTAGTTGAAATCTCATTTGGATGAATGGATATATGTATATATATATATATATGTACATATACTTGTGTGTATATATTTTACATTTTTTCACTTGGTAAGGTTATGCTGGCAAAATTTTTATGCCAGGTTCAAAATTTTATTGGTTCTGTTTTTTGGGGGTTCTGGTTTTTCATAAAAAACCAATAAAAAAAAAACATAAAATAAAAAAAAAAAATTGGGGCTGGGGGCTCACCCCACAACTGCCCCCATGGGAAGTGGCATGGGGGAGCCAGACCTAGCGCCCCTCCCTCCTTCATGAGGTTGTGCACTGTGACCACCATTAATGGTGGTCGGCTATGCAATGCACAACCGCACCACCATTAATGGTGGTGGAAGTGCACAACGCCGCCCGTGCCTGGCCAACACCATCGGTGCCACCCCCTGTAGCCGCCACTTACAACTTGCCACCGCCGCTCCCATAAAATCCATGGCCTCTACAACTCACGCTGCCATGGAAATTCCATGGCCGGTGACTAGGAAAATTTCACCAATCCGTACGCAAGCGCCCCGAGGCTGCACGATTCAACCCTAAAGGTTGGCCCATGGATAGAGGAATGTGCCTTATGTTTTTTAAATAATAATAATAAAAATAATATTTTATTTTATTTTAATATTATAACTTTATAATATTTAATTATATTTTAATATTATAATTATTATAGTATTAAAATACATTTAATAGTTATAATATTATGATGTTATAATATTATAAGATATTAATAAGTGTAATATTATAATGTTTTAACATTAACATATTAAAATGGATAAATTTAGGTAGGAAAATTAATATAATATTTTATATTATATTATATTGTTTTAAATAGGAATGTATAGTTATTTTATGAGTTTATGTTTTTTTTAATGGCTTTGTTGAGGGCACAAATTGGATTTATTGGAGGAAATAAAAATAGGCATGGTGGGTTAATTAAACCATTATTTTATTTAAATCATTATTTTAAAGGGAGTAGTTTTAAATTTTAAATATTACTTTTTCTTAATCAAGGGAATTATGTTAAATTGGTTATATTGAATAAGGAAACAATATTTTATTTAAACAAGGAATTTTGATTTGTTTGATATACTGGTTAATTTTTCATGTATTTAGATGCTAATAGGGAAATAAAATGATTAGTATTAATTCCTCCCTTATTTGAAATGGTGTATTTAATACAGTTTATCTAATGCATAAATTATTGATTGTTAATGAGGAAATGGATTTAGTGAATCCAAAGTAGATTTAATTCTCACCTTGATTATGAATTGTTGTTGTTATCGTTTGGGAATGTGGGTCATAGCAATTGAAAAGTCTTCCAGTTGGGTTTTCAAGTTTGTAGGTTGTTGTACTGTGTTAGTCAACCTTTGGATTGCCTTGTGTAGCGCATTTAACTAGTTTGTTACTCGGTTATCACAAACGAGATGTGTTGACTTTAGGGATTTGATATCCTCAGGTCGCACTTGTGTACCCTTGGGTTGTGGAGTTGTTCCATGTGTTGTCTTAGAGGAGTGGCTTGCAACGAGGGCCGACACACAAAGTGGTGCTAGGATAACTCATTGCAAGTTAGTTAATCCAGTGATAACTTAATTAACTGATTAGAGTATCACGTAGTATCAAATACTTAATAAGATAATTATGCCCCGCTCAGGAACACAAGGGCTTTTTAAGACTTGGGTTGAGACGAGAAGGCCTAGAATAGCAAGATCGTTATCTTGTCTCTACGAAAGATAATTGATTCCGCATTGGATCACATGAGGGGCCGAAAGTCATTAGAGGTTACTAGGATAACCCGAGTTGGGGGCCAAGGCCAAGGAAGACTCACCAGGATAACCTATGTAATAATTATGATGACACTTCTCCTAAGTCAACAGTATGTTTGCATTAGTGATGCAACTAATTATGTAATTCTGGAAGCATTGTGACCATTGTGTTAGTGATGTATTTGTATTTATTTCAATCCAGTTTTGTGTTAACCTATGTCTTGAGGTAGATTTTCTTGGATAGGAATCTTGGTTACTATCTCCTAGCATGGGGGGTGGACCTTTGGGTTCCACTTGGTTGGGTGGAACGTGCATCTTACTCCGTTGGGTATTTTCTTCTTGATTGTGTGGACGAGACTTCCAGTTGGAGAGCTTGTATGATCCAGTTTTGCTTCATGCCTTGTTTATTTTAGTTGATCTTGTGTTATATTACCACTCATTTGTTATCAAGGTGGAAGTTGTATTTGTAACCTTATTTATTGGACTTGCCTCATTCGAGGAATGAGTGATGTAACCTTATTGTTTAATGAATGGATTAATGAAATTGAAATTTCTCTCTTATACTTGATGTAAATTATCTTAATTGGAATGTATGTGTTTAAATATTATTTAAATAATTGACATGGGTTAAATTCATGTTTTTTGTTGAGGTTCTATCTAACCTTTTTCTTGTAACCTTAGAGGTTGTTAGCATTAGTTAGTGAACTTTCTTTAATTGTACTTAAACAAAAAAAATTAGTCTGTTTAACTAGTTGTTTGCAACTTCCTCTAGGGTTGTGTGGTGGGGCATTACAAGGCATTCTTCATAGGCTCTGGTAATCCTAGTGACCTCAACCGAATCCCGACCCTCATGCTTACTCATGCGGAACTGACTACCTCTTGTAAGGAAAAGATAGTTGAACTTGCCATTCCAGGCCTTCCCACTCATCCCAAGTCTAAACGAGCCCTTGTGTCTATGAGTGAGGCTAAATTATCTTGATTAGTGTGGATTATTTCCTAATCATCTAAGTACATTAGTTTAGTTATCTCTTGATTAAATCACCTCTGAAGGTTACCCATTTGACCTCTTTGGGCTCTGGCACCTAACAGAAGTCACTCTTCTAATTGACAACATACTATACAAAAGTATACTCCAAGGGTAACTCTAGTGCTTACAAACTAGACAACACAATCTCTCCAACTCTAGGAGGCAACATATAATAAAACTCACTACAAACACTTGGAGGAAACAATTCACATAACACACTACCCAAGGGAAATACAAATGGTTGACCAAAAAATTGACAACCCTCAACCTCTAGAAGACTTACAAATTAAAAACTCAAATAACCCTTTTTCCCCAATCATGAACATAAGGGAAATAATTACAACAAGCAATGGAAAGGAAATAATCTATTTTTGGATATATTAAATCCATTTCCCTTTCTAATACATTTCACAGTAAATAAACCAATTGCCTTAACAAAATATATAATTGCCTCTACAGTAAAACCATTTTTCAAATACTTTTAAAAACAACATAAATCCTTTTATTTTCATTTCCTTCCATTTTCCAATCAACATGATATAAAATAAATTTTAAATAAAAACTATTTAAATTAACAACATATATATTTAATATATACTCATGATATATAATCATTAAATATATAACTATACATATTGTTGTTAATTCAAATCAAGAAAATACTTCTACTAAAATAATATACATATAAATATATACACATTATATATATATATAAATATATACATAATGTATATATGTATCTATATATTAATTAACCCATGAATTTTTTGCCATTTCCGAAAACGAAAATCTGAAAGGAACAAAATTCAATTCCAAATATTATTAAACATTAAACATTTTAAAATAAACAAGACATACACCATTGGTTCACCGGAATATACATTGTATAGCCGGCCTGACACCTTGGGTGTCAGACTATACACAGTACAGATGGCCAATCCAAGTGTTGGGCATCGGTCTGTACTATGTATAGCCAGTTCAAACAACTAGGGCAACACTGCTACCATGGAAGTGCTCCCTCCACTAAGTGGAGGGCGCTGCCATGGGAGCAATGCTCTCCCATGTGGTGCGGTGTGGTGGGTGGTGGGGGTACATCCACCCCCACCAACCACCCAATACTTTTTTTAAAAACACATTTTTTTAAATTCCTTTCTTTTAAATACAACAAAATTCAAAATTTTGCTTTCTAGTACGTCGTACAAATGGCGATTTAAAAAAAAAATTATAAAAAATAAAATAAAAAATCCCCAATATCATAATGAATATATATATATATACACTATATGTATATATATATATATATATATATATATCTATAGATACACTATATGTATATATATATATATATATATCTATAGATACACTATATGTATATATATATATATATATATATATATATATATATATATATATTAATAGACTTTCAATTACTGGATAAATTGGGCAAATTTACAAAACATCCATCTACAGGAAGAAAATATAAAATTTTCCAGAGAACATTCCAAATTTGCAGAGGGTTTAAAATTAAATCTTTCAACTAACTTTCTCAATTTCACACTCCAAGAAAATAAAAAGGTAACTACATAAAGATCTAGATTTATTTCCAGAAGCTTTCAATAAGAAAATCTTCTAGGTTTTTCCACTGCAAAATACACAAAGGATTTAAAGAAAAATTCATTTTTTTCTACAGAGGTTTAAATTTTCTAAAAACAAATCTAAATGTTGTTTTTCCTCTAAGTTTGATTTAAAGTTGGATCTATCAATTTTCTCAAATAAATTAAATCTTAATCAAAGGTTTCATATATTTCCCTAAAAGAAACTTCACGACAACAACATAAGCTTTTAAATTTTTCTTTCTCTAAAAACAAATCCTTTTCCTAAATGGATTTAACAAAACAATTCATTGAACAATATAGTTTCAACTGTAAATTATAAACAATAAAATAACACAAGAAGAGAACCTGAATCAAGAAGCTTTAGACAAACAGAGTATTGGATGTTGAGCCTCCTCCAAAGCTTCCAAAACTTCTATCCAACAATTCTAGTGATTCCAACCAAAACAGTGTCCAACAACCATAGCAAGAACACGAGAACAATTCCAATCCAATCCTACAGCCAATAATTCCACAAACCTCTATGTATTTCCAATTTCCTCTTCCAAAAAAATCCCCCCAAAAATATCCTCACACACCCGTGAAGAAGCTTTCCTCTTTTCCTTCCCTTCCAAAATTCTCTCCAAGAATAAACTTTTAACAAACTCTTAATTAATTCAACTCTCACATGCTGGCATAATTGAAATATCTTCTAACAACCAAATCTAATTCTCATTTAATTTAATAATTCTAAATTATAATTTAATTCCAAATTGAAATTAATTTTCACCAAATAAAATAAAATTCCAAAATGAATTAAATTCTTTTCTTTCTTTTAATTTTCTCAACATAAAATTCAATTAATTAATTTTAATTATTTAATAAATTAATTCAACCCATTTGATTAAATTTAATTAATTAAATAAATTTAATTTAATCAATTAATTTAAATATAAAATTCTATCCACAATATCAACTTTAATTAAATAAATAACAACATTAAACAATGCAATAATTCTAAATATTTATTTCCATAACCAAGAACCTCTCAGAATAAAATAACATTAAAACAAGGCAATCGACAACTAAACAAACATGACTAAAGACACACTATGGCTAGGGTGTAGACTTGACACAAGTTACCTAGCTACTATCTCCCATTCAACTTAACCATTGGATCGACACACTCAAACCTATGAAACTAGGTGGAGTTGATGTCATGTACTTGCAAACTTGAATACAAAGTAACAAAAATCATATATATATATATAAGTAGCATAAAATACACACCGTGAAGAGGAAATCACAGAATTGAAGGGCACTCACAAGCGAGTGATGTGAACCCATCCCCTTCACCAATACACTCATCATAAATGACTCTTCCATAATACTTCAAATATCTCATGAACAAAACATGTTATTACAACAAGTAATTTAACACCAATTACAACATATCGAATCAAACATCAAATAAACCACATCACATCACATAATAGTTTGTCACTCTATAAGTAGTGATCAAATAAAATACATGATAATGTATGCAAAGTATCATAGTAGCTGAAACCAAAACAAAGCATAAAAGTTGTCTGAACAAGAAGCAAAACAGAGGGGTATTACATTCTCCCCCCAAGGACCAGGCTTACTCCTCGAAGCCTACAAACAAGTAGGGATATAATTCCCTCATCCTAGCTACATCTTCCCAGGTGGATGAAGCATCATCCCTGGGATCCCACTGAACTCTGACCTGATCAATATCGCACCATCGAAGAGTGAGCGTTCTACGTTGCGTTACAGCCATGGGCTCCAAAATCAGCTCTCTGTCCTCTACTTGTAAAGAATTCTAATCAAGGACGTGAGAAATATCTGGATGGTATGGCTGAAGAACAGAAACATGAAAGATGTTGTGAATATGTGCAAGACTGGGCAGCAAAGCAAGCTGGTAAGAAACTGGACCAATCTTCTCGAGTATCTCGAAAGGTTCGACAAAGCAAGGCGCCAAATTAGAACCCTTTCCATAATGGATTGGACTCTTTCGTAGATGGACCTGCAAGAACACTCTATCATCGACAAAAAACTTTTGATCCACTCTATGCACATTCACATACTTCTTCTACCTATCTTGTGCTTCTACCAAGTGCTCTCTAATTCGAACCACCTATTGCTCCATATCCTGCAACATCTCTGAACCCAATAATACTCTATCCTCTAGTCGATCCCATCTCAAGGGGGTACAACAAGGACACCCATACAAAGCCTGAAAAGGAGGCATGCCAATAGAACTCTGGAAACTATAATTGTAAGCAAACTCTACCAAATAGAGATAGTCTTTCCATCATGTTTGCTGGTCCATAACATACATACCTATATTTGGATGTTGAATCATTAGAAGGGACCTTTAGTCAAGTAGTTTCTTGAATTGAATTCAACAATTCATTCCTAACCTCAAGGAATTTTAGTAATTCAATAACAAAAAAGATTACCTTCATTTGATTGAGTTCATCTACAACATATTATCCCAATCACATAAAATTTTCCCTAGACAGGGGGTCTTTTGTGAAGAATTGGCCAAAAAAGTAAGATGCATTGGATTATTGATAACATCTAGATTTGGAAGTACTTGAAGACTCATATGGGGAGTAGAAGTGGTAAACTATCCTTTAGGCTTATTTATTTTGAGATTATATGGTCCCTTATACTACTAGAATACTTTTACATCCTCCTACTCATTATGGATTAACTTAGAATAAAATATTTTTTTTGAATATTCTCCACTTTGAGATTCATTTTGCTCCCCCCTAGGAAAAGTATAATTAGTTACAACTAAAGTCAAATAATAAGCTTAAGATAGTACAATCTCCTACACATGAGAGTTGGATATTTCTTGGGCCTCTACATTTTTTATTTCTTTCTATAATATTTTGGGAGCAATCTAAAACTCATGAAAATTTAATTCAAAATGTTGGCTAGTGTTGTGCAGCTTTCACAAATTTTACATAGTAGTCTCTATTAAATAAACTCTTCTTGGAGGATTTTTATCTAATTTGGTGGGTTCATCTAGGGGAGAAGAAACTCCAACATTGTTAATTTTGGCATTTTGCACCTTATTTTACATCTAATAATGATGATATTATCCTTGAATCTAATTAAAGTTAGATTGATAATTCATCTGACCATTTTACAAATAGATATTCCAATTATGTAAATAAGTTACATCTATAGTAAGCTGAACTTTATTTGTTCACCTAGCTCTTTGATGACATATCTCTCTTTCTTCTTTGATTTTACTGAGTTCAATAGATTATGAATAGGGAAAGTGTGAAGGAGGAGATTTAAAAATAAGGACCTATGGATGAAGAACCATGATAGTAGCAGCCAGTGCAAGAGGGTTAAGCATAGGTGTGTGATGAGATAGGGCTTGGTTGATCATATAATATTTATTGTGAATTTTTGGTTCGTGTAGATATAATTCAAAGGACCAACCCTTGATTGGCCTACTTCTACATTTACTTTGATAGCCTTCACATATGCTTCAGTAAGTGTAGGTGGTGTGGGATGGGTTCTTCTAAAAAAACATGAAAGTATGATTATCTAGAGTAGAATAATACATCTACTTTTATACCTGATAATTAAGCGAATAATGGTCTTCAAGATGCATATATACTTTGTAAAATTTGTTGCTGAAGTTTCTAATGATCTCATTATCTTTCCTCTTTACTTCTACAAATATCAGTATAATTCTATAAGCTCTATGCAAATCTTGAACCTATCAACAAATGTAATTGTAATGAGAAACCATGAATTAATTGATCTAGCTAGCATCTAAATGAACCAATAAGTTGATTCTTACCCTAGGGAGTTTGGGAATAACTGACAAGTCACATCTTCATGTTTAATTTTCCAATTACGTAGGGTTTCTTCAAAGACATTGATGTGCTTCTTTGCATTCTTTTTTGGATCATTAACATGAAATTTTGAACATAAATTATATGTATTTTTGGGCATATCCTAATATGCATTGATATGTATGGGGGAAGGTTTATTAGGTATCCAAGCCATTGGTGGTACAATGAGTGGAACAACTAAATGAGCTTGATATGAAACTATTGCAAGAACATGAGGTGGAGTTGATGAAGATCATGCTCCTATCCTATTCATCATAGATTTGGTAGGATATTGTAACTCAAAGAATTTTCCCTCAATGAGAGAGGAATTCAGTAATATCTCAAACCTTTTGGGAGATAAATAACCCATACACTTCAGCTTTAAGAAATTTTTTAGACCCTCATTCTAGCACCAGTTCTCTTGAGGAGTGCTTTTACACATCAAAAAAAAAAAGTTCAAAATATTTTATCTCTTGAAAGAAAATCTCACTTAGAAAGATGAACCCAAGGTTTTGATGGTCAAGCCTTGAATTTGTAGAAAAAAATCAATATTTTAATGATTTTCTATTTAACAAGGGGTCCTAAATTTTCATAGTTTCAATTTAATAACAAGGTTTTTGAAATGTATACACTTTATGTGAAACCTGAATTGAATTTCTAGGTCTCATATTTAAAAATATACATCTTATTTTGCAATTTGGACAATGCTTTCTTCCTAATCTAACTCAATCTTCAAATAAAATGTAAAAGGGGCGAGAAGATATTGGGTGAGCAAAAAATAAACACAATGATAATAATGATTTGGTGTTATAGGTAGATGAATCCCTTATAAAACCAAATCCTTCTTAATCAGATATTAACTCACAATACCACAGGAGTGGTGCAATCATTAGAGAAAATAAAATTCTTTAAATCTTAAAAATTTGTGCAAACGCCCATCCTTGTTTCAATTTAAATAAACCTTCATTATTGGATGAATAATAAAATAGGGTTCAAACTAACCATGTAAAGTAACTTACTTACAGTTGGAAAATTATAAATGGTATGAACCAAATATCTACTAGATATCTTCACACTTCACCATTATCATAACTAAAATTTAATTAACAATGAAGAAAATGAAGCATCCAAACATGAGAAACCATAAGTGGGAAGCCATTTGAAATTATATTCTTTACTTGTACTGATTTCAAATGCTAGGTTACAACTATTCCTATTCAAAAGCCTTTTACAATGGGAAAATACTTGTTGAAGAGTTTGGATAATTGAGAGGTGGGGTGAATTAGCTATCACAAAACACTTTTATTTCTTTAATTAATTCGAAGAAATCATAAACCAATAATATATTAATTAAAACAAATATGAACATGCAAGCACTAATCAACACCATGCACGATGAAAACTAGAATTTATGTGGAAATACAAGATGATAAAAACCAGGAAGAATGCTAATTATCAATTATAAAGCATCGGTTAAGGTGAGTTTTACAAGGGCTCACTATCAGTGGGCTCACTTCCCAATTAATACAAAAACACTGGTTACAAAAATATACAAAAGATGAACTGATGAAGTTGCATCTAAATATGCATGAATTTAGTTCTGATTAAGAGTACAATATCTAACAGTGGTATATTTGGTTAAGAATCTCTTGCACACCTTCCTTGCACAACCTCTACAATGTAGATTCCTTCTTTGGGAAACTTGACTTTACTTCCTTCTTTGTTTCTTTTTGCACAATCCTTCGCACCCTTATTACTATTTGCACATATCACAATTCTTGTTCTGATAACAATAAGGATGCTCTACATAAATGTATATATACACTTGGAGAACAAAATGAGTCAGCCTAGCAAAACATGTAAGGTTGAAGAACAACCTTGAAATATTCAATAAGGCTTGGCATGCTAGCATCAGACCCAAATGATAGGTCGCACATAAATATCTTCTTACCACATTACACCGCAACCCATAAATAGGTCATATATAGGATATAGCTTTATTACCAAAAGATAGATAACTTAGAATTGTATGAGATATATTTTGGATTCGATGGGAATACCACAACCAATACCAAATCTTGATTAACATCAATTGATAAGAATGTCACAACCAATAAAAAATATCGATCAACATTAATTTTAGTATCAACCAGAGAAGTGCAATTAGTCATACCAAAACTTGTATCATGCTACATAAATATCTAGATAGAAAGCATACCCGAAATAAGGTTTAGGCACAATAGCCAACAACAAAAGGATTAGTCTACATTATTTTGCTTTAACCATCTTCCACAGATATCCCAAAAATATGTACTTCCATATTTGGATCGAGGATAACATCCACACTATGCAACATTATAGCATATCATAGGATAGATCATTTATGTATATCATCCAGAGCACAACCTTTTGGATCCCAGGTTTTGACATCAACGACAACGATGCCACAAAAATTTCTCAACACCTAGGACCAAGATAAAATTTATATTTTGTATGTTGAAGTGCATTAAATTTTTTCTATATATTCTTCATCCATTTACAACTAGAATAAATTGTGAATGTACCGAGGGATTTGTAAAAATTACATTATATTATAACCTTTGTATTAAATTACACTTAAAATATCATAGAAAATCTGGGGCACAAAAATCTAAAAAATATTGAACTAGAAGGAATACAAAATATATAGTTGACATATCACAAAATGTGATCATCAATAACACCTTTTCCTTTCACCTTTTATTTCATGGAAAAGTAACCTCATCATTAGGTAGAACTACAACAAGATTATATTTGTTACACAGATCATCATATTCATCAATAAAATAGTGGTGCAAAGCTATTGATGGAGAATTTTGATTGATAAAATTCTCAAATTCTATCAAGAGCTGGGTAGGATCATCCATAATATTAACATTCCCAATCTTGAGGAGGTTAATTTATATGGAGATGCAAAATAAGCTTGCATGTATCCTTAATCTCGACAAATAAAGAGTTTACACAAATCAACCAAGAGGAGTGAGACAAAGTCAAGCACCCCTCAAAACTTAGCAAACCTGAGTGTTTTAGAAAAAAAATGGATGAATGTAACCTTGTGGTAAATATCAATGGAGAGAAATCAAGAGATGCATGCATAATGTTGAAAGACAAATAAATTTGTGCATCAAAAAACTCTTCATAATTCTTGGGACAATTTTTGAAAAAATAGTATTACACTAAAAGCTCATAAACTAAATCATGAATTTTGTAATTATAATAAAATATTAAAATATAAGAAAAGAATGGTAAAAGTATTTTCAAAACAACATCCCTTCAAACCCTTGCAGAAACCAAACATCAACTCGTGTACTACAAAATGTCAAAACCATAATCCTAAATGATGACTAACCAAAAAAGAATGGTAGCACATATTCCCACAAAACCATAAACTCAAACACTAGCTAGCACTACAATGATGACTCATCAAAAAGGTTTCCAAAATACATTTAAGATAGTCAAAACTATGACACAAATATAAACCAAGCATCACTCAATAACTAGCAACTAAAAGTGTAAAATAGACAAATTTATGATTAGTGTCATCAACATTCTTCTGCAAGTTGACATGGTAATAGATAATTTTAATGAAAAATATTAGTAAATTTTCCATTAATTGTTTATAGCCAATTGTTAGCAAGTTTAATGAGCCACATATAGTCTAGATATCTATACCCTAGTACTCCTCGTGAGGTTTGTTTATTCCCTAGAGGATATAGTAACATAAATGAGAATATGTGATAAGAGTAGAGTAGGCATAAATATCATATAGCATAATAATATCAAAAGAAAATATTCATCCATCCTTCATACACTTGTATAATCCTTATAACTCCTAGTGTTATATCATAATAGATAAAAAGGTAGGTCTTAGTCCCTTCTCCGGTGTATAGTTCTCTATGATATTATCATACTCTTACTCTTATCTCTTCATATATGATTTTCATTGCATATATATATGTATTACCTTGAAGGGAAATGAATCCTATCTATGAATAATTCCTTTCCCAGTACTACAAGCCTCTTTTGGTAGCTTGGAGTATATTTTGGTGACTCCCTAAACCTACTAACAATGCCCCCATTTTAAAATTATTTCATCTCCACAAGACATGATGCTCAATTAGGAAGGAGATGTTGGTATTCTATCTTTAGTTTAGCCAATGTGGCATTCCAATATTATTGCACCTAGAGGAGTGTGCCTATAAATCCTTGTATTTGTGCTAGTGTGTGCTCTACCTCTTGGAGATTAGTTGGAATTGAAAAATTAATAGTTATTTGTTTGGCCTCCTTCAAAATGAGTTCAAGAAATCTCAATGTGTTACTGATAGATTCCCTTTGTTGTAGTTTCTCCTATAATATCTCCCTTTGAGTATGGAGGTATTAAAGTTTAATGTGAATATTTTCTACTTGGTCCCTTGGAGCTCCACTTGGTTTTTACAATGGATGATTAGAAACTTGTGTGATTTGGTTCTCAATTGAATGATTTGGTTCTATATGTTCTTTTTTATGTTAGGCCATTGTAAGAAAAAATGATATATTACCCCAACCTCCCTTATGTTATTTTTAATTTTCTTGATCTATTTCTCAAGATGGGAGTGTGCAGTAGCACATCTCTTAGTAGAATACTCAATATTTTTCTTAATTATCTCTTCCTAGTCCTCTTTAGTGATGTTAGCTTTTTTGGAGGAAATTTTTCCTTGCAAGCTATCAACTAGCTACTTTAGTTGTTGAGGTAATGGGAGTTGAGTGTCCCAAAAATGATGGGAAATAGTATTATGCAAGGTAAGCACCACATATTTTGATTGTTCGACCTATTGGATGGGTTCATTTAGTAACTCCTCTAGAGATGTTGCATAAAAAATATTTCCTGATTTTATCTTCTATAAGGGTGGCATGCTGGAAAATTTATTTGCTACCCAACCAATGACACTTGTAGTAGATGTGGGGATGGCGTTGTTTGAATCTAATCTTATTGGCCTAGGAAGTTTTTGATCACAAATATAATATTGGAGGGTGTAGATACTTATTTTGAGACTTCCTTTTCCTTCACTTGTTCTCCTCCAAGGCCCTCTATTGTTTCATCTTGTCTCTCTATGTTATCTCTCGTGTTGGTCTCTATTTCTCTAGGATTTTCCTTCTTCGGAGTTGACCCTTCAAATTTCTCTTGTTTCTTAGTAATTTATTTTTATATCATTTGGGTAGTGTTTTTTTCTTTCTGAATAGCCTCTATATCTTCTAAATCATCTACCATGAGTTTGTTGATATGTTGCCTAGCTCAGAGCTCTTGTGCTTGCTCTTGAACAAGAGCTTATTTCTACTCCTCTATGATTTTTGGGAGTATGAGGAGATGACTTTCTTATTTATTTCTTCATATCTAGCCAATTCCTTAGACCTCTTTTCTCTTATTTCTGCTACAATTTCTCTAAGAAATTCTTTTATGGCTTCTTTGAGGCCTTTATTTGAATGGTTCACATACCAAAGAAAGATTTGAATTACTCTATCTTTATTATATTTATTCTAGTCCTTGTATATCTGGAGGAGATGAGGTAGCATTCCATGGTGAATAATGTCCAATTATAGGTTTACAATACGTTAATTAACTCTTGAGGTTAGCATGGTGATTGTTGCTCTGGATTTGTTTCCATAGTTCCCTTTGGTTGCTCTAATTTGTCTAGTGGAGGGGTTAATAGAGTGTGCCACCCTCATTTGTTATTTTGAAGAGGTTTCTTGGATTCTTCATCTTCTTATGATATCTCCTCTACCTCGGCTTCTTTCACCTCCTCCTTTTTCTACCCTCTTTCCTTTTCCTTAGGCTTAGCTTTTCAGGTTATTTTCTAGGCTGGTGGTTGCTTCCCCAAGTGAGAAACTTTCAATGTCAATGTTGAGGGTCCTCCTAATTTTCCTAATAGGGTGGTTTGGGACCTTAATTCCCTTCTCTTGAAAGCTTCTGATTGTGTATCGATATCTACATCTTGTTTGAACCCTCCTTCTAGTATGCCCCATTGCTTATAAATTTTCCTTTATTCATTTTTAAGTCCTCCTTGGCTTCTTGGATAATTTTTCTATCCATGACTTCCTAATATGTTCTAAATGCATTCGCAGTAGTATTCTTGAGGTGTTTTCATAGGGCTATCACATAGTAATTTATCTTTTTATGTAGAGACTTCATATGGTAGTGTCAAAATCTAGACAGTGTGAGGCTCAACTACCTCTATGTATGTAGAGTCCTTATCCAACATGAATGTAATGGTGTTGAAGTATTGTTGTGTGCATGTGAAGAGAACCCTTTCCCTTTGTTGTATTTTTTATTGGAATGTTTTGAAAAACACCCAGTATACAAATTTTTAGTCTTGTTTACCTAAGAACTAGCACATGTGATATTTTATTTGTGCAACTATGATCTAGTTGAGTTGGCAGACCTTTCCTTTAAATTTTGGTTGCTCATTTAGAAAATAAAATATTAAATAGATGAGTAATGAACCATATTAGAGATGGTACTTAGAATTCTAAATATTTTGGATATTATCCAATAGCGACTCCTTCATGAATTTTCACATGTCAAAGTCCTTTCCCTTTACCACCATCTAATAGGAAGTGTGAATTGTGGTGGCAGTTACTGAACCATAAATTTTTGTAGAAGGATGCTCTCTTACACTTCTATGGTTTTTCACCTAAAACAAGAAAGGTATTCCACATAAAACATGGGGATTAACTCAAGACTAGTGCTAATATCATTGAAATATGTCTAAATAGAATGCCCTAGATGCAAATAATTGATAAAAGAAACTAACTAGTAATGCAAAACCTAGAAAATGCATTTTGTTTGAAAACACTTTGTGATATGGAATCATATACTAAATGAACTAGAAATGCAAACCAAACTAAACAGAAAGATATGAAATAGAAGTTGTACACCTAGAAATGTTGTTGATTCTAAATTTTTTACCTACTAGGATACTTAGGCCATTTTGGGTGACTTAGTCCTAGATTTGGAAGACTACACCAAAGCCCGTTTCATCCAAATGGGTATCCAAATCTATAGAAAACTTTGAAAAAAATTTGTAGTGGGACAAAGACACCACTAATGGTGAATTAGGAAACTTTGGCTTTTTTGAAAATTTAAAAGTGGAAACAAAAGCTATCGGTCAGCACTTTTTGTTCCTCCAAGTATCTAGATTTGAGACTCTGATTTTCAGCACTGCAAGTGAATTTTTGGAGATGTTTTTTTTTTGCAAACAAGAAGCTGTCTTCAACAACTTTGTAACCTCTTCTTCAATTACTTCCAAGCCTTCAAGATGCCTAAATCTATAGATACAAAAGGAAAGAGAACAAAAATGTTGATTGTTAGGGCATAGGGGTTTTCCTTGGTCAATCCCCTTTTTAGGTAATTAAGCCAAAATGAAGAAATAAGATGAAACCTGAACATGAAATAAAGGAATTAGAGAGTTGGCATGATGATAGATCTTGAATTTTTTCAATAATGGATGAAGAATCTGCCCTTGAGTGCCTGTTGATGACTTAGAATGCCAAAAACCCTAGCTTGCTTGAGAAGAATGATAAATGAAGAGAGGAGAGATTAAATTAGGGATTATAGGTCTTAGAGAGATGAAAAATGAGAAGAAAACCTTATATTTATACACAATTATGCCCTAATTCCCAAGAATACCACATCACAGGCTGACCTTAGGTCTTAGAAAATAAAAACCCACTAGAATTTTGAACTTGTTTTGATTTTTGAGCCAAATGAGACTAAGTCACCCCAAGTGGCGACTTGGTCCCACTTACACAATTTAAGTGGATGTCAAAAATTAGATATTTTAAATGATGTTTATTGGGTTTATCTTCAAAAATACACTTAAATAAGGCTTGTAAGTGTAAAATGGGGCCAATTAAAGCATAAGAAAGATGTAATTATTGATGATAAGCCTAGAAAATTATGAAATTTTGTTACAACTCCTTACATTAATTTGAAATAAGACTTGGTAAATGATAACAAGAGGTTATTTAAGTGAAATATATTAGAAATGTCCTAGAAAAGTGTGAAAGTGGGTTACAACACTTCACAACACTTTTACAAGACACCATAGAATTCTTATTGATTCACAAGGGTTCAAGACCTAATGTGAATGTTTTGACCACTTTAAAAAATTAAATCTAGGAAAAACTAGGCCAAAATCCATAAGAAAGACTCAAATGAGCATAAAGATGTCCAAAGATACATTTTTTTCTAACACATTTAGCCCCCACTTTAGTGAGAGGATGAACTTAATTCAAACTTACACTTAAGTAGACATTCAAGAGGGGTCGAATCATACCAATGCGGATGAAGAAGGATGAAAAAGATCAAATGAGATGGTCAATCCCCTAGGATCCAAGATCCTAAGTCAAACCAACATAAGCACAAAAGGACAGACAAGGTGAATGGTTTGCAGCAAAACAAGATACATGATCATACAATGGCAATAACTAGAAGGAGGAGAAGAACAATGGTAAAAAGGTGGATTGAGATTTGACCATTTGTCCAACATGTTTTGGATTAGATCTAGGTTTTTTTTCCAAAAATGCATACTCACTCTAAGGCGATGGAACTCTTGGTTGTCTTTTGGGTGAGAAGTCCAAAAAAGTGAGTGTAATGCCCCGCTGTGGAACTCGAAAAATGTTATGACAATCACATAAACAACATAATATATATATTTTTTAAAGTGATAACATGTGACAACAACAACCATAAATATTTCAGGGTTCCACATCTACACTACCATGAATAACAACAATACAATACAATAGCCATTTAAATAATTTACTCAAGAGAAGTCATGTCTAGATAAATACATCAATACGAGTTTACATACAACATACAAGATTATATAAAATATTAGAATAATACAAATAGATACAAGGAATTTCATGCACATCATGAGTGCAATAAAATGAAGAATGAGATGAGGAAAAGAAGACATCCATGCCATGAACTCACCAAAGGAACTAAACTCCGCAAACACTATGCAATTTGGATCCAGCCAAGAAAACCTATGACAAACAAAATACCTGTAGGGGACCCAATGGAGTTGTGGCACATTCCTCCCAACCGTGTGGAGCTTGAAAGCCCACCCCCCATGCTAGGAGACAAAAAAGGTCCTCAAGTCAAAATGACCTCACAAAGAATTGAATACAATTACAAGGTTGAATCACATGACAAATCAAGAACCAGTCAAGGACAACAATAAACTACAACTATAAACAACATAATGAAAAATTGCAAACTCCCAGAGGTGACTCATGATAGAAAGCTCACAAGGTGCACTAGGATAAGAGTGTCATCACATGTATAGGATAGTTTACCCTAGGTAGCCTTCTTAGATTACCAACCCTCTACTACAGTTACCCTGGAAACCTCTTACGACTCCCAACCCCTATATGTACCATGTGGCCTCAAATCACTTCTCAAGAAGACAAAGTGTTCAAGATGCCATTCCAGGCCTTCTCAAATTGCTTTAACCTAAACAACCATTAAAGATAAAGATGAGGTAAACATTTGCTTTTAAGGTTTATTAAACTACCGAACCCCTACAACATGTTCTAATTATCACTTTTTAACATACTTTTGATAGGTTACCCCTGCAACCTCTTCTGGGTTCAGCCCCTAACGGAAACCACTCTTCCTAAGGTACAAATCCACCAATAGATTACAAAAAGAAGACAACATGCATGCAACATGAACTTCTTAACCAAGGACCTATAATCAATTGATACAATATATAACCAAAGTAACAAAGCATTGTAAAACTTTCGCAAGCATGTACTCATATAAAAAGATACAACATTTACCCAAATAGTAATACCTAGACATAATGTGAGAGATCCGTGTTTCCCACAAAGATCCGAACAAGATAAAATTGAGCAAAGATGACATTACCAATAGACAAACAACAAGCATGCCATAACTTAGTAACAATAAAAAAGCCTCTGGGGCACCATAAACCAAGACCCTTCCATAATCAAGAAAATAACACAACATAGGGAAATCATTTTAATTAGAATTTAACGAACTTTAAAATAAGATTCTACTTCATCCAAGACAATCTCAAAGCTTTAGAACATTGAACTAACGAACATAAATATTCTCATATCAACATTCTATTATCCAAAATCTATTAAAGATTATATCACCAACAATAACATTTGTTCTAACTTTTAAAACTAATTGATACAATCCATGATTTTAATATCTTTTCAAAAAATACATTATAAATATTGCGACCAACTTAATTAATACAATTTAACCATTCATATAAGATATTATCAAATCAAGAATATCAACCATAATACAAATTAAATAGAGATTACAAATAAATGTATTAATGCATCTATATTAGTGATTATAATATATATTATTATTATTTATAATAATCTATATTATAAATCAAAGTAGTATTATTTCAATTTACAATTTCAAACATAAACATATAAAACACTTATTTATTTATTGTATCCAATTTGAGAGTAAAATTTATGTTAAAATTTCTCTATACAAAACTTAATTAAAAGTAGTTATTATAATCTAATTTATGCAACTATTTCATATCTAAATTTGTACATAAGCTAAACTTAATAAAAGTTTATATTTAAAAAACATTACTTAAAATGACTAAACTTCTAAATAGAAATATACAAGGGAAGATCTTTTCTTAGAACCTAACACATATATCTACGTGTTGATTAAAAGAATTAAACCTAAATCGACTTCCATCTTTCGATTGTCCTAGAACCGAATGACTCAAATCTAAGTGATACTGACGAGGTGACTATGCCTTGAATAACGGTTATGGGTTGCAAAGAACATGCAACCACCGCTAGGGAGTGCAGAAGGAACTCGACATTCGCACATAGCTTAACGTTGACAATAGGTTTAGCAAATAGCAACTGAAGACAACAAAGTAAATTCCATGGGTACAGATACAGATACTTATCGCCATACAAGTTCCTTCCACAGGTGGCTTGATGAAGCAAGAGGCCTGGTGACCAAGTCGACAAAGGCTTATTTGTTGCTTGAATGAAAGCTTCGTAAATCGTAACAGATTTAAATATACTAGTTCATTGCCATATCTGTTAAATAATTCCCTACAAATGGATAAACTGCTACTTCACACATAATAGTCTAGAAATACCGATTCCCATAACTATTAAAATTATCTCAGGTAGATGATTTTCCATATCAAATAGACCATACAATGCACATGCTTAATGAAAGAATCCTTTTGAATAGATGACCTATTGCATCGAGTGTACCATACAAGAATGCCACAGACCAGTTCGCTATACATTTCAAAACAAAACCTAGTATTTGCAAACTTCAAAGCCCAAGCCCTTAAGAAAATGATGGTCATTCTAAGGTTTGGTATACTATAGAGTAGAAGAATCTATTCTAGTGAGTTCTTTTTGAAAGCTTAGACGCTAAGGCTCATACAATATACAAGTTACATGGAACAATGAAAGAACAAGGCACGGCTGGGTCGAGCATGCAACTCCAAAGAAAGAATTAGATATTTCACCAGACCGTAGCAACAACAGAGACAAATACATCACAACAAAGAAAAACACAAATAACCAAAGACCTACACACCCTATACGTAGTCAACAGGTCAACAACGTTTGAGGATCAACAAAGGATTATAGAGGAAGATACTATAACTACAGATTCAGTGCATGCATCAAACATTAAAGAGATCGTCTATGTTTCTACTTCTATAATTTGTAACCTTCATTAATAATACTATTTAAGTTTTCTACATTCAGTTGAGTTATCATCGCATTTATTTTGATTCTAATATGTTTCATTTTTCTATGGTGTAGCAGAGTTTGAAGATGAAATCTTCACAAAAAATTTACATGTTCATAACAAATATACTTTGGAATTTAACAAGATAAGAACCTGAAAGTGTTTCCTTGAAAACGGAGGATGAACACAACACACAATCAAAACCTTGTCTTTAACACAATTTGCAGCTTCTATGATCAATTCCTCAAAACCAAAAATTTTCAGAAAATATCTTTTGGAAACAATTTTTCTACTTCCTATTGTTCGAATATCAAAACTGTCTTCGCAAGAATGATCTTTTCCCAGATTATATCCTTTTTTCATTATTCCTAAATCTCAACTTAAACTTTTGTTTCAGAATGCAACATATGCATTAAAATCAATAGACATAATAGATTACCAAGATATTTCAACTTAAGATCACAACTCAAAGTTCTATTTTCGAAACGTAAAATTGAATAATGAAATCAAGTTACAATTAAATGCTCTTTTCGAAACAAGATATTTTAATATTTTAATTTAATCACATAATAAACTAAAAATAGCTTCTTTAATTTGATTATATCGTTAAATCATATAAAGCAACATTAATATTAATTAAAACATTATAATAATCTAAATTAACATAATATAAACATTACAGACTCATTCTTTTCAGAACAAAGGCTAAGGATAGAGTAAATCTCTATCTCCCATCAATGATTCCATTGGGTCATGGCATGCTCAGACATGACAAGTAGGTGGAGTCGATGCCTGTACCTGAAAGGTGCGTAACTTTGTACGATTAATCCAACATGTAACATATGAAAAACCACCATGAAGAAGAGTCACGATATAGCAGGGCACTCACTGATGATTACTATTAAATCATCTTCTTCACCGACTGATGTAAACATCTAACTAACGTAACATCATCATGTGTAAAACATAACAGCATAGATAATCATCATAAATGTCATCTCATGAAAGTAAACATCGCATGAATTAATATGGTGTACCATGAAATGAATTTCACAACCAGTCATGTAAATCATGGCATACAACATCGAAACAACATAATATCAAAGGTCTATCTACTAGCTGTGTCATAGAACAACTAAAATAATAATGTCATCAGGAGGGTCACTATAGTGAGAAACATACACTCATGGCTGGTATGCACTCACACACACGTATGTGTCTATGGTGAAAGTTATGCCTTAAAATGGGCTTCCCGCTCAACCATACCAAATTTATACCTCCTAATAATTTTAATAAGGTGCCACACAAAAATGAGACATTGTAATAGTGTAAGGAATGTTCAAAGGGATTTTGCTTAGTTTGTGCAAGGTCTCTTCTTAGGGATCATCATGCTTAATGTCTCAAAGGGAGGAAAGATGCAAATAGTCTCATCTTGTTTCTAAGAGAGGACAAGTGCAATGTCTCATCTTGGGGAACATTGTATCTAATGCTTCCAAGAGAGGAAATTGCAAAAAAAAAGAAAATTGCACAATGAAATGTGATTGTCGGTATATGCCCCCACTTTAAAGTGGTTGCTAACACCATTATTGTGAGAAATTTCTTTAAAGTAGAAGAAGATATGAGAGCTTATGCAGAAAGCCCTATGCCAAGTCCATATGTTTCCAATAAGCTACACCATAAATAAGGTATGTTTCCCATGTCCCAAGCTTTCTCTGATATGTTCATGAAAGGTGATCGGTTAGCCAAGGAAGACAATGACAAGTCACATTTGAGGATAAGGCTAACTAACCCCTTTCCCCCACTTAGTCTAGGACAAGGATGAGCCAAAATGTTTGGAAGATGCACGGTAGATTGAAAATCAGTATCAATTAGAGTAATGAGGTGACCTCACATAAGGGAGAGTACCAAACTCCTTAAGATGCTAGATTTTACTACTCAAAGTCTTGCATTCATTATTGGAATGACCGTGAACTCTATGATATGCATAAAATGAATGTTTGTAGTAGAATTTCTTTCAAGTTCATGGAGGAAGGGATATCAAGAAATCTTGGAGGAATCTCGATAAGATACCCTCTTGATCAAAGATAGAAAAGGTTCCTCTAGCTTGTGAAAAATATATCTCTTGCTTAGTACAAGATGTCATACCTACACAAGGCTCTATAGATTGTGAGATTTTGTACTCTCCATTAGAGGAGTGTGTAAAATTCAAATCATTAATGTTTTGTGAGATGGCATTGACATTAAGTGAAGATTTATTTGTTTGTTTTATATGAAGTAAAAGATAACACCTAAGACTAGTAGTGTCGATCAGTTTAGGATGCACTACTATTAAAGTCATCTTAGAAGGATGGTTTGTGAGAGCGTTTATATTGAGTGAAGACTTTTTTATGTCTATCAAAGGAAAATAACCAAGACCATCATTTTTTCCTTGCGTATTAGGCTCAATAGGGTTGTGGATACCTTGTTCTCTAGAACCACATCCTTTTCCACTATATCCAAGTTGTTTCATAAGCTCACAACCTTTTCCATAAAGCTTTTTCATTGATTTTGGATCTGGTGGTTCTTCATGATTGAGTTTTTTGAAGTTGGTTTTGGAAGTTGCATTGTATTCTAAACTGGTTAAGTTGGATGATTTTGAAGGATCTTTTGAGTTTTGTGTGGATAGTACTTCTTTTTCTTTTCGCTTTTCAGAATATTTGTTTATGATCTTGTATTCTCCCATTAATATAGGTACGAAGTCTAAGGAACCCCAATCATATTCTAATACCTTCAAGACTTCCTCAATATTTTTTTTCTTATATTTTTATTATGTGGGTTCCACTTGTGTTGTTGGTGTTAATGTTTCTAAAGGATTCTCTTTGTTTTTCTCTAGTTGTAAGACACTATAAGGCTCAGGATCAACATCAAGTGTGTACACTTTGTCTTTGTAGATGTACTTCAATCTATGATGAAGAGTGGAAGGCACCCCATTCATTGCATGAATCCATGGCCTACCTAAAATAAGATTATATTAAATATCATGTGGCATAACATGGATCAGTGTTTCTAATGTGGTCATTCCAACTATAATAGAAAAAGTGTTCACACCAAGTGTTTTATTTCCTACACTGTTAAATCCATTGATAGATAAAGAGATAGGTTGATGTTTGATTTATCAACACCAATCCTATCAAAAAGGGTCACACTACACACATTAACCCCTGAGCCATTGTCAACAAGGGTTTGCTTTATCCTTTTTCTATTGTATTGAGATATTATTATGAAAGCTTCATTTTGTTTTGCACTTCCAAAATAGGGAGCTCACTTTGGTGAAAAATAATATCAGCATTGATTCCTTGAATTAGGGATGCTATTTCATTTTTTTTGACATTAGAAGGAACAAGAACTTGTTGTAAGTTTGTTTGAATCATACTATAATAGCTAGGTGGATTCTGAATTAAATCCCATAGGGATATCTTTGTAGGAGTATTCTTAAGTTGTTCAAAAAGATCATACTCCCTAGTGTGTGAATTTAATTGAGGATCATAAGGCAATATAGAATTGGGCAAAGGTAATGGTGTTGAGGTTGGTTTTTGCAGTAGTGGATTGTTCCTAGTGTGGTATGCATGATCAACAATATTATGAATCAGTTGTTGTGACACATTATTCTTAGTTGGGTAAAGGATAAGTTCAAGTGTGATTTAAGTTTGTGGTTTGGGTGAGGTGGGGTACAAGATGAGTTGAGGTTGAATAATATTAATGGCCCTTAGTGAAAGAGAGTCTAGTGTTGCCTCATCATCTTCTTCTAATGGCATAATATCACTATTACCAATGTTATCCTTATCTTGCATCATGATATCCTCCCTAGGAGGAGATTTTTTATGAGAACTACAAACCACATGTTCTTGACATTTGAGGGTTGGTTCTTATAAAATGACTTCACCACAAGTAGGGGAATGGTCAATGGTTGAATTATCTTTCTCAATAAGGGTTTCCTTAGGTGAAAGGGGACACCTAATATTCTCATGACTCTCATTGGTTGTGTTGTCTAACATCAAAGCATCTTCCTTACAACTAGGGGAGATACTAGGAGAAGAAAAAGTATGATTATCATGATCATTTATGACTTCATTCCTTTGTTCCCTAATTTCTTCCAAAATAGGATAGGTAGGGGAAGGATCATAAAAAGGGTTTTTATAGTTGATAGAATTGGGGATGGCTACCAAGATCTTGAGACCAAATGGAAAGCACAAGAAGAAATAATAGAATGTGACAAGAATAAACAATATTCTTATCAATCTGATTCAATGATATGATTGTGATGTAGAATGTAGTAGAAACCCTTTGGTTATATAGCCAAGGTGACATACAAGATGTCATAGGATTATGAAAAGTGTCTTAATCATATGGCATGAGACAACTAATCAAACTTACCTAGGTCACATGTAGTAGTTGTCAAAAGATAAGATAACAACTAATGACAACTAACACCTTCTAGAGAAATTCCCTCCTATGACCTAAGTAAACTTAACATGTGTAAATAAGTCCCCTAGTAATGAATGAACTAGGTACAAGAATTTATTTACACCAACACCCCCACTTATGTGAAACTTGTTACAAGGTGTGACCCTTGGTTTCCTCTTCTTGTGGTAAGCATATTCCAGCACAACGCTTAGGCTTCATGACATCGTTTAACAACCTCCTATGGATATTGATCTTGTATAAATCCAACGGTTGTATTGGGCATTAACAGGTAAATCTTTTGGTGCAACAACAACCACCTATGCAACAATTGGTATCATAGTTGAGGTCACAAGTTCGAACCTAATGCTTGTCCTAGGGGCGATTGTTGCAAGGTGTGACCATTGGTCTCTTCTTCCTATGGTAGGTATAGTCTAGTGCAATGCTTGGGATTCATGACATGGTTTAACCACCTCCTTTGGATCTTGATCTTGTATAAATCCAACGGCTATATCAAGCATTAAAAGGTCAATATTTTGGTGCAACAATAGCCACCTATACAAACAAAATTTGGGAGTAGTAAATTATTATGTGAAAATGACACAAAGATGCAAGAATGACTCCCAAATACTAGGCCATGCTAGATACCCATGTACATATGCAATGAAAATTCTCACAAATGAAGAAAAGGAGAAAACCCAGTGGGACAAAACTCCTCCCCAAAAGAGGAATGAAATACAAAAAATAAGTTCTATCAATGATGCATGAGAGTGTAAAAACCCCATGTGAGGAAAAAGACCCCCCCATAAGAGAGAAGTAGAAGAGAGACAAGGCAACCCATCATCAATGTTGAGTCTCTTGCAATGATGGTACAAGATTGACGTTGAATGCTAAAGATGATCGAATGTCGCTGAACAATGGCCCTCCCCTTAGGAAGAAACAAAACCAAGAATGTATGTAGGATTTCAAGAGTATGGATGATGGATGATGTCTCTGAAGCATGCTCAAGTGTCTCCATGTCAATGTCGAAAGCTAACACACTCCAAACAGGTGTTCTAGGCCACACTGCTAAAGAGGACAATCCAAAATCTAGTCGAGATGAATGTAGAAAATGATCCAAAGACAATGATATCCCCTCTAAAGACAAAGAAGCCTCCTCCAAATTTTGTCCAAAAGTATCCATAGTCATTCCAAACTACAAAGAATGATGATGTAGAGAATGAATAAGAGGGTCAAAGTGTTCCTTCACAACAACTAAAGAAGGATCATCTTCATCAAAGAGAAGATGAATGCTATCAATGATGTCCCCCAAATCTACATTATGGGACTCCACAAACAAGTATAAAATACCTGTCAAGAAGTCATCCAAAGTAGGAAAATCTGAAAGACAACCAAGATCCTATTGAACTGAATCACAAGAATCCATATTTGTAGTAGTACAAGAATCATTAGCTACAATAGTATATGGAGGAGATATAATACATGGCACAAGTATTGGATTTGATGTGAGAACTCCCAAGTTCAAAAAGCCAAATGTATCCTTTGAATCATGATTCACACTAGAAGTGTGATCAACATTTGAAGGAACAAAACCATCATCAGAAGCAAAATCTACAAAGGTATACAACTGAGATGAGCGATCAACCACCCCAATAGCAATGATCTCTCTACTCTCCAAGTCTTGAATGATAACTAAATCAGGAGTGAACTCCATAGTTCTCCCATCTCCACCATGTGTAATTCGGTATATGGAAAGAAGATTGTTCGTCAAATGAGGAACACACAAAACATCCTGAAAAGTGTTATCCAAAAAATAATAGATCCCTTCCAAATTACAATTTGTATTGTGGTGTATAAAATGTGTCTGTAAAAGTAATACAACACAATCAATGAAACATTATATTAGAGAATTTAAATAACAATCTAATCGAATTGAAACAAACAAACTCTCTAAAGTCCTCCCAATGTCCTCTATCTCCAAGGATTTTTCAAGTCATTATGGCTCTCAAATTGTGTGTATGCACATGACTTGTTAAATGTCAACTTGAAGAACAAGATGCTAGAAATGCAATAAAACTTTCTACATGATTGATAGCTAAAATGATATGTTGTAGATTATTGTGCAAAGATTATGATAATACTATGATATTGATAATGAAAATGCTATGATGCACCTACAAAAATTAAGATGTAGCTAATGCTAAAGCCATGATTCAAACTAAGTGATGCAAATATGTAAATACTAAAATGCTCAATACTAATATGCTAAGACAATAATGCTAATGATTTTTTTGTAGAATGTACTTATGCTCAATTATCTCTATGAAATGTTGTAAATGAGGTTGTATTTATAGATTTCTCCAAGGCATCAACCTATGTGGCAGGATTCAACGGTCTTGATTTGATCTGGAGAGATGGATGGTCGAATGTGAAGAGGTTAGAGAGAATCAAGGAGAGTGTTCCCTTTAGTAGAACAAACTGCCAAGTGTGGAGGAGAAAGCCAAGTGTCTCAAAATTGGTTAGAATTTGTTGGAGATAATTACCAATTAAATATTAAGAATATTTTATTTCATGAGACACGTGATGAGGTGGAAGATGAGAAGTTAGTAGAAATGTGACTAAATTAAAATTTAGAATTTGAATTTAATAAAGGGGATTTAATTAAATAAAACCAGCTAGTTGAAGTTGTTTATTTAATTAAAAAATGAAGAAAATGATATAGCATACGAAGAATTTAAGAAAGTGAACTATATAAATAAATTTCTTGATTTATTTACAAGTAGAAGAATTAAATATTTATTAATTAAATAGCTTGTATTTAATTAATTTCTTCAAGACCAATTTTTGGTGTATACATTTTTCCCCTCTTGGAAGTGATGTGTTTGTGACACATTGCTTCAAAGAAGAAAATTTTGATGGCATTGAATAAAAATTGCAATATGCCCTAGATGTTGATTTTTTGATTAATGATGTATATATGCCCCCTCAGGAGATAATTGGGGAATTTTTGAATTTTTTGGATTTTTCTAAATTTTTAAAATTTTGAAGATTTTCTGATGATTTTCAAACTTTATGATGTTGAGACGATTTATCTCCCAACAATGAAGAATGATCCTGCCAATTTGATTAATTGATGGTTTTAAAAAATAAAATAAATCCCACTTAAATACCACTTAATTACCCCTTTAAAAGGTAAAAATATGTGAAAAGGGGCTCATTTGATTTATTTTCAATTTTGAAGATTGAGTTAATTGGAGCAATTAAGAAAAATGGTGATTATGTTCCAAACCCACTGATTCGAGCAAGTTTGATGCGACAACTACCCGACCGCATATGTACCTCTGGTAGTACCCTAAGAAACCTCTTGTTGAAATTTGAAATTTGTTTTTCCTGCATTTTGATTGTTTGAAATTTTTTATTTGCATTCTAGCGCATTAGGAATCCATAATAGCACATAGGGTTGTTGTAGTAGCGCATAAAATAGGTTGGTGCATAGGGACCTTGTTTTGGTGCATATGATAGTGTAGCACATTTGGGTCATGAATTAGCACATAGATTCAATTTTCTAGCACATATGATCATTTAGCACATATGATGAATAATGTGGCACATTCAGAATTTTGGTGCATTGAGATTGCAGAATGGCGCATTTAGTTTCTGTTTTAGTGCATTTGGTTGTTTGGTGTATAGGGACCCTATTTTGGCACATTGATAGAATTTTGTAGTGCATCTATGATTTCAGTGAATAGAAGCAAGTTTTAGTGCATTTACACCAGAGCTGATTTTTTTTAATTGATCTCCTTAATTTTGATGTTTGATGATCACATTAGCCAATGTTTTGATGATGTTTGATGATGTTGATTGATTGATCTCATGATAGGTGAGAATCAATGATAGGATAGATGATGATTGACCTCATGATAGGTGAGGGTCAATGATAGACACTTGTCGAGATTTTGATCGAAATCTCATTAGAGCTGATTAGATTGATTAATAAGTTGTTTGATAAGATGTTGATTTGCGATATGTTGTGATTATAGGAGGATTTTAGAGTTCTTTAGTCTCAAGAGTGATTCCTGAAGACTTGGGACATGATCCACAGTTGGTGCAGGATGATTTAGATGTCATTGCACAATGTGGGTTATCATCTTTGATTGATATTACCCAATATAGGATCAATAGGGGACTTTTGACTACTTTGGCTGAGAGGTGGAATGGTGACCACAACACATCTTATTTAGCCACTGGTGAGATGATTGTTATGCCAAAGGATGTGTATTATATCTTGGGGATTCCTATTGTCGGCAAGCTAGTGGTTTATGACCACCTAGAGTAGGGAGGAACTGATCCATTGCAGAGGATTTTCCATGATGATAAGATTAGCGGATATGAGATCCCGTGGCAAGAGATGGTTGCTTTATATGAGTCACTGCTATGTGTACTAGATGGAATTATTGGAGGTTTTCTATTTCCTAACTGTAGGTCAAAGGGACTATCAATTGGATGGGGCTAGATATTAGAGAGCATCATTACACAAGGGATCAGATATGCTTGGGGATCATGCATGCTAACACATTTGTATCACGATCTTTATCAGGTGGTATATCTTGGAGTTGTGAGTCTATTAGCTTAGGCTACATTACTATAGATTTGGGTGTGGGAGCATATAGTTGTTACACAACCTGTTTTAGAAATAGATCATCTTGTTGGGAGGCCCTATGTTTTTGGATATACAGGTCTAGTTGTCCAACACAAGATGGGAAAATTAGATTATTAGTAGTGTGTGTTGGATGGTCTAGAGACAGTTACATTGCAGCCATACTTGGATTGTGAGCAGTGGCCAGAGGATGATGCTGAGATTCCTTATGTGTTCTCTTCGAGGTACCTGATTGGTTAGACACCATATGTGATCAAGAGATTCCTGGTTATGAGGGTGGTTTGGAAATATGCTAGAGCTTAGGTTATGCCCCTAGGAATTTCCTTGTATGTTTGACGATGACAAGATATTCTAGAGTGGGGAACCTCCCTATCGTATGATGCTTCTTGTCAAGAGTATTTTGGGTTACAGGCATGGATATGGAATTACCATTCCGAGATTGTTGATGCATTGGTAATAGATGATTATGTAGAGTATTTATTTACCCATCCATTCTCGAGGATATCCAGCCCATAGGAGCTAGTAGCAATATTGGATGATGATGAGAGGGTACCAACACATGCATTTAGATAAAGGAGACATGGGGGAGATGGGGATGGGGAGGAGGGAGATGGCAATGATTGAGGGGATGGAGATGATAGAGGTGGCAGAGATGGGGGTGATGGAGATGATGGAGGTGGTGGGCTAGTATTGGATGTTAGAATAGCTCAGAGGAGGAGGTCCACAGTGTCTACAAGACCACAACATATTCAAATTCATTTGCCCTCCCATCAGTAGTAGGCTTAGATATCTTCCCTACAGGCACAAGTGTAGACTTTATAAGGATAGTTGGCATAGGCCCAAGCATAGATATAGGCATAGGCTTAGGTACAAGATCAAGCACATGCATAGATCGCCTCTTTGACAATAGAGAGATACCTTGAGATAGAGATACGAGGAGGAAGAGACCTTATCAGAGAGATTACAGAGAGTTGTTGAGGGGACCACCACAAGGGACATGTTGAGGGAGGTTCAACATTCTTCCAGGGAGATTGAGTATTATAGGATGCAGTATCATGAGGTAGTGCCTATAGAGCAGTGTGGCACTTATGCTTAGTTGGTTAGTGCCAGATTAGGTAGGAGTCAAATTCTCAAACTATGAGTAGGGGTGTGACTGGGCCACCTCCGAGAGATCCATCAGGCAGGGATCTAGGTGTAGGTCCATTAGGGGTGTAGTAGGAGGGTCAAATATGTTGATAGAGTCTGGGGGAAGCACCACATAGCTCTCATGTTCCTATTTGACATATTGACACTTGATGATGTATACATTTATTCAATTAGAGACATGATGATTTTTTTTCCATTTTGATGATGCACCTCTCCACATTTTACGATATCATTGTACACTTGAAATTTATTTTGAGATTATATATGAGATGCAATGGATACTTATTGATCTATATGGTTTCTATACGATTTTATGATGTATGCTTATGATGGATGTATTTGATTTTTGTTCTATATGCTATATGATTTTTTATGATTATGTCATGGATACTCATGGATGCATGAATTATGATGCTATATATTCTATGTATGATTCTTTTATGCTATATAGGATGGATTTAATTATGCAAATGTGTTATTTTTCCAATGCCAATATATGATGCATCTATGCTATATGGGATTAATTTGATTATGCAAATGAGATGTAATGCACTTTTTTTTTGTATTTTTTAAATGAAAATATATGATCTAATGTATGGATGTATGATTGATGATATGGGTATGTGCAAGATCATGATGGGCCAAAAAGTGGTGATATGTAAGTGATATGATGGCCCATGTGGCTGAAATTATTTTTTTACCCAAAATTGATGAAACAAAAATGCTTTTTAAAGGAGATTCTTAAATTTCCACCAATATAAATTATGCTTTACTTTAAATTTAATAAATAATTATTATTCATTTTCTATTTGAATTATGACTAAAGTCCTGATTGATAGGCTGAATGAAAAACATATATAGCTTTCAAATGGTATCACATTTTTGGAATCCCAAACACACGTCATATTCTATGCTTCACATACTATAGGATTAAATTTTTTTGAATTTCATGAAGTTTTGACCATGTTAAGGTGGTCAGACATACAAGTTTTTTATATTTTTTAAAAGTTGTAATAAAAAATTCATAATTAATTATTTACTTGGAAAAAAATTACAAAAAAATATGCATCACATCATGACATGAGTCCTCTACTTATATCTAAAATATTATAAAAAATATTATCATTTTATTGTAGCTAGGGTGGTTAAATAGACACCTACTTATTTTTTCCCTAAAATTTAAGTACTACTGCATTGAAATTTCAAATTTTCATCAAATAGACTTAAAAGAAAAAAAAACCTAGTAGTTTAGAAACTACATTCAATTTTCTATAGATTCTATTATTACATATTTTTGAAATAATATAGATAACTTATGAAATTTTTTACATCAAGTTGCCTAAATCTAATTTTATGATTTTTCATTGCCACTTAAGGGCCTATTTTTTTAGTGATGATCCTGCACATACCCTATATGATGATGTTTATGCAACTATATGTGAATGATCTTGTCTTTGTTAATGTCCAATGTACTCAATGGAATTTGATGGGAGAGATAAAATTATTTTGAAATTTTGGCTAGCCTTTGAAAAATCTATAATGCAGATGCAAAACTAATATGGATGCAATCTATCCTAGCCATGCAAATGTAAATATGCAATGATGTCATTTTTTCAGTCGATATGTTGTGCTTGGTGTCATCATTGAGCCCTTTTAATCTGTTGAAAGTTAGTACAAACATCAATTTTATAATTAGACCATGATGACTTGAGTACAAATTCCATTGATTTTTTATATTCCAAGGTAATACAAGCATCTAAACATAATTGAACTGAGATGTCCCGAGTATTGCTTGCATAAAATAGATAAGAGTTAATCTTTTTCCTATGCAAATCCAAAATTTCATAAATGATACTTTGTAGAGCATGTTCCATGACAATTTGCATAGTAGTAATTATTAACTCATAGATATCAAACAAAGAAAATATCATTCTCGATCATATATTCTCTAGTCCATGACATCCTTGACTTTCTCAAGAGAAATAATAACAAAAACCAAGATACAACAGTTGAATATTCTTTCTCAAGTGATGAAATCGTGATTCAAAGGAGTATCATCCATTTAGATTTATTTTGACTGATCTTGTTGTTTATTTGAATGGTTGATTTCTGTAAAATTTGTGATCGATGTTTAATGTATCGTTGCTATCATGCTTGTTGTGTTTGCTACATTTTATTACTATTTTCTTGTCCATTATTGTTTGAGCTCAAATTAGATTGCCTCCTGTGAGAAACCAACCATTTATTATGAGTATGCACAATGATAACCAAGCCAGGATGAGACACGACTGCGATGCCCAGATATATACATGAGGTTCATAAAATGCTTGGGCATAGTGATGGCAAAAAATAGATGACCGAGACATGTGATAATAGATGGAAAAGTTAATCTATCCCAAACATCGCCTATTGCGAGGTTTTCACTACTTTTTTTTATTAAACTTTTTCAAATTTTATGATTTTTTTGTTGTCACCAATACGCCTATTTGCCAGGTTTTCATCAATGTAGCGATTTTTTTATTTTTCACTTTTTTTTGTATTTTCTCTTTTTCTCTTTCTTTTTTTCTTTTTCAGTTTTTTTATTTTTTGGTATTTTTGACTTTTTGGCCATCCACTGGATGAGTTATGTGTACAACCTCTTGATATGAAGGTTTTTGATGGGTTCTTCAAATAGGTCCCCTTTAGGTGTAGACAACTGGTATGCTCCTGATCCATAGACTGATACAAGGACAAAAGGACCTAGCCAATTTGGTTCAAAATTTTCTTTCTTTTCCCTATCATATTGATTGTGAGGATTCTATTTCAGGACCAAGTCACCAGCCTGAAAAATTCTTTGTTTGACCTTTTGATTATAGCTCCTTGAAATTCTTTGTTGGTAAGATTTCAAGTGATCAACAGCATGCTGACGACATTCATCCAACAATTCCAACTCTTGTAGCCTGGACACTCTATAGTCTTCCTCTAAAATGATCCCCTTCAATGATACCAAGAGTGAAGGTAACTCAACCTCAATAGGTAAAATGGCCTTTTAACCATACACAAGAGCATATGGTGTGGTTCTTGTAGGGTTGCGGATGCTAGTACAGTATGCCCACAAAGTAGGGTTTACTTGAACATGTCAATCATGGCCAGCATCATTGACAATTTTCTTAAAGATTTTCAAGATCATTTTCTTTGATGCTTCTGGTTGGCCATTCCCTTGAGGGTAGTAAGGTGTGGAAAATTGATGTTGGATATGGAATTTTTCACAAAGTTCTTGTATATCCTAATTTTTGAAAGGTCTACCATTGGCAGTGATAATGGAACTAGGAATTTCATACTGATAGATAATATAGTTCGAGATATAAGAGGAAATTTGTTTACTAGTGATGGTGGTTAACGGGATGGCTTCAATCCACTTTGTGAGATACTTTGTGGCTATGATTATGAATTTGTGTCCATTAGAAGATGATAGATGAATCTTACCCACAAGATCAATTCCCCATTGAAAGAAATGCCAAGTTGATGTGAATGGTTGTAGCTCTTGTGCTAGTGCATTATAATATTCCCATGGACTTGACATTTCTTTCACTTCTTAACAAATTGAAAAGATTCTTTCTCCATGTTCAGATAGTAATATCCCAAGCATAGGATTTTAGTAGTGAAGGTAAGGCCACTTGAATGAGTGCCATAAATACCTTCATGAACCTCTTATAAAGTGATTTTAGATTCATTATATTCAAGACATCGAATGACAGTATGATCAAGACCTTGTCGATAAAGTATATCAACTATCAGGGTGTGTCAAGTTGCTTGATAGATAAAGTTTCATTTTTGGTTTTGGGATAGATTAGGTGGTAGGGTATTTTCTCTCAGATAGGTGTAAATCTTCCCATAGATAGAAGAATAAACCTTGACTAGATGGTACACAACTTGGGATTCAGGTTTATCATAGGTGGGGTTTAATATTTGCTCCACCATGAATTCATAATGAGTTCATTTTTCTGGTATCTGTAGAAGAGAGGCAATAGTTTACATGGCATTTGTAGCTTTTTTGTCTACACTTGGAATTTGTTCAAATTTGATTTCAACAAAATACTTCTTGAAGTCATCCACCATCCTTTTGTATGGCATTAACGTGTCATATTTTGTCTCATAGTCATCATTAACCTGATTTATGATTAGCTGAGAATCTCCATAAACCTTTAACTCTATGATTTTCCACTCCATTGCTACCTTGATACCAATTATTAGTGCTTCATACTTAGTTGTGTTTTTAGTGCAAGGAAACATCAACCTATATGATTTTGGAATGGTGTGTCCCTAAGCAGTGACAAATAAGATTCTAGCACCTGATCCATGTTGCATGTAAGATCCATCAAAGTATAATATCCACTATTGTGTTGACACTATTAAGAAATCTGCATCTAGAAATTCAATGTGCATGGGATGATCATCTTGTAATGGTTCTTTAGCTAACTAGTCTACTATTGCTTGGCCTTTGATTTCTTTTCTATCCATAGAATAAATGTCAAATTCACTCAATATTATTACCCACTTTTCTAGTATTCCCATTAGATTGGATTTGCTAAGTAGATATTTCAATGGATCTATCTTAGATATCAATTTGATGGTATGTGTTAACATGTAGTGTCACAAATGTTGAGTAGAAAAAACTACTATCAAACAAGCTTTTTCAATGATGGTGTAGTTAATCTCATAGTCATTCAGTGCTCTACTGATGTAATAGATCACCCTTTCTTTTCCTGTAGAGTCTTCTTGTGCTAGCAAAGCTCTCAAAGATACCTTAGTAGTTGCTATGTAGAGTAACAATGGTTTTTCTTCTGTTGGTGGTACCAAGATAGGTGGATTTGTCAAATAATGTTTCAATTGATTAAAGGCCACTTCACATTTTTCATCATATCTAAAAGAAACATTCTTGTGTAGAGAATGAGTAAAAGGGTGACTTTTTTCCACCAATTATGCAATGAATCTTCTAATAGATTGAAATCTTCCTTATAGAGATCTTAGTTGGCTGACATTCTTAGGAGGAGGCATTTCCATCATGGCTTTAATTTTCATTGGATTTACTTCAATGCCTTTAGCCAAGACTATGTATCCTAAGAGTTTTACTAATGTTATGCCAAATACACACTTCTTTGGGTTTAACCGCATATTGAATTTATCTAACCTAGTAAAGATATTATCCAGGATTCCCAGATGTCCTTCCCTAGTGAATAATTTTGCTAGCAGGTCATCCACATAGTCCTCCATGAAAGTGTTCATGATGTCATGAAAGATTGTTGTCATTGCACGCTGATAAGTGGCTCCAACATTCTTTAATCTAAAGGGCATGGCATTCCAAAAAAATGTACCCCATGGGCATGTGAAATCTATTTTATCTTGGTCTTCGAGTGTAATTTTTATCTGATTATATCCTGAAAATCCATCCGTGAGTGATAGCATTGCATGCCCAGTAGTTAAATCCATAATGACGTCAATATTAGGCAAAGGAAAATCATCCTTCAAACAAGCCTTGTTAAGATCTCTAAAATTCATGATATTTTGATACTGTTATCAGGTTTAGAAAGTGGTACACTATTTGAGATCCATTTAGCATAATCAATTGGTTGGATAAATCTTGCATCTAACAATTTTTTCAATTCTTCTTTCACCAATAGGGCGATGTGTGGATGCATTTTCCTCAAATTTTTCTTTATTGGCTTCACTCTACATGGTAGAGATAAGTGATGCATTATTAGACCTAGATCTATTCCTAGCATGTTAGTGTAGGACCAAGCAAAGTTGACTTGTCTCTCTTCAAATAATTTTGTGAAGCTTGGCTTTTCTTGTTTTGTCATGGATGTAGCTAGATGTAGGGTTTTCACTATTTTTGCAATACCAATATTTATGGATTGTGTAGGCTCAACCAATACTGAAGATATCTCATGATGATGTTCGGGAAGAGTGTCAAATCTCCCATCCTTCAGTGCCTCAAAGAGGCTTTCACCATTGGATAAGCTCTTTATTTTTACTTTTTCTTGATCTAATACTGCCATTGAATGGTTTTCACCATTAGTTCAATTTGTTATATTCATTTTGCAGTAAAGAGATTTGGCACTCCCATTGTTCGAAGCTTTATTATGAGATTTTTTGGTGAAATTTGTTTCGAGATTTTCAGAACAAAGTAAGTTGACAATGGCATGGTCATTTGGAAAGATAGGGATATCAAGCAGCTCATTTTGGTCCCAGTCAATAAGTTCAGGATGTACCAAAGGAAAAAAATCATCAGATTGGTTTAAGTCAAAAGGCGGTAAGCATCATGATGGAAATGTCTTCAAAGTGTTTTATAGCACTATTGAGGTCTATAATGTTACTCTCATCCAAATTGTAATGCCCCGCCAAGTAACCTTAAAGGAAGTTGCAATTAACGTCTTAGGCGAACCAATTTTTTTTTATAAAGTGCATTTAACATACACATTCACTTAAAACCCACACATACATATTACATATAACCATAGCATTATAAACTTATGAAATAAACATCATACATCAAAAGAATACCACATAACATAATAAAATAATCAACCAAGGTATAATCTCATAATCATTATCTTAATCCAATAGTTACATCACTCATTCCCAGAATGAGGCAATAATACATAAGGTTACAATTACCGAGTTCCACCTCATTACATAAGAGGGATAAAATAACTTATACAAATGGAAATATTACAATGCAAGATATTACAACAAGAACCACGAGCTGTCCATCTGGATGTCTCGCCACCAAGTACTAAAGATAGATGGGGACCCAACGGTTTTGGTGCATGTTCGACCCAACCAAGTGGTACCCAAAAGCCCACCCCCCATGCTAGGAGATAGTAACAAAGTAACATGGACAAAGATCTACAACCACTAACCAAAGATAGACTCATACTGACTCATACGGATATAACCAAACAAATGAACCAACAAGTTCAACTCAATCACCAAACAAGTACAAATCAAGTACAACATCAAGTACAACTCCAATATCATTGACATAGGTCACATTGCTTCCAAACATAATATTAATCAAGTATGTTCAGAGAACCATACACATAAAACAATTAAAAATAGTTGTCCTAGATAGAGTGTCATCGCATAGTAGTCATGAGATCTCCTTTGGGCATCCTTCATAGGCTCCAGTAATCTTGGTGGCCTCAACCGAATCTCGGCACTCATACTCACTCATGCGACATCAAATACCTCTCGTACTAACCAGATAAATGACTATGCCATTCCAGGCCTTCTCACTCATCCCAAGTCTAAATGAGCCCTTGTGTCTATGAGTGAGGATTAAATTATCTTGATTAGTTTGAACTGCATCCTAATCATCTAAGTACATTAATTTAATTTTCACTTGATTAACTCACTTCTGAAGGTTACCCAGTTTACCACTTTGGGCTCCGACCCCTAACAAAAGCCACTCTTCTATTCGACAACACACACCCAAACAATCCACCAAGGGAAACACAAGTGCACACCAACTAGGCATCAAACCACTCCAACACAAGAAAGATACCAATAATAGAACTCACTCCAAACATCTTGGAGGCAACATAACACATAGCCCACTCCTTTCACAGGAGGTACAAAACATCCCCGTTCATGGAAACCGGGCAAAACTGAAAAGACACCATGCACTACCCAAGGGAAAACAACTAGATGACATAAAGGTTCAACAACCCTCATCCTCTAAGTTCTCTTGGAAGACTTATAATTTAGGACTAACATTAAATCCCAAAACCAACAATGCAACTTGACGGCATAGCAACAAAAACATTCAAGTTATTAATCAAATCTAATATTTGGATTTCCTAAATCCATACTCATTCAATAAGTTACATTAACAAGGTCAAAGACACACTTACAGGGTTAACTCAAACAATCATATACCCATATTTCTATTTTCATTTTAGGAAGTCTCAAACAATTTAAACTTACATCCCTTTACGAAAATAGAGAACTAGAACATTTAAGACAATCACGAGAAAATTACTATTTTTGGATATACTAAATCCATATCTCTTTCATATTTCATTCACAATAAATTAATTGCTCTAATGGAAAGAAAACAATTTAAGATAACTACTTGCCTCATCAATATAAACAACTTCTTAATTTACTTTTAAATCGACACAAAATCATGCAAGAAAACTCTTTCCATTTCCTAACCAAATCTTACATCTCATTCAATTTTCTATTTAGAACATGAAATCACTTTAATATAATAAAATATCATTTCTCTATCCATTTGCCCGTATACACTAATCAATCAATTTTTAAATCTCTATTTGATAATATATTGCATGCATCTTATTACAATAAAATACGATAATGAATTTATCCTTAACATATTTATATATGCTCCATATGATATATACACAAAACATATATATTAATAAACTCAATTATATACAGATTTTTTAATATTCCAATCACAACGATTAATTTGCTCTATGGAAATAAAACATAATAACTATTGCCCCTTTCAAAATTAATTGAAATAATTAAATAAGTGCCTTTAATTTATAATAAAGGATAGATTAGTTCAAATAATTAAAGTCGAATCCATTGTTTTCTTTTAAAACTAACAAAAATCTTCTACAATAATTATTTTCAATTTCCTAACCCAAACTTTATATTTCTTCTAGTTTTCCAACAACACCCTATGTTAATCTCATCTAAAAGTTTCCCTTTCCAAACTCTTATTACATACATCCATTTATTCAAACCATAAAATAAACATTCTCAACAAATAAATTGTTCAAATGGAAAATGATTAAATTAAAATAATTAATTATCTCTTTATAATAATAAATTCCTGAATTTACTTTTAAAACAACACGATCCCATGCACTACCAAGAGAATTCACAACAGGTTGACATCACAACGACAACCCTCACAAACAACAGACCATCTGGAAGACTATAAACTAATAGGTATTCAATCCATTCTCAAAGCATAAACATGAAAGACATAATCATTGAACGCAATAGAAGAAACTACATTTGGATACTCTAAATCCATTTCTCATTTCATTACATAATTCATTATATCGATAAAACTGAATTAATAATTTATCTTTTTAGATAGGGGAGAAATTACACTAATATTTTATTCTTTAATTGCTCTTAACAACTATGACTCAAAACATTTCACTTTAAATTAAATAACCAATTGCCCTTGCAAATTAAATCATTATTAAATTAATCAAATTAACATTTGGTCTCTTCCATAACTTATTGTGTTAAAATAAGATCAATATTTGGACTATAACCTAATATCATATATATATATTTCCAATTAAATCAAATTAATAATTGGACTTTTACACATGAATTTAAATTTCACAATTAAATTTTAAACTATGCATTTTTTAAATCAAATATTTAACTCCTTCAATTAAACTTTAACATGCCATTTTAAAATAAACAATAATTTCTCATACGTTTATAATTTTAATTCCACTAATCTAATATACAAATTTTATTTAAAATAATATAAATAAATATAATACTTTAATATTATAAATTATAATATAAAATATTATTAAATAATATTTTAATATTATAATAACAATACATAAAATATTAATATTTATAAATATCAATTTAATATTATTTTATTTTTAGAGCGGCCATGGGAAAATAACTTAACAGCAATCTCGTGTTTCAAGCATAACTTTATAGGGATAAGAAAATTTCAAGGTGTAGAAACCCTTTAAATTTTCTGAGAACCCAGTTTGTATAAGTGGAGTTATACATGACGCAACCATACCATTTTACCATGAAAAATATAACTGCCCTACAGATTTTAAAATCCGATTTTTAATAATAAACAGAGGGTTTCATTTTCTAAAAAAACATTCTAAATGCTTCATTCAATTTCTATGTTTGATTCCAATAACAAAATAATCAATTGTCTCAAATAATTTAAATTCAACTAAGGTTTTCACAATTTTCACTCAAGAATTTTCACAAAGCAAAAGCTGTAAATTTATTTAATTATTTTCTTCTAATAATAAATTTATTTTCTAAAACAGATTTAACAAACAAATCTTTAATCATTACTATTTTAAACACAGTCAAGAACAATAAAACACAAAGAGGAAAACCTGGATCAAGGAGCTACAGGAAAAGATTAATTTCAGATGTAAGCCTCCTCCAAAGATTTCCCGAGTTTTATTCAATCCTCCAACGAATCCAATCCAAAACCCAACAAATGCAAACAATCTTTCTACCAATCAATTCTACAATCAAACTTTCTTCAAACCCTTCTTTGTACAAATTTTTCCAAAATTTCTTCTTTGCTGTAAAAATGAATTTTTTTCTAAAAACTTTCTGCCCTAAAATTAAAACATGTATCTTTTATAAATTAAAAATACCTAATACAACCCTAATTCACATTACATGCAAATTAGATATTAATTTCAATTTCAATTTCAATTTCAATTTTTACAACCCTAATTTCACATTGCATGCAAATTAGATATTAATTTCAATTTCAATTTCAATTTAAATTTCAATTTTCGAAACCCACTTTCAATGAAATTTCAAATAATAAATTAATTTCCAAAATTGAAACTCTTTTCTCAAATAAATATTTAATTACAATTTCTAATTTAATTCCCACACGTTGAAATTAAATTCCAAAATTAATTTTAATTCTTTTATTTCCTTTCATTCTCTTGCATCACATTTAATTAATTAATTTAATTATTTAATAACTAAATTCAACCCCCTTGGATTAAATATAATTAATTAAATAAATTAAATATAATTAATTAATTTAAATATAAACTTTTATCCACATTGCATTATTTAAATTAAATAACCATCAACATGACTTAAATGCAATTATTCTAAATATCTATTTGCAAATCAAGAATCCTTCAGAATTAAATAACATTAAAGCAAGATAGACCATGACTCGACACACATGACTGATGACACACTAAGGCTAGGGTGTAAACTTCACACATGTTACCTAGCTACTATCTCCTGTTAAACTTAACCATTGGATCGACACGCTCAAACTTGTGAAACTAGGTGGAGTGGATGTCATGTACCTGCAATCCTGCAACCAAGTAAACAACATCATACAATATATCTGGCATATAATACACACCGTGAAGAAGGAATTATGGATTCGCAGGGCACTCGCAAACGAGTGATGCGAACTCGTCTTCTTCACCAATACATTCATCGAAACTGACACTTCCATCATAATCCAATAATCTCATAATAACATCTCATGTTAATTTTACAACATCATTAATCCATTAAAGCATGAGAAACACTAATTAGGTCAACACATCACACAATAATAGTTTTCGCTCAATAGTAGCGATCAAAACATCATAACAAAATGTATCCTGTATCAAAGTAACTGTAACCAAACATAGCATAAATCAACTTGAACAAGAAGCAAAATGGAGGCATATTACATTCTCCCCCCCAAAGATTAGGCTTACTCCTAGAAGCCTACAAAAAAAACCCATAGTGCAAACTCCATACAATCACACATAACCAAGGGTTCCAAACTGAACCACTCCATACGTCAACACATAAACAATGACAACCCGTGCCGTAAACAACTCAACCAAGAACACTATAAATCTAACCAAGACAACATGGTGAAAAAACCATCAACTGATTCTCCAAAACAAAAATCTATGGATTATCATACACCATACACATATGTACCAATACACAACACCAACAACCATCACAAGACTACACAAGGGTCCACCTGGACACCAAAAAGCAACATACCAGTCCATGATAGAAGAGTCCATGAATCAAGAACATAAACCATCTCAACTGAATCTAACATCAAACGAGTGGCTTGATAGTGTTAGGTCATACATAAAGTGAGACCATCCAAATAAGACCACAATGACCTGTCTCTTGTTGTGTAAGGTGATCAGCCTCCAAGAGATAGTCATCACACAAAGGTGAGTAGTGGGTTCTAGCTACGTCCAGCCTCATATACCCCCATTCTCAACATTTCCTGCCTCTACTTCCTCGTACACACTCACCAAGTTTGCCTCAATCAACCTTGGAGAGGAATCACAATACGACACATAGCCGACATTGAAAACAATAAAGATAACTAGCTTAGCCACCAAGTTCATAAAGAATAGCAAATTAAAGTTCCATTTCAACAATAAAGAAATAAATACGTGTAATTTCAACACTGAATCAAATTCATAACCACTAGGGTTATAAGTAGATAAGATCACAAGTTGTGGCTAAACCTTCACAATCAAATATAAACAAAGTGTCGGCCCTAACAATCAACCGAAAAGAATCATCAATAATCGAAAGAAAGTTCACAATCTTTAAATTCCACTATACAACAATTGTGTGACTATATACTAGCCACGAAACGAGGAAGGCGGAAACAACGTTCAACAAGAATGATAAATACCCTCATGTGATGCGGAATGGGCATGCTATTCACATGACTAGAGTGTATCCACGACTTAAGAAGACATCGTCACTCTACCAAGTCATCACTTCTACGAACGTCTAGGCATAACTAACAACCATGCTGCTATACACAAATCTAAGGGGATTAGGCTAACACATATGGATCAAGTATCCTGATCCATCATAAGGGCAAGTAGTGGGTATGTTTCCTCAGGGTTGGTTGAGCTAAGATGCTCTACACCGCAATATGCATACGCTACACACTCCACCCGAGAAAACTTGTGACTTCTACTATCCCTTCACGGATTGAGGATCTAACGAACTAAAAGAAAAAGAGCTACGTTTGGTTACTCCTATATATAGGTTTCAACCACACCTCGGTTGGTCCTCAATCAGGTAACAAACATGCAACAACACATAATGGTATGGTAACATCCACACCCCAAATGTGACTTTTCCCCATGGATGGGTACCAAGTACTTCCATCACATGGACACACAAACAAGTACGGGTTTCCACAACATTTAGACAAGATACCGAGACTGGTTTCTTACATGTACAAGGGAAAAAAACTACATACATAATCCCATAGGAACATCAAATTTCATAACCCATAGGATTCATATCATTACTTTTCAACCATAACCTTTTATCAGGTTACTAACTCGCTACTCTCTTTCACAGAGGATATCATGCTAAAGTAAAAGCCATGAACACATGATTACTTAACACTCTACTAACAAATCACAAGAACAACATAGTGGGAACAATTGCACCCAGAGAACCCGGTGCTTAAACCTAGGCTCTGATACCATGTGTAATGCCCCAACAAGTAACCTTAAAGGAAGTTGCAATTAATGTCTTAAGTGAACCAATTTTTTTTTTATAAAGTGCATTTGAGATACACATTCGCTTACTACTCAACAACAACCTCTAAGGCTGCAAGGTTAGGATTACTTAAAACCCACACATACATATTACATATAACCATAGCATTATAAACTTATGAAATAAACATCATACATCACAATAATACCACATAACATAATAAAATAATCAACCAAGGTATAATCTCATAATCATTATCTTAATCCAATAGTTACATCACTCATTCCCAAAATAAGGAAATAATACATAAGGTTACAATTATCGAGTTCCACCTCATAACATAAGAGGGATAAAATAACTTATACAAATTGAAATATTACAATGCAAGATATTACAACAAGAACCGTGAGCTCTCCATCTAGATGTCTCACCACCAAGTACTGAAGATAGATGGGGACCCAATGGTTTTGGTGCATGTTCCACCCAACCAAGTGGTACCCAAAGGCCCACCCCCCATGCTAAGAGATAGTAACAAAGTAACATGGACAAAGATCTACAACCACTAACCAAAGACAGACTCATACTGACTCATACTGATATAACCAGACAAATGAACTAACAAGTTCAACTCAATCACCAAACAAGTACAAATCAAGTACAACTCCAATATCACTAACATAGGTCACATTGCTTCCAGACATAATATTAATCAAGTATGTTCAGAGAACCATACACATAAAATAATTAACAACAGTTGTCCTACATAGCGTGTCATCACATAGTAGTCATGAGATCTCCTCTAGGCATCTTTCATAGACTCCAGTAATCCTGGTGGCCTCAACCAAATCTTGGCACTCATACTCACTCATGTGGCATCAAATACCTCTCGTACTAACAAGATAAATGACTATGCCATTCCAGGCCTTCTCACTCATCCCAAGTCTAAATGAGCCCTTGTGTCTATGAGTGAGGATTAAATTATCTTGATTAGTGTGAGCTGCATCCTAATCATCTAAGTACATTAATTTAATTATCACTTGATTAACTCACTTCAAAAGGTTACCCAGTTTACCACTTTGGGCTCCGGCCCCTAACAAAAGCCACTCTTCTATTCGACAACACACACCCAAACAATCCACCAAGGGAAACACAAGTGCACACCAACTAGACATCAAACAACTCCAACACAAGGAGGATACAAATAATAGAACTCACTCCAACATCTTGGAGGAAACATAACACATAGCCCACTCCTTTCACAGGAGGTACAAAACATCCCCATTCATGGAAACTGGGCAAAACTGAAAAGATGGCACACACTACCCAAGGGAAAACAACTGGATGACATAAAGGTTCAACAACCCTCATCCTCTAAGTTCTCCTGGAAGACTTATAATTTAGGACTAACATTAAATCCCAAAACCAACAATGCAACTTGATGGCATAGCAACAAAAGCATTCAAGTCATTGATCAAATCTAATATTTGGATCTCCTAAATCCATACTCATTCAATAAGTTACGTTAAAAAGGTCAAAGAAACACTTACAGGGTTAACTCAAATAATCATATACCCATATTTCTATTTCCATTGTAGGAAGTCTCAAACAATTTAAACTTACATCCCTTTAGGAAAATAGAGAACTAGAACATTTAAGACAATCACAAGAAAATTACTATTTTTGGATATACTAAATCCATATCTCTTTCATATTTCATTCACAATAAATTAATTGCTCTAATGGAAAGAAAACAATTTAAGATAACTACTTGCCTCATCAATATAAACAACTTCTTAATTTACTTTTAAATCGACACAAAATCATGCAAGAAAACTCTTTCCATTTCCTAACGAAATCTTACATCTCATTCAATTTTCTATTTAGAATATGAAATCACTTTAATATAATAAAATATCATTTCTCTATCCATTTACCCATATACAATAATCAATCCATTTTTAAATCTTTATTCAATAATATATTGCATGCATCTTATTACAATGAAATACGATAATGAATTTATCCTTAACATATTTATATATGCTCCATATGATATATACACAAAACATATATATTAATAAACTCAATTATATATAGATTTTTTAATATTCCAATCACAACAATTGATTTGCTCTATGGAAATAAAACATAATAACTATTGCCCCTTTCAAAATTAATTGAAATAATTAAATAAGTGTCTTTAATTTATAATAAATGATAGACTAGTTCAAATAATTAAAGTCGAATCCATTGTTTTCTTTTAAAACTAATATAAATCTTCTACAACAATTCTTTTCAATTTCCTAACCCAAACTTTATATTTCTTCTAGTTTTCCAACAACACCCTATGTTAATCTCATCTAAAAGTTTCCCTTTCCAAACTCTTATTACATACATCCATTTATTCAAACCATAAAATAAACATTCTCAACAAATAAATTGTTCAAATGGAAAATGATTAAATTAAAATAATTAATTATCTCTTCATAATAATCAATTCCTGAATTTAGTTTTAAAACAACACGATCCCATGCACTACAAAGAGAATTCACAACAGGTTGACATCACAACAACAACCGTCACAAACAACAAACCATCTGGAAGACTTATAAACTAACAGGTATTCAACCCATTCTCGAAGCATAAACACGAAAGACATAATCATTGAAGGCAATAGAAGAAACTACATTTGGATACTCTAAATCCATTTCTCATTTCATTACGTAATTCATTATATCGATAAAACTGAATTAATAATTCATCTTTTCAGATAGGGGAGAACTTACACTAATATTTTATTCTCTAATTGCTCTTAACAAAATAAGTATTTTCAACTATAACTCAAAAAATTTCGCTTTAAATTAAATAACCAATTGCCCTTGCAAATTAAATCATTATAAAATTAATCAAATTAACATTTGGTCTCTTCCATAACTTATTGTGTTAAAATAAGATCAATATTTGGACTATAACCCAATATCATATATATATTTTTCCAATTAAATCAAATTAATAATTGGACCTTTTACACATGAATTTAAATTCCACAATTAAATTTTAAATTATGCATTCTTTAAATCAAATATTTAACTCCTTCAATTAAACTTTAACATGCCATTTTAAAATAAACAATAATTTCCCATACGTTTATAGTTTTAATTCCACTAATCTAATATACAAATTTTATTTAAAATAATATATATAAATATAATACTTTAATATTATAAATAATAATATAAAATATTATTAAATAATATTTTAATATTATAATAACAATACATAAAATATTAATATTTGTAAATATCAATTTATTATTATTTTATTATCAGAGTAGCCATGGGAAAATAACTTAACTCTAGTCTCGTGTTTCAAGCATAACTCAAAAACAGGAATCTGGGTATTTGCGATTTTTTGACAGGGATAAGAAACCTCTAAGGTCGAAAAACCCATTAAATTTCCTAACAACCCCGTTTGTGTAAGTAGAGTTATATGCGACGCAACCAGACCATTTTACCATGAAAAATATAAGTACCCTGCAGATTTTAAAATCCGATTTTTAATAATAAACAGAGGGTTTCACTTTATAAAAAAAATATTGGTTCGCTTAAGACATTAATTGTAACTTCCTTTAAGGTTACTTGGTGGGGCATTACACAAATCATCTATCTCGTTCGATGACTGATCATCCTCACTAGAGACATTGATATGGTGTGATTCAATTTCAAATGGTCTAGACCCTAAACTTTGTCCCTCCATATGTGTGGGTACATACCTTTGTATCACATTAATTTATTTGTCTTGACATGATTCTTCAGACAGTGAATCCCATTCATATTCGTTGGAGTTTGTTTCAGAAATAGCTTACAATTAGAGGATTTGATCACAAATCTGATGCTTGGTTTCCTCTTTTGACTCTTCTTTGTATCCCAGTCATGTCTTATCTTTAGTATTGGTTATGGTAGGTTGAATTGGTTCCATGATATCTTCTTTTCTTTTTCCGTTAGGACCTTTTCCTTCATATCCCATCTTCTCTAGGATTGTAAATCCTTTACCATATGGCTTTGTTAATAAATTGGAAGTTGATGCTTGGGATGTTTCCTCATCTTTTTACAACCAATTTAGAATGTCTTTGTCTTGAAATTCATCCACTAGAGTGCCTGATTTTACAAATTTTCCACCAAAGGGCACAGTGGGTTGTGATGATTATTGTTTGGATGTTGATGGTTGTCCATAGGATTTTGGAGAAGACATAAGGAATGCTCAATAGAATATTCACCCATGCCTTTTTCTTTCAACTGAACTTTTTTCTCAAACAGTTTTGACAAAGAATTTAGTTTAATTTCATTGCTTGAGGAAGTAGAATCACCAATGCATTTTTCTCAGATTGATTTGATAAAGAGTTTAGTTTTCTTTCATTTCTTAAGGAAGTAGAAGTGATAGCTTCCTTGTTGTGTAGTATAAAAGTATCTTGGACCATCTTAAGAGTATTGTAGTATTGGGGATTGTTGGAATTAGCTGTGATGGTGATCTCTTGTCCATTGAAAAGGAATTTAAAACATTGATGATAAGTTGATGGCACTCCTTGCATTTCATGGATCCAAGGTCAACCCAAGAGTATGTTGTATGTCAAATATTTGTCTAAAACTTGGAAAACTATATCTTTTTGAATTGGCCCCACTTGAATTGGAAAGACAAACAATCCTTGGGAGGATCTTTCTTCATCATCATAGGCTTTGATAGTGATCTTTCTTCTAGCATCCATTGCATTTTATGAGAATCCTAGTGCACAGAAAAGCTTTAAAGTACATATATTTAGACCAAATCCTCCATCTATTAAGACATGTTTGACTCGATGTTTATGAATTAGAACCTCAATATGGAGTGTAGTGTTGTGTGGATGAGTAAGGGATGCATCATCATTTTCTGAAAATGATAGACAATGAGGTGTAGCCAAATGTTCCACCATGGCTTGGAATTTACAAACTTCCAAATTGGTAGGTACTATGGTGTCCACTAGATCCTTTTCCAGAATATCCTTGTGGGCTAGTGAAATTTTAAGAAGTTCTAGTATGGATATTTGAGCTGGGATCTTTGGCAATTGGTCCACTATGTTGTACTGTTTGATGGGGCAGTGGGTGCTTTAGAGGTACTTCCTTTCAATACATACTTAAATTGAGCTCTTGTGGTCACATTTACTAGCATGTTGTCTTGTTTGTCTTTGATTTTTATGACATTTATTTGATTATCAGTGGCAAACATGTCTTGTTTGATTTCATTGATGATGTCATTGAGTTGAGTTTCAACTATAAGAATGTCATTTATTTGATTACCAACTATAACAATTTATTTTTCATGCTCAATTGATTATTAGCTGCAACAATGTATGGTTTATCATTGATTTCAAGGTCATTAGTTTGATCATTAATTTCCAAAATATGAAGGCTAGTAGAATCATAGACATAGTTGAAATTTTTCCCTTTGGTGTTAGTTGAAGAGGATTCCCCTTTTTTTTAGTTAGGTAAAGGATTTTTGAATGCTCTATGATCAACATTTTTTTGAGGTTCTTCTATTGATATTTCCTTTCTATCTATCAAATCTTGCACCAAATTTTTTAGTTGCATGGAATCATTTGTTTTGTGTCCTTTATTCCTATGAAAATCACAATAATGTGCATCATTCCACCATGTTGGTTTAACTCTAGGTTCCCAATCTCATGCCTCTAGTAATGTTATAAGCTTGTCTGCAAGAATCTCTTTTAAATGTTGATTCCAGTGACTATCCCAGAGGTGTGAATATTCTTCAGTTTGATGGTGTTCAATATGGTGGTGGTTTACATTCAATATTTTTTTTATTATTGTTTTCATTGGTGTTTTGATTAGTGTTTTGATTGGTCTTGGGTGTGATTCCTGATAGATTAAATATTGTTTTTGCACTATGTGTTTCAATTGCACCATCATTACTAGCATTCTTGTTTCTTTGCTAGAATTTGGGTTTCTCAATGTTGTTACAATGATTGGAGGAGTTTTCTAATTTGTTTCCTTCATTGTAGATTTTTAATACCCCTCTTTTAACCAAGGCTTCTTTAATTTTGAGTCCATTTTTAATCATCTTTTAAAAGCTAGGTGGGCATTATAATTCAAGTCTATAGCTCATATCATCATTTAGATTGTTAATGAATATTTCCATATTTTCCTTTTCAGGTATAGGATGAGGATATCTAGCAAATAATCTTCTCCATCTTGGTAAAAATATCAGGAATGATTCACCCTTTTTCTTTTTTTTGTTGCAAATATTTTCATGGTTATTTCATCTTTGATGTTGTAGGAATACTGAGTGATGAATTTATTAACCAACTCTTCAAAGGACTGAATCCCTGGTGGGAATTTTGAAAACCATTCCATGCAATGGACACCCAAACTTTATGGAAACAATCTCATCAAATAGGTCTCTTCATGTGCAAACTTAGGACTCATGGCACCAAATTCTCCTACATTATCTATAGGATCAAATTTTCCATTGTATTTTTCATATTTTGGAAGGTCAAAGTTTGGTGGAAATGGTATCATATTCAAACTTCTATCAAAGGGGTTGATGCAACTTTTAAATTTCGAAGGAAGGAGGCTAGAGTTTTAGGGTTTAATGTTACCCATGGTGATTTGAATTATCAAAATTTGAAACCCTCATGATATGTTTCAGGGGTGACTTACTATCGAAGGTAACTAGTCACTTATGTGATCTAATTGAGCCCTTTCCTTTGTGCTCTTACCAGCTCCTTTCACCCAGCCTGTCGGTCTTTTTCTGCCACCTGGGCTTAAAATTTTATACCGCCAAAGGTTGTACTGGCCGGTGCCACTTGAATATTCTGTGTCCCATATCGCAATTTGGCTAACCATCTGATCACACGTTTTGATCTGGACCGTTTCTCGCAAACCTTGTAGGTTTTCCTGCTAATGTCACTAAGGTAGTGCAAAGTCTGTGAGATGCCGCCATCTAGCACATACGAAGGAGTGGGGTTTTCTCTCGAGCCACCACCGGTGACAAGTGGTCATCTTTTCACTGGCAAAGGAATTTAATTATGGGGATAATAATAATTGTCCCTCGTAGACCTCGCACGAGAACAATAAATGTCTCTAAAGTACTAAGAGGTCTATGAAAGGGTGACATGTGGCCTGGTTCTTGAAGTGATAGGGCTAAGTGGGACCCGCTTTCTGATTTTGACCTCCTATTTTCATGGGTTATGATTCCCTGGGGTTTTTTGAGGCACTGATGTGGATTTTCAATGCTCGGTTGACTCAATCTGAGTCATCCGACTTGCCAGGTCGATTCTACATCAATGGTGTACTTTCAAAGAAATTACTGAACCTTTGTGTGATGAGCTTTCACACTCTAAAACTTGTTTCATTAATGGTGCGGGTTATTCCAGAGGATCTTCTCCTGATTTTCTCTAGCGTACGAATGATGCCCTCCTAATTGAAACAATTATGGTGGCTACATCAGCCACTTGTGGCTCAAATACTTGTATTGCAAAAAGCAATCAATATCCCTCACACCAATTAACTCTATAAATGACTGCTAAAGCTACCTGGTGTTATCATTGCATTTTTGAGTTTTTTTGTTTGTAGGTGGTGGCTTTTCTCCTGTATTTTATGAAGCTATTTCTTCAATGGATAAATCTATAGGGTGCAGGAGTGCCAGAGTGGGAGCCAGGAGATCACTGGTTGAGAAGCAACAACCTGCTCCCAGAACACCGGAAGTTTCTACTAAAAGTGTTGGCAAAAGGCCAGAGCGTTGCACATCCTCTATTTTGATTTCATCAGATTCTGATGGTAACGGGTCTAAAACTAACTTGTATTACCGGTGTTACCTGGCAGCCTTGACTGAGCTCATGGGAGCGAATGAGGAGGTCCTTGCAGTCAAACTAATAACTATAGTGGCATTGTGCTAGGTTGCTAGGTGTTGCGTTCATGTGGCTAGAGGACGGAGGGTGGTTCAGTCTATAACTGAGGCACGAACTCAAAGTGGTCGCTTGTACCGAGGTCGTCTTTCTACTTAGTGGTTGTTGGTGTTCGGTTTGCTAGGCGATGTTTTTCCTGGTGTTTCATTTGGTGGATGTGGACGTGCGCATGCCTAGCACGCTTTTTGTTTTTTCTCCGACTGGTTATTGTGTAACTGTTTTTTTATTCCTTGGATCATGGTCTTTGCTATCCAATGATGAGGAATGTGAATTTGAATTTCATTCTAAATGAAATTCAATTTTTGAAATTAACAATGTAGCCTAATGCTTTGTTTCTCTCCTGTCCTATAAAGGAGATTTCATGACTCATTGTTAAGGGGTCCTATTTTGTATCCTGAAAGTTCTGAATATATATATAGTTAGTTCTTTTTACTATAGTTTTCTTGGAAGGTTTTAGTTAATGTCTTTTTCTGGTCAATTTTCTATGAAGCAAGAAAGCCTTTCTAATGTAACTACGAATGTTCAAGCAATAAATGATAATCATTTTGAAACAATTTCTCTCCTAATTGTGTGTCATAAGTTGTGAATGAGCCTATCAATGATATCTTCATTCAATTTCAATGGTATATTTGAATGTGTTCTTCATTTCCCTGCTTTAGCTTAATGAGTTAATGAAATTTCTTGAAAATGAGTTACAAATTTATGATTATATATTCAGGATTGCTAAGGAGTGTTGTTTTAAAAATTAAAATTAGCATGATGTAAAGCATTATGGTGATATGTCAACAATATCTAGATTACACTTTATATGACTCTTTCCCAATGGATGAGGCACTGGCTATTTTCTTCAAGATTACTAAAGGACTGTAATTGCAAATATGGTGGTCTAAGAGCTAAACGCAACAAAATATTAAAACCTATCTCTCTACGAGAGGCAAATCTTACATTGAAGTTTTCAATCCCATTGCTCTAAGATACCTATTATTATTCTTTTATCTACCAATATCGAGAACAATTACTATCTCATTGCGTGTGTAGGGATTGCTATCTGTAAGAAGAAGTGTTCTTACTAGTCATAAAACATTCTTATGAACACATTTAGGTTTACCTACCTTGGTCTCATAAAGCCAAAAGTGTAGGAGATGTCAGTCTTTGACTGGATCTTGTTAGTTGGCCACTAGCCTTTGTGGTTCTTTATAATGGAGGTTGGCTACCTCCTAGAGAATTAAAAATCCTATGTGGGAAAAAACACCAACAGAATGGCGACTCTACTAGGGATGAAGAACTCATAAGTTTTGGTTGCAGACGGTGTTGTTATAGAGTCATTAAGGTTTTGAACTATTTATGTAACCAAAGCCTGAAAATTATTGAATTATTTTCCCATCCGAGTCACCAACAAAATGGTGACTCTACTAGGGAAGTTCTAAATCACCAGTTGCAGATGATTATAGAGTCTTATTCAAAGATTTGTTGTTCTAAATTTACATAGTGAATGTTTTCAACCCTAGAAGGAAGTGGCTATTGAAAATGAACTTGACAATCCTATGATCTATGGTATCTTGTTGGCAAAGGATTTAGGAGTTCTAGAGTCATTAGTTGAATGGTGGTTTTATTAGGGAGAACTTCTGTGAAATTTAAAAGAAAAGAGAAGGAGGAGAAACCATAGGGGTTGGAGGAATTTGTGAGGTTATCCAAAATCTTTTGTTCAAGTGATGTTGAATGAAAAATTTGGATGGTAGTGGATTGTGGTTTTGAAAGAGATTAGTAGTGGCATGGTGTGACTCTGTTGTGGGCAACAACCTAGAATCTAACAAGCTTTGAAAAGGAATTTCATATTTCTTTTAATACAGTCCTTTATTGAAGAGCTGGCGACTCTGTCTGAACAACCAGTTGATGAATGAAGGAACAGTCCCAGATCTGTGATATTTATAGTCAGGGAGAAGAATTTAATACATGTTGCCAAAAAATTACCATGTATTTCATCAAAACTAAACAGCTTACTATTTCTAATTGTGATGGGTGTTTGTAATTAAGGATGCAGATGGTTCCAAACTAGATGTCTAGAATCAAGAAAGGAACAATGATTAGTTTTTCCATACTTCTAATGATGCAATGTGTAAAATGATTTATAAAATAATGTTTATGTTGCATCATATCTTTGAAAGCAAGGAATACTATTTTCAGTCACTAATGGAATCATGGTTGATATGGTAAACAATATGTCTGATAAATATATATTGTTGATGAAATTTTAAATGGGTATAAGTGATTTCCCACATGTAAGGTCAGACATAAGTATGCAAAGAGAACAAGTTGCATTAAGCCCTTTAGGGTGTTTTGTAACTCAAAGTTACATGCCATTTATTTTCAGTGATGTCAGTGGTTACCCTAATCCAATTCCTAAGAAAATTAGGAAGTATTTGCCTAAATATATAGGGCAAAGTGCAGAATCAACCTTTAAGCATTTACATCATTTTGTAGATATAATGAGGGATTATGAAATCAGTCATGAGGATGTTGTCATGAAGCTTTTTGTGCAATCCTTGAAGGGTGATGCTAGGGATTGGTTTTCCTATTTACCTGACTATTCTGTTAATTCATGGAATCAGTTGGTGATAGTTTTTATGGAACAATTTGGTGAAAGAATCAATCCCAACAAATTAAGAAAATGTTTTATGGGAATTCACATAAAAGAAGAGGAGCTAATCCCATATTTTAATCTCAGGTTTCCAAGAGCTCCGATGGAAATCCTTAAAGAAACAAGACCGAGTGAGGTTGAATGCTTAGTTGTATATCTTGGTGCTTTTGACAAGAGGATAGGTTATTTATTAAGGGATAAAGACACTACAACCCTGTACCAAGCATATCAAATGGCTATGGAAATTGAAAACAATATGAAATACTCAATGATGAAGGGGTATCTAGTTGCAAGTATTGATTACCCTAGCCTAGCTCATACTAGTAGAATGTTAGAGTTGGCTATTCAAAGCACTGATTATGAAAATAGTGTTCTTAAAATGCTTATAACTTCACCATTGCAGTGCGATGATAATGAGATCCAAGGTGAAAGATAGTCTAGTTTGAATGATGATGATCAAACTTCTCTTGTACCAGAATTGTATGATATGAAGAGGCAAAAGAAAGAATCACCCTATGACTTTTTCTTGAGATTTTTAGAAGTCTTAATACAAATTCCTGGAAGTCATAGACCTAATGACTATGAATGCATTGATTTATTTTGTGAACTTTACAAACTAGGGCTAAGTGCTCTACCAAAAGAATTGAAGCCTGCTAATTTGGCTCATCATTAAGTGGATAGAGATTGCAGAATCAACTAAGAAGGTATCTACACAAAATGAAGATAATACTTGTTCTTTTGAAGAAAGATGGATAATTGCAGAGGAATTTGGGGGGAAACATGAGGAAGGATTGTGTGAGACACCCATTGTGTTTTCTAGTCTTGATTGTAATGCTCATGTTATTGAGATTTTATTATAGACCGGTGATTGTGATTTCAGAGGTAATGATTGTAGCACTAAGGATAGAATAGAGTTTTTCTTTTTACCAGAGTTGTATGGAAATGTAGAACCTCATGTTCTTACTTGTTTCCAAGTGAAGGAACAACTGTCATATGATAAATGTTTAAAGTATACTCTAGGTATACTAGAAATGGAACAAGCTCATTTTTTATAAATGTTGAGGTATTTGAGGACAATGAAGTGTGTGATCAAAAGAATAATACTGAAGACAACCAATATATTGATGAATATATTGGTACTATGAATGTTCTGGATTTCTTATGTGAAATTGAGATGGATGTGTTGTTACTTTCTAACATTGATATTGCCGGTGAAAAGTTTTTAGCTTATAATGAAGGTGACATTGATACTGCAGGTGAAAATTTTTCAGCTTGTGCCAAAATTTTTACTTATGAATTAGCACATGTACAACAGGTGGTGTTGAGTACAAGGAGGCCAGTACATATTGTTCTTTCCTTTTTGACTAGGTTGAAATTGATGTTTTTGACTCTGTCTCTGTGAGTTTTTATTTGAGAATAAATGAAGAAGTACAAGGGAAGATGTATATTGAGAGGCCTGAGATGAATGTGTTTGCGCATTCCCTAGAGAATGATGTAGCTAGTACTGATGACTTTTGTAATGCTAGGATGTATTCCAAATTGATAGAATTCAGAGGATGGCAACCAAACTTATATTGGAAACTCCACGATGGGGATTCCTCGAGCTATGTATCATCTTTATTGAGTAATGGAAGTAGGGATAACATGCACACTGTTTTATATGAAAAATTTTAGTTTGACGTGCAAACTGATGATGATGCCAGAATGTGTGATGTTGTAGACCAGATAAGTTATGAATGTTTCCACTTCCTAGCTCAATTAAGCCAACATTTTGTGAAATATGACTAGGGGAAGAGTAAGGTGAAATATTATCATGGTCATATGTTGCTTTTAAAGTTTTGGAATAGGACATTGACTGAATTGGTGCAGGGGAGTATAGGTGAACATTATGATACTTCTAGGCATATTAATTATCCCATTAGTTTTGAAGCATCAAAAAGTAAATGCTGTAGACTTCCTCTACTTCAAGTCACAAAGAATTTTTTTTGATAGAGGTAAACTTTGATTTCTCTTGTTTGGTGGCCTGGGGCTACCAATTTTGTACACACAAGTCCAATTGACAGAACAAGGTAAAATATCTCTCAAGGAGCTTGTGTAATTCAGTAAAATGATCTGCATAACCAGAGACTCTGGATTCTTGCTATGCCCATAGGGGGCATACATCCCCAGTCGGAGCCACTAATGGTAATTTTAAATTTTGAAGGAAGGAGGCTAGGGTTTTAGGGTTTAAAGTTACCCATGGTGATTTGAATTATCAAATTTTGAAACCCTCATGTTATGTTTCAACGATGACTTACTACCAAAGGTAACTGATCACTTAAGTGATCTGGTTGAGCCCTTTCCTCCGTGCTCTTACCGGCCCCTTTCACCCAGCCTGTCGATCTTTTTCTGCCACCTGGGCTTAAAATTTTATACTACCGAAGGTTGTATTGGCCGGTCCTACTTGAATATTCTATGTGTCCTATCTATAGTCTGGCTAACCATCTGATCACGGGTTTTGATCTGGACTGTTTCTCGCAAACCTCGTAGGTTTTCTTACTGATGTCACTAAGGTAGTGCGAGGTTTGCGAGATGTCGCCATCTGGCATGTATGGAGGAGTGGGGTTTTTTCCTGAGGTGCCAGCGATGACAAGTGGTCATCTTTTCACCGGTGAAGGAATTTAATTACGGGGATAATAATAATTGTCCCTTGTAGACCTCACATAAGCAAGGTAAATGTCTCTAAAGTACTACGAGGTCTATGAAAGGGTGACATGTGGCTTGGTTCTTGAAGTGATAGGGCTAAGTGGAACCTCCTGTCTAGTTGTGACCTCTTGTTTTCATGGGTTATGATTGGTTGGGGTTTTTCGAGACACTGATGTGGATTTTCAACACTCGTTTGACTCAATCTAAATCGTCTGACTTGCCAGGTCCGTTCTGCATCAACGATGCAGTTTCAAAGAAATTATCGATCCTCTATGTGATGATTTTTCACACTCAGAAACTTGTTTCATTAATGGCGTGGGTTATTCCAGAGGACCTTCTCCTGATTTTGTCTAGCGTGCAAACGATGCCCTCCTAATTGAAACAATTATGGTGGCTACATCAGCCACTTGTGGCTCAAATACTTGTATTGCAAAAATGCAATCAATATCCCTCGCACCAATTAACTCTATAAATTCTTACTAAAGTTACTCGGTGTTATCATTGCATTTTTGAGTTGTTTTGTTTGCAGGTAGTGGCTTTTCTCTTGTATTCTGTGAAGTTATTTCTTCAATGGATAAATCTATAGGGTACAAGAGTGCCAGAGTGGGAGCCAGGAGGTCGTTGGTTGAGAAGGAACAACCTACTCCCAGAACACCTGAAGTTTCTACTAAAAGTCCTAGAAAAAGGCCAAACCGTTGCACATCTCCTATTATGATTTCATCAGATTCTGATGGTAATGGGTCCGAAACTGACTCGGATTACCGGTGTTACCGAGCATCCTTGAATGAGCTCATGAGAGTGAATGAGGAGGTCCTTGCAGTCAAACCAATAACTACAATGGTGTCGTGTCAGGTTGCTGGGTGTTGCACTGATGTGGATGGAGGAAAGAGGGTTGTTCCGCCTATAACTGAGGCACGAACTCGAAGCGGTCGCTTGTATGGGGGTCTTGTGTCTACTTAGTGGTTATTGGTGTTGGGTCTGTTGGGAGGTGTTTTTCTTGGTGTTTCATCTGGTAGATGTGAACGTGCACATGCCTAGCACGCTTTTTTTTTTTCTTCGATTGGTTACTCTGTAACCATTTTTTGATTCCTCTGATCATTTACTTCGTTATCCAATGATGCGGAATGTGAATTCGAATTTAATTCTAAATGAAATTAAAATTTGAAATTACCAATGTAGCCTAATGCTTTTTTCCTCTCCTATCTTATAAAGGAGATTTCACGGCTCATTGTTAAGGGGTCGGATTTTGGATCCTGAAAGTTTTGAATATATGTATAGTTAGTTCTTTTTACTGTAGTTTTCTTGGAAATTTCTAGTTAACATCTTTTTCTAGTCAATTTTCTATGAAGCAAGCAAGCCTTGCTAATGTAACTATGGATATTCAAGCAATAAATGATAATCATTTTGAAACTATTTCTCTCCTAATTGTGCATCATAAGTTGTGAATAAGCCTATCAATGATATCTTCATTCACTTTCAATGGTATATTTGGATGTGTTCTTCATTTCCCTGCTTTAGCTCAATGAGTTAATGAAATTGCTTGAAAATGAGTTACAAATTTATGATTATACATTCAGGATTGCTAAGGAGTGTTGTTTTAAAAATTAAAATTAGCATGATGTAAACCATTATGGTGATATGCCAACAATATTTGGATTATGCTTTGTATGACTCCCGCCCAATGGATGAGGCACTGGCTATTTTCTTCAAGATTACTACAGGGGTAAGGGAAAATGTCTTGAAATAAGTCTCTTTTTGTGGTTCCTCTTTGCATGTCTTGAATCTATTGTTGGATATTTTGCATTTGTTGGGTCAAAGCACTCATTGGATCAATGATTCATTAATCAACCTCTATCCTCTTGGGAGCTCCTTTTAATTGATTAACAGCAAAATGAATTGGTAGTTTCACACCTTGGTTGGCCAACATCAAAAAATATTTTTCTCCATCTTTTTCTAAAATATTTTCCATAAACTTGTGGAATTTAGGATCTTGTTGAGTTTTTTTAATGTCACCAACCTCCAACAATTTTCCTCCTAGTCCCTACATGAATTTATTTCTCATCATAGCTATGATAAATAAAATCAGTGAGATTAGTATGACAAGATCCATTCCATAGTCCCATGAAGATGGACTCATGCATACAAATATTCCCCGAGCCACAACAAAGAAAAACACAAAATATCAGTGAGACATGAGTTAGGTCACAATGATCTAAAGGTCCATATGATAACAAAGCTGCATGATTGGTAGGACAAAGCCTATCGTCCTACCGATGTGAACTCATTGGTGTAATCAAAGTAGTCGGAGAAAATATTTTGAATACATACTGAGATTGAAAGTCACACAAATGGACATCCCATCGTTTAGAGACACACATACTCTTATTGATAAAATCAAAAATATTTTTGTATCAGGGAGACATACTTCTTCGGCTTGAAATCCTTGGACCTCACTGATCTCATAAGTTAGTCTAATGGTGGAAATATAGGGGAAGGTCTCACCGATTCAACTGAATGAATGAAGAAAAAGAAAGAGACATAAAGGATCAAAGTGAAACTATCAAGTCTCTCTAATAGGGAGAGTCTCACCGATGAGATTGATTTCAAGAAAATCTTGTTGATCCTCCCCAGTTGATAAAATGATAAAAAGAAGAACATCAAGGAGACTAAAGCACATCGACGAAGTTTCTCATTCTCTTGAAAAAGGGTTATGTCAACCCAATGGTGGTAAATGAACTTCTTATACTTGTCGATAAGACATAGCGTGATGAGAAAACCAGACCATCTGCACATCAGTGGAACTTTCCAATTTTTCTCTCTGAAGTGATAATAAGCTAAAGGAAAACAAAAAGGGTTGTGCCATGACATTGGTGAAAATATCAAGTGGTTATGCTGATCAAAAGAAGGAACTAAAAGGATATTTCCAATCGAAGAGACATTCAGTTATGTCTTAGCGATCGATGAAGAGTGTATAAACGAAGATAGCGCCAAATGAGAAACACAATTCGGCCTAAGGTGAAAGGGGTCTCATCGATGAAATATTTTATGCCGCTCTGAAAATTCAAATTTCAAGAAGACTGTTGCATTCAATTGCAAAGGATTAATGGCCACATGAATGAAGTCCATATGAACATTCATGATCAAACACAAATTAAGAACAAAAGGAATTATCAACAATTGCAGTAAGCAAGCACAGGAGGCTGAGAAAAATTGAGGGAGCACAATGCAATCGACAAATCAGAAGTAAGTCCATAAACTACTATGAAATTAGCAAATTCTAATTCAAAGGATTGAAAATGGAAGGCCATAGTTCTGGAAAAATCAAAGGTAGGAAGAAATAGGGTGAGGGTAGTCAAAGAAGAAGTAAGAAACAACAAACTAAAATGAGTGTTGATCCAAAATCAACAGAGAGAAAGTTGAACCAGGACCTCATTGATCAATTTCCAGGCTTTGGGCTGAGGTTTAGGAGGTCCGCACAATTAAGGGCTGATGTAGACAAATTTGAGGACAAATATAAACATATAGGGGATGCTTGGACTTCTATTAGGGGATATGAATTGTTTATGTTCCATTACCATCGAAGGAATAGGTTTGAACCTTGGTGTGTAATCCATGGAACCTTGATTTCGGGAAATTGACTATCCCAAATGTGTTTATAATTGTAGAACTATTGAAACTACTGGCTAAATATTACAACCCTGACCTAAAAAATATCTATGATTTACAAGGAAAACCATTCATACCTGTGTCTAAGGTTGTAATTTCAGAATTGTTTAACGTAAGTGGCCTATGTGATGAGCCAGTTGTGTATGGAGACTTGGAAAGGGAATATTCGAGAATGGACACAAATTACAAAGGCTGGAGATTGCCATTGTAGAAACCCAAGAAAGATGGAAACCTCATCCCTCTTGAAGATAATGATGATCAACCTTTTCATGTTGATAAATTTGAACCTTACTTGAAGTACACATACCTCTCAGTATGTCAAGTATTGGGGTCTGAGGCTCCTGAGTTCATGTTGATTGGACCAATGGTGATTGCGGTAGAACTTCAATGCCATAATACTATACCATTTGATTATGCTTCTTACATTTCCAAGGAGATTGATTCAAGGTTGATGGCTATTAAAAATGAATCACCCACATTGCATTTCAGACATTATTCCATTCTTATGCACTTGATATTATATTATGATCAAGAGATGATGATATGGCCTAAAGAATTGAAAGATACACAATATTATAAGGAGGGCCAACCTTTGGCAATACAACTATGGACATCTATTTGGGACAGCAGGGTTCTAAATTCAAGCTATGTTCTTTTTGAGGAAATTTTTTTGAAAACATTGTATAGACTTTTCAATCACCCCTTTTAGTATACCTTAATTGATGAGATCAAAAGATTTCTGAGACCCAGAGATTTTGGTGAACCCATAACTGTTGAGCATAATTGGGGTGACTGGTATTGTTATGTTGATGCTACCATGATCAGAGTGTATAGTTTTGAGGATACACCCTTCCTCTTACCAAAAACAATTCCAAATAGAATTACATACCTAGAAATCGTCAGGAAAATGGACTACTCAAGTGTGATGAATGTAAGTGACTATGAAAAACAATATTTTATGCCAAGTACTTTATGTTTTCGGGATTTTACAATGCTATCAAAGGAGGGATATGACCTAATTTTAGATAAAATGTCATAGTTCAATTTGAAAAGGGCTACTCTGTGAAAAGGATTTGATCCAAAAGGGTACATTGATGCTGCTAGAAAGAAAGTGAATTTGGGTGCATACGTACATATACCTTACCCAAAAGATTATGTAATTAGAAACATGGAGGAAATGGAGGCTGAAGTAGCCATTGATGAAGATAATAGTTGAATTGAGCAACAACTGAAAGAGATAAAGGAGGCAGAAACGTTATCTTTCGGGAGTGATGAAGTCACTAGTGAAAGTGAACATCAAGGTCATAGTGACAAGATCTCTAAGACTAGAATCGAAAAATATTAACCCTTCAGCAAAGAACATAAAATTGATGAAAACTCTGATGTAGATACCAGGCAACTTGCCTATAGATCATTTGTTTTTGACAATGAATTTATAAAGTCATATGAATTTAGGCCATTCCTATGCAAGCAAAAGTGGAAAGAAATAAGGAAATCTCTCACAAGTATCACCTAACAATGAGACTAAATTGTTGATGTACACATCTAAAAATGGTCATGGTTAACCAAACCTGTTAAATAATTAAATATGAATTATTTAATTAATATTCTTAAGTCATCTACATATAAATAAATTTAATTATTTACTTATATTGTTCATTTTCCAATTCTTCTAATTTAATTAAATAGATAAGTTTATTTAATTAATGCTATCTTCCTCTTAATTAATTAAATAGATTTCATAATTTATTTATATTAATTATCACAAATTTAAATGATATTCCTCTTTCCACATTTAATTAAATATTTTCAATATTTGATTAAAACACTTTCTAAATTCTTCTCTCTTCTCAATAATTAAATATTTTCAAATATTTAATTAAAAAGCTTTTTCTCTTCTCACATAATTAAATATTTTCAATATTTAATTAAAACCTTTTCATTTCTCTCACACATAATTAAATATTTATTTATTTAAATTATGAGAGACGCCTTTCAATTGTCTCTTGATTCTCCATCCATCTCTTAAAATTCCATCTTCTTTTTGAATTCTCAATCTCTCACCGTTCATTTTAATAGGTTTGAACTCAACCGTCGATCTTGGACAATTGAATTTCTGCCTCTAAAAATCTATAAATACAACCCTCTTATGAGTGGAAAAGGACCTCTAATCTTGGATTTTCATGCGTAGTTACTATAGTCGCATTCATAGCATTTCAATTTTCATAAGCTTAATATTGTAGCAATGCATATGCATTTTTATTAATCTCATTCTCTCAAGCTGCCATTCTACAAGCTGCTATTTTAAACAACCGAGAGCAAGCATCTTGAAATGAATCCTTGGAGATAGAGGACAATGAGATGAATTTGAAGAAGTTGTGGTTTAGAGTTTGCATTTTTCTTTCCTTAATTAGTTTCTTTAATCTAATGTTTCATTAGTGTATTAGTTTAGATTCAATTTGATTTACGCATTCTAACATACACAGTTGAATACTTTGAATTTGGATGTAGATAATGAGATGAGAAATATGACCACAAAAAAGGAAAGAAGATTGTTAGAAGAATCTGGTGTGATGATTTTTCTTGGTTTGGATTTAAATTCATCCCTTGTCTTTGACAATTTCTTGCACAATAATAATACTACTCACAAACTCAGCCCTCAAGGAGTTACAAAAGTGTATACCATATCCAAATACAATCTAGATGAGAAATATCTCATGATTTGGGCTTTGTAGCCTCCACATAAGAAGTTTGTGATCATAAACATGGAAAAGGAATTTGGACATGTGATGACACTGAAGGTGGGTGAAGTTGACCCTGTAGCTACTACTGACATTGGCATCAATGTGGCCAAATTGAATAAAGCACAAATTCAAATGTTGATAAAAGAGAGGGATATGTACAAGAGCATTAATGAAAGAGCACTTGGAGAAAATGAATTTCTAATAGATACTAAGTTATTGGAAAAGGGGGAAAGCCCTCAATCAAAAGGAAAACAAGAGGAGGCACACATGGCTGAGACAAGATATGAGGCACTCTCTACAATACTATAGAAAAGACACACTAACTTGATGATTTGGATGACAAAAATATGGGGAACTCATTCCAAAAATCATACTATAGTTCAAGAGCATAAAAGAGTGAGTGACCGAATCTAGGAAAAGATCCAAGAAGCTCAAACCAAAAATCCTCCTAACAATAGAATCATAACAGTTGTAGAAGATATTTAGAGAAAGCATAGGGAATATCATGATGAACTCCAAGCAGATATGAAGGAACTCATTGATGTTGCAAAAGAGGGAGTCCATGTACTGTTCAAAGAAGGATGAGAGAAAAAGGACAAAGACAGATGGATAGAAGAGTTCAAGTTGATATTACAAAAAGCTTTGGAAATAGCCAAGGATAAAGACTCAGTGTTAGATGATACCTGTGAGCACTTGGAAAATATGATAATCATAGAGATAGCAATGAGGAATGTAGTAGAGGATTTTGATACTCATGGAAGACAAGATTGCCTTGGTCATATGACTAAAATTCATTTATGGCTAACTAGAGCCTAATCTTTATGTTTAGTTATTGTTAAATTCAAAATACTTTTATGACGAGGTTTGTCCTCTTCATAATATTGATATTTATGTTGAACTCTTGATGGCTAAGAGGGTAATAAGATAATATAGAATAGGCTAATAGGATGGAAAAAAAGCTTCCATAATGATTACATTTCAAAATACTATGTTGCAAGTATGTTTTTGAGGAAATCAATGAAAGATCTTTGATTTTGTGGCTCCATATTGACATCAATTGTTTGTTGAAGTTATTCAATTGTCTGATTGTCTCCAACTTAATGTTTCATGGCTATCTAAGTTGAATATATCAAGCATATACTCAATTTATCAATACACATTTGTTGTACTTGTGTGATGTGATTATTTGGTTTCTTTAAAGAAGAATTATGTTGTTTCGTGATGAAGGATGATGCAAGTTTAGTTAAGAGAATTTCACTTGTAAAGGCCAGTTTCTTCAATTTTGAAGTGATGGTTGAATGAGGAATGATCTATGCTGAGGAAAGAATCCCTAAATCTAGTTTTAATTGTCTCACAGATGTTCAAATTAGCTCTATGTTTATGATTCAGATGGATGCACTAAAACAAGGTCTGGATGCACTAAAAGATGGTATAGATGTGCTAAAAGATGGTTTGGATGCGCTATACTATTCCTTAGATGTGACAGAATAGGAAATTTATTGACTGAAAGGTTTGGTGAATGCACCGGAAAAGACTATGTATGCGTTGGAAGATGAGCTAAAAGCACTAAGAAAGAACCTAGATCCACTAGACTGCCCCTCTATATGTGCTAGAATAGAAGGTTGATGTGCCAGAAAAATGAGGTAAATGCACTAGATCGTGGACTAAATGCACTGGAAGAGAACTCAAATGCACTCGAATATGAGCTAAATGCACTAGAAGAGCAAATAGATGTGAAAAAATAGAGACAGGATGCATTGATAAATGAGGAAAATGCACTAGGATAGAAGGATGATGCAGTAAAGTGGAAATGGTCACCGTTTTTGAAAGTTTGTCTAGTTTTCTTGTTTTCAACTCAGTGAATTGGGTGTTTTCTAGATGAAAGATCTTTTGAACAATGATTTTTCCTAGTCTTCTTGTTTGTGGACCATGTGAATTAAGTGTTTTTAAAGGATGATCTCTTGAAAAATGATTTCAAACATAGCAACAAGTTGTAAAATAGTTGTTTCACCCTATGAGTTAAACATTAAGTGTATGTTCAAGGATCTGGTGTGATCCCTTTGATTTCCATAGGTATTAAACAATAGAAAATAGATCAGTCACTTTTACAATGTCAAGGGTCATTTATAACATCATAACTCACATCTTAGAACTAGGTCAGTTTACATAGTCATGTCACCCCCTAGAGGGCGTCTATGTTTTTTCCCTTCCTAGGTCTTAACCAAAGTCGAATCCTCTACTTTTGACCAGTAATCCCTAATAGTTATATGGTGAATATCTTGGGGGAAAATTCTTCCTTCACCTTGCACTGTGAATATTAAAAATGTTCAGAAACTGACTCGGATGGCGAGTACACTTAAAGTTATTAGTAAGGGTTTTCATTCGGTGTAGAAAAATGATAAAATCCCTCAAGAGACCTCCCAACCTTTAGAACAAAGGCCTTGGGGATGGTTATCAATGCACACTACCATTGACTAGGAGTTTCCTTGCAATCCCATTTGATTATAGTGGGTTGGAATACTTGGCTTTAGCTATTCCCACTTAGGTTGTTCCTGTAGGGTGTATACTTTTTCCCACTATGACAGGCCTTCTAAAGGTGCTATTGCAATAAATGAAAGAGTGATTCTAGAATTTTGTTCACCCAATGAAGGGGAGAGCATAGGCCTATCACTTTATAAGCACAACATACAAGGTGTTCATTAACCTCTTAATTAAACTAGATGCCTAATTTAATCAGAGGGAAACAAAAATAACTCCAGCCCCTACAAACACCATTAGTAGTTTCAGATAATTGTCTTTGACAACATTTAAAGAACTTGCAAAATAGAGATACATCAATTAGTTCCCACAATTATGAGTTTCTACAAATAAAACTAAATGCGCTAAAACACACTCATGTATGTATTGTTTCCCATCAAGATAGGAGACATAGTACAAGGCTAAAATGAAGAGAAGACAGAATGCAAAGGTTCCATATGATGAGATGCTCCTGAATCTAGAAGCCATCTCCTTGATCCTAGACTTGAAAAAGCACAAAGAGCTTGACCTTTATTTCCTGATGTAGTTGCTTGAACTTTTTCCTTTTTAGACTACTTTGAAGAAGGAGGTGATTCATAAATTTTAGAGGGAAAATCAATGTGATTCTTTTTGAGAATATTTTTCAACTCATCAATATCCTTCTTGTAAAAATAGTTTTCTTCATGTCCATCCTTCTTGCAATATGCACAAATAGGCATCTCCTTCTTAGATGAATTATATTTGGAAGGTGATTTTTTCTTTGCTTGATTTGAATGTGGATTATGCTTTGCTTTCTTTTGCTTTTTATTTGATTCTAATTATTTCACCTAAGTAACCAACAATGCCTAAGATATAGAAGTCTTGATGAAACCCATTGAGATAAACCTTTTTTGCTCATGTATCAACATCTCAGAAAATGATGCAAATGAAGGTGTAGTATATGTAGACCCAATAGTCAATCTATGAGTATGAAAGCTAGAAACAAAAGAAGCATAATTAGGACCAAGTTTTTTCATTGTATTGTAGACCGATTAAATATCCTTCTTATCAATTCCACATGCTTTGCATTGCTCTCTTAGATAATTAACCTTAGTGATGTAGTATTGGATGTTGTCAAAGTTCTTAGGATCAAGGCTCATTAGTTCATTATCAATTTGATAGCCTCTTACTTCATCTTTAGTACCATACAATTTTTTAAATTTGTCCCAAGCTTATTTTACATGATTCAATTTCAAACAAAAAATCTTGAAAAACAAGTCTACGAAGACACCCAAGAGCTTTGGTACGTTTGATCATCCATTTTAACTTTTTCTCATCATCAATAGGTTCAGGTACCTTATTTTCAACATATAGAGAGTGAACTTCAATCATTAGAATACTCCATGTATCTTGATTCCATGTTGAATATTCATATGATGTGAGCAAAGGAACCTTAGAATGATTGATAAAATAAGAGAGCACAAGAAAATAGATCAAAACATTGCACCAAAAGATCCCCCCCCCCGCCAAATCACTCAATCAAGAAACCCTACCAAGAAATATATGATTTGGCACTTTACATTTAGTGCATTTACAACTGCTAGATGCCAAAACAAAACAAACTAGACTTGATCTTAGTGCTTACACATGCCAAAATAGGCCATAGAATCAAGTACAAATTTTTAGGTAAAAAATGAGATCAATATGATTATACCATTGAGAAATATACAAAAAAAATTGCACTTTCAAAAAAATTGCACCCAAAAATGTTACCATAGGAGCAACATATGAGGCCCCGAAGTTCCCAAAATGAAGATGAAGCAACAACACCTATGAGAATCTGCAAATTTTGGAAAAAAATACACCAAAACCAAAAACTAATTGCACCATCGTGTAGAGCATGAAAAATTAGCCCAAATCAAGAAACAATTCTTGAAAAAATGAGTCAAAATGACCGAGTTATGGGCCTCCGAAGATGAACTGCAAAATTGAGAACTCCATTGGTGAGGAGGACAATTTTTTTAGAAAATGATGACACCCTGCTGATGTCAGCAATTTGTGAAGCTAAAATTGATGTTCCCGCGACTGTCAAAAGAGAATATTTGCCCTGAGAAAAATATGCTTTCATCTACAAGCTTAAGTTTGACGACTAAATGCCCATCACTGTCACTGTTCGATTGGCCAAAATATTCGTAGAATCTTTGTACTCTGTCATTGAATTTTTGAAGTGATTTGATGGCCTGTCTTTTAGAATTTGACACTGGATATATTAAAAATATCAATTTTTATTAAAATAGCCTGTCGGTTATATGGAAATTGCTCGTTGGTTTGTTGAAGCCGCGGGGTGTGGGAATTGTCTATGCAACCCTCAAAATGACCATTTGACTGTATTTATTAATTAATTAAAAACAAAGATACAATGCATTATTTATTTTTAATTAATTAATAATTATGGTCAAATGATCATATTGAGGGTTGCATAAACATTGCCCGAGGTGTCTGGGGTGGGACCGAGGCAGCCACGTCGTGACTCAGGTACCATGGTAGATTGCACATGGTACAGTTTGTGGACTATAACTTGTACTCCACAAATTTTAATAAAACTTTTTCTTCTTTTTTGTTTTTAATAAAGAACAAATTTTACAAAAAAAATATTGAATTAGGTAATTTTCTAATTTTTCAAAAAAAAAATCAAAAAAGATTCCCGATGAATTTAAATATATTTTTTTCAAAAAATTGTACCATGTGCAATGATGGCAACCTTGGGACCATACGAATCTTTGGGAATTTTTTTTTTCCTTGCAAGACAACTACTCCAAATTCGATGATTTTACAGTCGATCTTAGGGTTTTTTTCCCTTCTAGATGTGATGGTATGGTTAGATTAGACCCAAAATTCTCCAAAATTGTAGCTACCTTCTGGATCTAGCAACCACTCTTTAACTTCAAACCATCATAGATTTGGCCTCATATGTCCAATTGGGATGAAATAAAAGGGAAAATCAACTTTCTCAAACATTTTGAATGCAATGGTGAGCTTAGATTTGCACCAACAAGCTCCAATTTAAACTTCCAATAAAGATCCAAAAATGTAACTCCCCTAGATCTGGTATTTCTATCAAGTTTTGTTGATTCTCTAGATCCTCATATGATGCAAGAGAATAACATACTCAACTTTTCAAGATTTACCATCTCTCTTTAGAAAAAGACTATCCAATGGCACCAAACTTGCTCTGGTACCATGTTAGAATTGGCTATAGTTGCCAAGATTTTGAGACCAAATGGAAAGAACAAAAATAGAGAATAGAATGTGACAAGAATAAATTGTATTCTTAGTATGATTCAATGATATGATTGTGATGTACAATTTAGTAGAAACTCCTTGCTTATATAGCTAAGGTGAGCTACAAAATTTCATAGGATTATGACAAGTGTCTTAATCATATGGCATGAGAATCACACTTGCCTAGGTCACATGTAGTAGTTGTCAAAAGATAAGATAACAACTAACACCTTCTAGAAATATTCCTTCCCATGACCTAAGTAAACTTAACATGTGTAAATAAGTCCCCTAGTAATGAAAGAACTAGGTACAAGAATTTAGTTACACCAACAATAGTCCTTAAAAATTTCATCATCTCGAATCAACATATCCTCTTCCTTGAAATCACTCTCACAAGCCAAAGGAGAAGGGAAATTAGGTAAGGTGATGTTTAGGAATGTGTCTATGATTTCATTTTCTTGTGGTAAAATATATTCTCAAAGGGGATGAGGAGAAGGACAAACAGGACCCTCATGATTCTCAACTATTGTATCTTCTTTCGCCAAGATACCTTTGTCATTAAAAGAAGAGGTATTGTGAGAAGACCAAATATGATTATCATGGTTATCTTTGTTTGTATGCTATTCTATCACATCATGTACACAAATAGGAGAGATAGGAGAGGGTGTAAGCTTAAGGTAAGTATTATCATTTTCACTCTCTTATACTAAGAGACTCTCATAACTAGGGAATGCATTGAATGAATGACTATCAAGTTTATTTACTAACTTGGTCTTGGAAAACTTGGAGAAGAGTGAGACTAAAATTTATAAAAAAAGGTAATTTATGCAAACTTCAAATACAGTGTAAGAATGTAAAATGAAATGAAAATTTTAGTTTTTAGGCAAGATAATTTTTTGGTTACATAATGCAATGATCTAAAAAGGAAATGTTGTAGATGCAAAATTGAATTTGAGCAATGCATGAAATGAGCTAATTTAAGATAGATTTAATGGAATGCATGTTACAAAAACTCAGTCAACTGATATAGATAGTTAATGGAAGCAAATAGAAGCTTAGAAATAGGGTTTTTAGTGTTGTGAAAGGCAATTTTAGGGGTGCAAAGGGACTAAGTCACCCAAGGTGGCGAATTAGTCCTACAGGGGATTTTTTTTAGAATTTTTAGATATTTTTGATTGATTTTTATGTTCTTTATGTTGTATGATGTAGGCCTGAGATGCAAATGCACAATTACAGAAATTTGTAATGATTTGAGATACAAAAATGCAACCTATATGCACTCTCACTAATATAAAATTTGAAACCCTAGAATGCAAGTTAACTAATGCAAAATGAAATGCAATGTTAATGTAATACAAACCTAGGATGATAAAGAAATCCAAAGTAGAAAAGAAGGTGTTCGAAAAGAAAGTTCACCAAAATGAACCACAATTTTTTGTAGAAGGATGCTCTCTTACACTTCTAGGGTTTTCACCTAAAAGGAGAAAGGTATTCCACAAAATTTTGGAGGTTCACTCAAGACTAATGTAAATATGATTAGAATATACCTAAATTCAGTAAGCTAATAAAAGAGATTGAATACTTATGCAAAACTAATGAAATGCAAGGTTTTTGAAAACACATTGTGATATGCAACCATATACTAAATGACCTAGAAACGTAAACCAAACTAAATAGAAAGTTGTGAAATAGAAGGTGTGCACTTGAAAATGTGTTGTATACTGGAATGGAGACTTTAAATGTTGTTGATTCTAAAATTTTGACCTACTGGGTCACTTACGCCATTCTGGGTAACTTAGTCTGATATCTGGAAGACTACACCGAAGCCTGCTTCAGCCAAACGGGTATCCAAATCTACAAAAAACTTTGCAAAACATGTACAGTGGGACTAAGTCACCATTGATGGTTACTTAGTCCACTATATCTTTTCTAAAAATTTGAAAGTTGAAACGGAAGCTCTCAGTCTATAGTTTCTCTTCCTCCAAGTATCCAGATCTGAGACTTTGATTTTCGACATTGTAAGTGACTTTTTGTGGATATTTTGGATTTGAAAACAAGAAGATTTCTTCAAAAACTTTGCAACCTATTCTTCAATGATTTTTAAGCCTTCAAGATGCCTAAATCTGCAAACACACAAGGAAATATAACAAAAATGTTGATTGTTAGGGCATGGGGGTTTGCCTTGGTCAAACCCCTTTTTAGGTAATTAAACCAAAATGAAAAAATAAGATGAAACATGAACATGAAATAAAGGAATTAGAGACTTTCCATGATGATAGATTTTGAATTTCTACAACAATGGATGAACAATCTTTGCTTCAATGCCTCTTGATGACTTAGAATGCCAAAAACACTAGCTTGATTAAGAAGAATGATGAATGAAGAGATTAGAGATTAAATTAGGGCTTGTAGGTCTTAGAGGGGTGAAAAATGAGAAGAAAAACTTATATTTATACACAATTATTCCTTAATTCCTAAAAATACCACATCACAGGCTAACCTTAAGTGGTAGAAAATAAAAACATGCCAGAATTTTGGGCTTGTTTTGATTTTTGAGCCAAACGAGACTAAGTCACCCCAAGTGGCGACTTGCTCCCACTTAGGAAATTTAAGTGGGTGTCATAAATTAGATATTTTACATGATCTTTATCAGGTTTATTTGCAAAAAGACACTTAAATAAGGCCTATAAGTGTAAAATCGGGCCAATTAAAGCATAAGAAAGGTGTAATTATTGATGAGAAACCTAGAAAAGTGTGAGAGTTTGTTACAAATCCTTACAACACTTTTAAATAAGACTTGGTAAATGATAACAAGAGGTTATTTAAGTGAAATATTAGAAAGGTCCTAGAAAAGTGTGAAAGTGGGTTACAAAACTTCACAACACTCGTACAAGACACCATAGAATTATTATTGATTCAAAAGGGTTCAAGACCTAATGTGAATGTGTTGACCACATTACAACATTAAATCTAGGGAAAAATAGGCCAAAATCTATAAGAAAGATTCAAATGGGCATAAAAATGTCCGAAGATACATTTTTTCAATATAGTTACAAATTTCTCTCAGTTGGTTTAGTATATTTTGTGAGAAATTCCCATCATAGCATATTGGTCTCCAAGATTTGTGAATGATTTTAGGCTCAAAATTTTTCCATCGAAGGTGGATTTTGTCTGCTTTTCTACCTCACTATTATTGATGGCCTTTTAGGCTGAAATTTTTCCTACCATCCTCAAACCTTTGACCATTTGGATGGCTTCCTTCATAATCATGTAGGGATTATATAGGTACATGAATTCATCAAGAACTTGACTTAGCATGATTCAAACCTATTCTTCCTCATCAGAAAAGTCTAGGTAATCTTTCCATATGTCAAGAGTCTTTTGGGGAATCTCTATATATTTCATTTTGTAAGTTTTGTCATCTTCCTCCAACATCTTGAATCAAAGGTCTTCCTATTTGACATGATTGATTTATACTATTGGTTCATGGATGTACTTCTAGAAATCCTCAAAATATACAACATTGTGTGGTACTAAAAAATATGCTCCATCTCTGATGGTCAACAGTGCCTTGTAGGGTTATCATTTAAACATGGTTCTAGGATTCTCAAAGATCTTGATGACTATGGGAGTGACAATTTTAACACAGAAAATTGATGTGTTTTTCTAGACATTATGAAGTGCTCACAGGATGACTAGTATAACATAGCATATGATCGCAATTATGAGGAATAATGTATGGACATGGTATTGCATAGATATGGTTAGTGGTATATTAACTATGATATAGATGGGGTGGTAGTTGGTTAATAAATGCTCTTCCCATTTCATGGGTTTCCTAAGCTATTAGGATGATTTAACGGGTGGAATTTATATATTTTTATGTTAATTTTCCTAAATTTTACACTATGACACATAGTATACATTATGTTTTTGATCATTTAATATATTAAATTTGGCGATAGGTAATAATGTTCCAATCATGCTCCTTTAAATTCCTTGTTACGAGTGTGTCATCTAGTCTTTATATTTTGACTGCTTTGGACTTGATTATGTCATGAATGTAGTATGGTCCTAGCCATGGGACTTTTAGTTTTTCTTTCTTCTTAAATTTTTTGTCATATAACAATACTAAATTTCATTTTCATAATGTCTTCATCTGCAAGTTTCAATCCCGACATGCCTTTTGTATTGGTCTTTCTAACTAGGGATTATACCTAGCAATCTAATAGAATTCATCTAGTTTTTCTTATTATTCTATTCTCATCACCAAGGATTGGTTCTCTTCTAACCATAAAGTCGGTGTGGTATGTATGTTGGGATTATAAAATTCATGGGTCATGTGGCATTAAGGCCGCATACCAACCCAAATGGTGTGCAATTTCTAGTTCGTTTATAGGAAGTGTGGTATACCAAGAGTACCACAAATATCTTGACGTCCCAATATTTTCATTCTTGTCACAAATCTTTGATAATGATTTCCAAATTATTTTTTTAAGTGATTCAATGGATTTATCGACATTAAATGATAGGGGATCTTTTATTGTGTGTTACCATAAATTTCTATGGTAATTCCTTTATCATACTATTTATGAACTACTTTCCTTGATCTCTAACTATTCTCAATAGACATCCATATTTTGTGATGGTGTTTTAATATAAGAAATTTATGGTACTTCTCATGATAAAGACTCTTGTCAATTCTACTTTTTCCAATTTTGTCAATTATTCCACACTCATTATAATATACTTATCTTTAGAGTCTTTTGTAAGAGGGTCAATTGGCCCTATGAAATCTGTTGCCCACTTCTCAGAAGGATTTTGTGTTAATACTAGCCTCCAAGGCATCTCATCATGTGTGCTAGGTTTCTCTACTCTTTGATAGATATCACATCCCTTTCTATATTTATTGAAATCCTTGTGTAATGTTGGCCACCATAGGCCCACCAATTTACCCTTCTTGTAGTGGCTTCTCCAAAATCATGTCCTTTGATAATTTCTTCATGTACCTCTTATAAAATGGACTTCCTTTCATGTTTTTAGTAAACCCTCCTTAAGATATCATCTTTCCCCATGTGGTGCATTTCTCCTTCTACTAATTTGTATAGTGTTGCTCTCTGCACTGATGATTGTTTTCCTTTATTTGATATATCTTTTGGGAATTCTCTGGTAGATAGAAAAATAACAATGTTGTCTAATTATTTTGGTGCCATGATAATGTGGAATAAATGTGTACCATGTAATTCTTCTCTATGGGTATCCAATTCTTTTCCAATTTCAATCCTTGATAGGTAATTTAGTCCCTGGTTGTTCTTTTTGGGTTTTACCATGATCTTAAATTAAAATTGTTGAAATAGTAACAAATATCAAGATATCTTTGAATGGGTTACTATTTTTTGAGTAGGTATTTGAGGGGTTCATGATCTATGAAAAAGGTGAATGGTGTAGAGAGTAGATAATTTATATACTTTTGTAATGCATACACCATTTCTAGGGCTTTCCTCTCCATAGTCATATAATTTTTTTGCCATAGATAATTTCCTACTAGAAAAACGTATAGGATAATCTTTATTCCCCTTTGGTTGGGTGAGTACTAATCCTATTACAATTTTGAAGGCATCACTATGAATGTGGAAGGTACCTTTTCAATCCAAAAAACTAGTTTTGGTGCCTATGTAATCCTTTGTTTTATTATATCAAAGGCCTTTTATGCTTGTTCATTCCACTCTATACTCTGCTCAGTTTTCTTTTTCAATAGCTATTTTAATGGAGCTACAATTTTGACATATCCTTTGATGAATTTCCTATGATATCTCGTGTATCCTAAAAATTTCTTAACCTCAGGAGCATTCTTTAGTGGTGGTAAACTAAGGATAAAAGCCACTTTCATTAGATCTACCATGAGTCCTTCCTTGCATAAGAAGTGGCCTAAAAGTGTCCCATATGGTACCTCAAATATGAATTTCTTTAGGTTCAATGAAATTTGCATGCTTCTACACCAGTTTAACATCATCTAGAGGACCTGAACATGATCTTTCACTAGGACACAGACCATCCAGTCATCTAAGTAAACTTCTAGAAAATTATGAATAAAGTCATTCAAGGTATTGCTCATTTTTTGGCTGAATACTACCAAAGCATTATTCAGTCCAAATGGCATTATTGTATGCATATAGGATCCCCATTTGGTAGCAAATGTCATTTTTGGTTGTTCTTCTTCCCTGATCTTTACTTGGTGGTAACTAGAAAAACTATCAATGAATGAGTAAATCTCCTTATCAATTACTAACTCTAGTATTTTATTTGTAAAAGGTGTGGGAAATGGGTTATGTACACATGATTTTTTTAACTCTTGAAATTCAACACACATCATTAATTTTCAAGTATTTTTGTTTTGTACTACCATTGGTCTTATCCATTCTGAATCCTCCACTAGTTTTATTATGCCAGTTGCTAGCATCTTTTCTTTTTTTTTAATTTCTTGTTCATGTTAGAGTTTAATCTACATGGTCTCATTCAGACTATCTTAGCACCTTCCTTGAGCTGAATTTTCATAACTCCAACTTCCTTGATTTCATTCATTTAAATAAATTTCTAGGGAAATATATCTTGAAACTTTGTTAGTGCTTCTATCATTTGTGCATCTAATTTCTCATCCCAATAATCTCCTACCTAGCCAATTCACGATCCCCTTTTGTTGTGATGTTAATTTCTTTTAGTTTTGCGTGATCACTATAGTAGTTCTATTTTGGGGTAAGATATTATTCTATCTCCCTCTCCCCTTGTTCTATTTCTATATCTAGAGTTTTTTCTTCTTCGTCATCTCGTACCACACAATAATGTCTTTCTTAATCAACTACCTCCCACTTTTTATAATCAATGTATTTATATATGTCTTCCCCTAAAGATGGTGTTGAATGGGATTTATGTACCAGTATTTCACTTTCTTCTACTAGATTGAAGATAATTTCCTTCCTTTTAATTAGAGTGGTTTGGATTTTCAAGGGATTTTACTGTAAAATAAAAAGTTCAAGATGATATTTTTAATCAGTTCTTTTCATGTTCTAGTTTTTTCTCTTCTTTCTTGATTGATATAGAAATTTATTTCTATGGGCATAACCTCCAACAGAATAATTGAATGTATAATCAATCATCATACTCATAATTTTCTTCGCAATAATGTATGCACATGTCTAGGTGGTGTTGTGGAAAGATATACCCTTAATAAGGAGGTATATCTTCATAGCCTCCTACCTCTACTAAAAATATGGCTTTAATCAAATTTGTAAATGTCTCTCATCTGCAAATGGTTTATTGTTGTGTGTGTTAAACCAACAAGCGACAATGCAGTTAAGAGTATGTGATAAACTAGCTAGTTTGTATGTTTCATTGGGGTTGTCTTTATTAGTTTGGGCTATATAGGGGATTGTTTTTCATAGTCCAAAGTATTTAGGTATTTAATTTTGAAAATTCCACTTTGTAATCTTATATCGATCTCTTTATCATTGTATCTGATTAGGGGTAATATAGGGTAGAGCCAAATGTATGAGCAAGAGGATACGCCACTAGATTTTTTAACACTAAATCAATTCAATTATGTGTATGATAAGATGTAAATAAAAATAAAAAATGATACCTAACTATTATAACAACTATGGGGGAAGTTTTTAGAGCATAAAAAGTTGTGTACCTGATCAAAAAGTTGTTGTTTTTGAGCTACAAAGCACTCATTCGCCTTCAGTGGTGAATGGGTCCTTTTGCGTTCTAGAAAAATAATTTCAAGGTCTTGTTACTTGATTTCTTCACTCTTGAATTCCAAAATATCAACTTATGGAAGTGTGTATGCAATTTTGTAGCTTTGGTTCCCTGATTTTTGGACTTTGAATGACAACTTTTACAACTTGACAATTTTGACAATTTTGCTTCAAAATTTCTCTTCAACCTATAGATATGTAATCAAACAATCAAGGGAAGGAAAAATTGTTGTTTTTTAGTGAATTTGGGTTTACCTCAATCAAACTCCTTGTAGGTAATCAAACAAAATCATGAAATTAATGAAATGAAGCATGAATGTGAAATCTGTATATGATGTCACCTTCAATGTTGTCTTGTGAAATAAATCTACAAAATAGCATGTAGTGGCCATGAAGAATGTAGATCTTGGATGTGAAAGGGTCCTTGTAAATAGATCCTCAATGCAACATTAACTATCTTAGCTCAACCACATGCATGAACGCATTTAACCCTTGACATGATGATATGACTTTGAATTGCAATAATAAACTCTTGAAATATACCTTAAAATTCCTTATGAATGCTCTTTTAATTCTTTATAATTCTCTTTCTCTTGATCTCATGAAGTCACATAAGTTTTCTAGGATGAAAAATGTGAATTAACCCCTTATTTATACTAAATTAGGAGATTAACCTTGAAATTCAAATAAATAAGGTCAACACTAGATCTGGAAAGAAGCTTTATTAAATTCCCAATAGAATGAAATTCAAAAAGTGGGGTCTCATTAAGGGAGGACCCATTTTCCACCTAGGGCGAATGGGTCTTGGCTCAGTTTACTAGGAGCTAACCTCGGGGGATTGAAAGAGGGCTAACAACCCAATTCCATATCAACTAAAAAAGGGGGTCCTATTAAGGGAGGACCCATTCACCACCTAGGAAGAATGGTTCTTAGCACCATTTTCCAAGACCAAACTTTTCCCATTAAAATATTTTGTTAATTAAATTATAAGCATAGGGATAGATCTTGGGGAGGTGTGAAAATTAAGGTTTAAATTTGAATTAAAAGGGGGTTAATTACTCCATTTACCCACAATTGATTAATGACCACCTAGAAAAATGTGAGAATGTTTTATAACACTTTAAAACACTTAAAAAAGGTACACATTATGTTCATTTTATTAGAAAGGGGCCCATTAGTCTTATTTAAGAAAATACATCCTAGAAAACTATGAAAGTGTGTTACAACACCTCACAACATTGAAAATGATCAATTAAGTTATTTTTTAGTCAAAAAAAGGTCCTAGAATAGTGTGAATGTGCACAACACATTACAACACCACTCGAAGACACCAGTAGTTCAATTTTAATATCAAGTATCAAACCAAGTAAGAAAAAAGGCTTACTTTTCGTTTACTACATTTTTCCCCCACTTTAGTGAGAGGATGACCCCATGTCAAAATCACACTAAAGTAGACATCCAAGATACTTAAGTATGTTGTAAAATAAAGGTATATGTTCATACCCTGTCAAAGGCCAATAAAAATAAACAAAAACAAAGGATCAAGAACAATTGTTTTAATGCAATGTGAGATGGGGATGTTTGTCCATAACATATGCTACTCACTTTGGGGTAGTGGAACCTTAGTCCGTACACTATGTGAGTTGTCCCATCGAAGTGGTTTAGTGTGAAATTTAGGCTAGTGTATCGACTTCTCACTATATAGTGAGAAAGTCACGCCAGTGTATCGACTTCCCATCATACTAACCATACCAAAGTTATCCTCCTAATAAATTTTATAAGACACCACAATGTAAATTCTTTACGTAAATTATTTTTAATATCATGTAAAAATTTTGTTAAAGGGGATTTTTCTTTGTTCGTGTAACAGTTTTCCTCTTAGGGAGCATTATGCCTAATGTCTCCAAGCGAGGACATGTCAAAAGTGTCAAATTGTCACCCATGGGATGCCTTGTTCACATCATACCATGAGAGTAGATTATACACTCTTGGACGACATCAAACCTAATGACACCACCAAGAAGAGGAGACATCACAAGAAAAAATAAAATCATCTCATGAAATTTTTTCGAAAGATTTCATCTATGTATGCCCCCACTTTAAAGTGGTTGATACACGATCACCATGAGCAATTTCTTTAATGTAGCCAATGTTTTGATCCTAAGACATGAGAGCTTTCCTCGGAAAACCCTATGCCAAGTCATATGTTTATGAAATAAGCTACGTTGTGAAATAGGAAGGAAGGATTGCCCCCACAAACACATAAGGGATCTATGGATTTCGGGTTAGTATGTCTATGCTACAATGTTTTCATAGAGAATTGAATTGTCATCATTCCCCAAATACTCATAGAACTTGAAGAATGACACAAAAAGAGTGACAAAAAAGAAAAATCCTTTCAAGTCAACATGGAAGAGACATGAATGTCTCAACACCTTGCATCATCCCCAAAAGGAAAACACAAGAAAAATGAAAAAGATAAAAGAAAATATTTTGGGTTAACATGGAAGAGACATGAATATATCGACACCTTGCATCATCCATAAAAGGAAAACACAAGACAAATAAAAAAGGTAAAGAAAATATTTTAGGTCAACATGGAAGAGATGTGAATTCCTCGATGCCTTGCATCATCCACAAAAGGAAAACACATAATAAATGAAAAATGGTTATAATATAGAGAAGAATAAAGATACATATAGAGGAAAGCACAAAAGAGAGAGGATACATCAAATGAAACATCACAGGGGATCACATCACACACATGCAATCATAAAGAAAAATGAAAAATAAAAAGACTAGTAAGGCACAAGCGAGTCAACCTAAAACAGGTCATCTGCCTCCCAATCTCAATTGGTGTAAATGGAAGGTAGGAAAATAGCTAAAGAGACAACAACAAATGTATTACGAAGACAAGGGTATCATATTCTTTCCCCCACTTTGTGCAAGGAAAGAATACGCCGACATAAGTGAGGAAAATAGGCCCCTTGCCTTAGGGAAAATGATTTGGAAATAAGTGTAAAACATGTAATAGTGAGAATTTTTTAAGACTCTACAACTATTACATGATAAGGAGCAGAAGGGTTTGTTATTCAATCACTAGATGGAAAAATTTTCCATTGAAGTGAAAATTTCTCAATACCCATTTTAATGCATGACACTCATTGGTACTATGTCCAAGAGATTAATGGTATCGACAATGCAGAACATTTGTATCTCTAGGATATAGTCTTATCTTATCTTTTATTGGTGGTAATGTTATAAGTTCTTTGTTTAGAATCAATTGTAGTTTCCTTTCACTTTCAGGTGGTCAACAAGGGAACTTTAGTTTCTTTAGCTTGTAGGGCCTCTTGTGCTTGGTAGGAGGTCTCGATATAATTTTGTCTTTGTTATCATTATCCTTAGGAGGTATGGGTTGCTCTTTAGAAAGGAGAACACCTAGGTCAGGAGGAGGATCTAAGAAAATCCTACCATCACTATTAAGCATTAAGTATTCTTTAGGATCACTTACATTGAGGGGGATCTTGATATCCTAACCCTTTTGTTTCTTCAATTGGTATTTCCTCTAGGACTTGATGAATTTTATGTTCACTTGTTATATCACATCCTTGCTTATGTAAGATTGTGAATCCTTTCACATATGTATCTTCAAGGTTGATTGATGTGTTGGTCACTTTGTTGACATATCATGGTTGGATTTTTTCTTGTTTAGATTTTCTAGGTTCACCTATGGTAGGGAACGTAGGTTCAACTTGTGACTCAATTTTAGGATGTAAAATACCAAACATCTAAATTTATGTCAATTATTTCATTGCAAGGTAAAAGGATGCATTGGACTCAACGTTGTTAAGGAAATCATTTATGAATTCATTCATGTTGGCATCATCTTCTCCAATGATGTCAACATCATGAGGAGGACATGCATTAGGAGTTGTGTTAGCATGTGTAAGTTCAATTTCATTAGGGTCATCACCAAAAATGCAATTTGAAACATCAACCAAATAGAACAAAGACTTCCATACATTGCCTAAACAATTATCCATTTTTAGAATTTCAGACCTAAACATGGTAATTTACTAATTACACAATGCAATAAACTAAAAATAAAATGTTTTGATGCAATTTTGAACTTTTAACAATGCACTAAAATTAAGTAATTTAAGCTAAATGCAATGAAATGGATGAAACAAAAAATCAGAAAATTGAAACTAAAATGTAACAACACCAAATAGAAGGTAAAAACTGAGATTTTAATTTCTTGAAAATGCGGAGTAGTAGCTAACAAGAACTCATTTTCTAGTAAGGGCGAATGGGTCCTAGTTAGATTTTTCTGAGATTTTTCTATGAATTTGAGAGTGAATTTTGATGCTCTTTCAATTACCAAAATGATCAGATCAGACTTGATCAGGGACTCATTCACTAGAAAGGTGAATGGGTCTTGGTTAGGTATTTTTAAATTATTTTTTAATTACTAGCAAGTTCTTAGTTATATCTTTCAATTCCAAGTCTGAGACAGTGAATTCTAGCTTCAAATTTTCCATAAATTCAATGGAAAAATGTAAAGGAAAGATGAAATGCAATGTTGTTTTGATTTTCAAATGCAATTGTATGAGATCTAAATGAGATGTTAAATAATTGATTTTTTTTTGTAATTTTTAGATTTAGAGACATGCAAAATAATGCAAATCTAAATCCTATATGATATGCAAGATTTCGATGCAAAATAAGTAACCCTAAATGAGATCTTAATGAATGCAAGATCTAACTTAAGATGTAATGAGATACTCCCAAAATGAGAAATTTTCAATGCTCAATATGTTGAGTTCACCAAAAATGATTGGAGGAAAAATATGGTAGACCCAAATGCATGAGAAAGAGGATATACCACTAGTATTATTCACACTAAATCACTTTAATTATGTGTATGATAAGATGCAAATAATAATCAGAAATGCTACCTAATTGTTATAGCAAACTATGGGGGAAGTTTTGAGAGCATAAAAAGCTATGTACTTGGTCAAAAAAATTTTTTTGAGCTATAGAGGAATCATTTGCCTTTAGTGGCGAATGGTCCTTTTAGGGTTCCAAAAAATTGATTTAAGAGTCCTATTCCTTGATTTTTGCACTCTCAGATTCCTTGTTTTCAACTTTTGGAAGTCTATATGTGATTTTGTAGTGTTACTTCTGTGATTTTTAACTTTGAATGACAACTTTTGCAACTTGCAAATTTTGAAAATTTTGCTCCAAACTTGCTCTTCAACCTCTAAATCTACAATCACACACTCAAGGGTAGAAAAAATTGTTGTTTTTTAATGAATGGGGGTTTACCTCAGTCAAACCCCTTGTAGGTAATCAAACCAAATGATGAAATAAATGAAATGAAGCATGAATGTGAAATAATTAAATGATGTCACCTTGGATGTTGTCTTGTGAAATAAATCTGCAAACCAGCATGTAGTGGCCATGAAGAATGTAGATCTTGGATGTGAAATGATGCTTGTAAATATATCCTCAATGCAACATTAACTATCTTAGCTCAACCACATGCATGAATGCATTAAACCCTTGACACAATGATATGACTTTGAATTGCTACAAGAAACTCTTTAAATATGTATTGAAATGCCTTATGAATAATCTTATAATTCTCTATACTTCTCTTGATCTTGATCTCACAAAGTCACATAAGTTTTCTAGGATGAACAATGTGAATTAACCCTGAAATCAAAATAATTAAAGTCGACACTAGATCTAGAAAGAAATATTGTTAAATTCCCACCATAATGAAATTCAAAAATGGGGGTCTCATTAAGGGAGGACCCATTCACCACTTAGGGCGAATGGGTCCTGGCTTAGTTTACCAAGACCTATCCCAGGGGGATTGAAAGAGGGCTAAAAACCCATTCTAGATCAATTGAAAATGGGGGGTCATGTTAAGGGAGGACCCATTAACCACCTAGGGTGAATGGTTCTTGGCATAACTTTCCAAGACAAAACTTTTCCTATTGAAATATTTTGTTAATTAAATTATAATTTTTAGGATAGATCTTCAAGAGGTGTCAAAATTAAGGCCTAAATTTGAATTAAAAGTTGGTTAATTAGTAAAATTACCCATAATTAATTAATAACCACCTAGATAAATGTGAAAGTGTTTTATAACACTTTACAACACTTAATCGAGGTACACCTTATGTTCATTTTATTAGAAAGGGGCCCATTAGGCTTAATTAAGCAAATACGTCCTAGAAAAGTATGAAAGTGTGCTACAACACTTTATAACACCATTGCAAAGGATCAATTGAGGCATTCTTTAGTAAATAAGGGTCCTAGAATAGTGTGAATGTGTACAAAACATTACAACACTACTCCAAGACATCATTAGTTCAATTTTAATGTCATTTATCAAACTAAGGAAAAAGCACACTTTTTCTATTAATACGGTCTCACTATCATTATTTCCTTTTGTGTTGTTGACCTCAATTTCACCCTCTGAATTGTAGTCTTCCAGAGTATTATTTATTGATATGGTTTTTTAGAAACCAAGATCAAACATGCAAACCAGAAGCCCTTCCACAAAAGAGAAAAACAATAAAAAAGTAGAGCTTTGCATAAAGATGTGAAAATTTGATATTATTCATAATTGAGAAATTACATTAGATGAATTTATTTATAAAAGAAATGTATGCATAACCCTAATGTTGACCTAAAATTAGCTCAACTAAATAAATCTTTCTTATTAATTATGTAAACTAATTATTACCTAAGCAAAACCTAAGTAAACTTAATAAAGTGTAATTAAATTAAATAATTAATTACACCAACACCCTTCGTTGAGTGCAACTTAGGGAGACTAAAAAATCATGCACCTAAAACTAAGATGAATCCAAGAAAGCATGAATGGGTCCCGACAACAAGGCCTGATTAGGTACCCATGTACAAATGCAATGAAGGAGAAAGAGAAAAAGGAGAAAACCCAGTGGAACAAACCCCCCCTCAATGAGATGACCTGCTGCGAAGAAACACTAGAACCTGAATCTAGCAAGCAAGGAAAGATACTTTTGTTTACTATTGAAACTAGATGAGAGTCACTGATTGACTCAAGGAATCATGAAAAAAGCAACAACAGACCCAATGCCACGAAACACTTGAGAACTCCAAACTGGAACAACCCTGGAATCTGTGAAGAAACAATCTAATTATTGAATGATGTGATACTGAAATGAAGTGCAAATATGCAAGTTGCACCCTCCCAACTGCCAAAATATCCAAGTAATTCCAAAACACCCATTAGGCCAAATCTGGAATAATGATCAACTTGGGATAGATACAGAAAAGTGTGCATGGATAGCAATGTAGAGCTCCTCAATACCTTTCCAACACCACAAAGATAGAAAAAATCGAAGATCTTGGCAAAACGTTATGGGCTTAGAAGTGATAAATGAACATCTGACTTAAAACATCAATAAATGCAGCTAAAAAAAAAAATACTAAAAAATTAACTACACCATAGGATAGTACTTAGAACCAGCTTTTCGTTGATATCTCGTTTTCCCAATTTTGACTCCGTATGCCCATGTTATGCCAAAAAGAAAAAAACTGCTCCTTTAGGGAAAATCAGGGCTAGGAGGGGGGCTTGGAGGGTTGTACGGCCACTGACATCATCAGTTCACAAGGATAAATTTCACGACCATCTAATCATTGCCGGAAAAAACTACCCCCTTGTTGAAAAAAATTTGACGGTTGTCAGATTCTGCAAAACTACCTGAAAAAAAAATTGGCCGCTTGAAAGTGGGTGCATGAATTGGACTGAGGGCCGCCAATGGAATGGATGTCGTCGGTGAGAGATGGAGGCCACCGAGAGGAGGAAGCCACCAGCGGGAGGAGAGTAGACTGTCGGTCAGTATGAATGCTATTGGATGACAACCCTTTGCTCGGCGGTAGGGTGGGTATGGGCTCACAGGTATGCCCCCCAAAAGCTTTAATCCGCCCTCCCCAAAAAAAAAAAAATTTCTAATGTTTGTTTTATAGAAAAAATTCTTTCAAAAAAATTTTTTTGATTTAATTTTTTTTGAAAAAAATAACTAATGAATTTTTTTATCAATGGGAAAATATATTAAAAACCAGAATAAACCCTCTGTACCTATGCACACAAATCGAGACAGATAGGGCCCAGATCTGTATGAATCTACGTGCCCTTAAAAAAAAAAGCCTCTCTTTGCAACTGCTCGGATTTGAGAAAAACGATGGGTGATCTAAGGGTTTTTGGGCATTGTGAATGCGATGGTGGTGCCCATTTTACTCGAGAATGCACCAAAAAATTGCTCAAGGTCAGATCCCTTGTGGAACCACAAACGTGCTCTGCAATGATTTTCTCTAAAATCTGAGAAGGGGCTACATGTCAAGGCTCTGATACCATGTTAGAAACCAAGATCAGACATGCAAACCAAAAGGCCTTCCATAGAAGAGAAAAAAGCAGAGCTTTGCATGAAGATGTGCAAATTTGATATTATTCAAAATTGAGAAATTACATGAGATGAATTGCTTTATAAAATTAATGTATGCATAACCCTAATGTTGACCTAAAATCAGCTCAACTAAATAAAACTTACTTATTAATTAAGTAAACTAATTATTACCTAAGGAAAACCTAAGTAAACTTAATAAAGTGTAATTAAATAATTAATTACACCAACATGGTTATGGTGTTTGTTGTTTTGTCATTCTCCTCTTACTCTTCCATATTGACTTCTTCTATATATGATCCTTCTTTCTTATTACCTGTGGGTGTGTGGACCACCCTTTTATCATCTACAAATAATATTTCTTATATTTTAGCAAGTATTATCCCCCGAGAGTCCACAAACCACCTTAATCCTAATATTGCATCAAATGAATCAAATTTTCTTTCATTGTTACTATTTCAAAGTTGACTAGCTATTTAACTCCTCTTATGTTAACTTCTATGTTATGTTAAATTATTTTCATTCAATGTATTTGATCTTATGTTATACAGTAAAAAATAAAATTTTTATAAAACAATTTTCACTTCAAAAGGTCAAAAAAGTGTTATTTTTTAGCATTTTCCAAGATACCACAAAACCTATTGTATATAACATTTTTGTTTCCTTTCATTTCAAGAAATTTTTTTTCTTTAAGACCTAAACTTGTACAAGTTCTAATCTATGAATACTATAATTAATTTCCAGATATTTAAATTATCAAAAGTTCATATCTCTAGTCTAGGAACCCTTGGCATTGTGTAGCTAATTTTTATTTAGATTTCATTCATAGTTCTATTCAAGTAACCTTTGTGTAGACTTGTTTACTACTTTTGAGAATTTGTTTTTTTTTTTATCACCATCATTTATTTTATCTTCATTATATGATTACTCAAGTGTGTTGAATCGCGTAGTTAATTTAAGAGCTTCATGACCAAGTGTCCCATATCTAACAAACATGTGAGATGTAGTTATAGAATTATTTCTTCCTGTGTTGTAATCACATCTAGTGTTGATATTGAATCTTATAACTCTTTCACTCAAGAAGTTACATCTATATATTCTATCTTTGATTCTCTTCCTACTCCTACATTTCCTTTTTCTTCTTCATCACCAACCATTCATGTAGACTATGAAGTTATTGTTACACATGTCTTTGAGGATATATTTAAACAATAGGAAAAATATCTAGAAAACCTTCAACTATATTTAACAACTAAATCATTAGCTCAATAAATAGTTTCTTCAATAAATAACCATAGAAATATAATCAATGACTCATAAGGGATATAAGTTTTATGCAACCTAGCTTATATAGTATATGCAAACATCCAAATGGAAACTAGTTTCACTAAAATTATTAGAAATACTCAAAATCAAATGGGAAGAAAATGTTTCTCTTCAATGATCATGCCTTCAATTCCTAATTTTACTCCTCTACTCATAGCATCCACAACTAATAAAAGTGGTTGCCCCAAATTTAATGAAATAACAAATGACAACACAAATAACCACTACCTCATAGAGGTGATAGTGAAAATCAATGTTTTAGAATAAAGGAATCCTCACCATCTTGTAATGGAAAAGATAAAACATATAAAAATATAAATAAGAGAGAATCATTAACAAGGGTATGGAATCAAAGGGATTTTTAGACTATGTAATCAATTTTAGAAATAAACAACTCAAGAACTGTAACAATGAAATAACATACAAAGTAGAGAGTAGAAATGAATCCAATTGATTGAATAATTAGAATAAAACTCCATTAGTAGTGAGGAACTTGATAAATAAAATTGAGATAAAAAATTAGAGTGATAATAACCCACAAGACAATAGTAGAAGGTTGAATCAATATAAATTTAATTTAATGATAAAACAAAAGGCGAATTCCAAATATAAAAAAATAATGGAAGAACCTCCTCCTGATATCTTGGGGGATATTAGCAGGATAAGTTTTGATAAAAAAGGATGTTGAATAATTTAGATATTGAGAGGGGGGCTGAATCAGTATCCACACAAATTCATTAAACAAATATCTCTAATTAATTTGCAGCATAGAACAAACAACATCAATAACACAACATGAAATTTCACATGTGGAAAACCTAATGAGGAAAAAACCATGGTGAGGATTAGCTCACAATATATATATATAGTTATTTCAATATTGGTTACATAGAGGCTCAATGCTAGATACAAAAATCTCACTGCTTACAATGACTCACTATCCAAACATGGAGGCTCACTGCCTACAAAGATTGTGTAAACAAAAATGGCTAACCGCTAGAGTTGAACTAATGAAGTTACAACACAAGTGCAAATTAAGTTCCTTTGATGCTTAGAGCATTTTTCTTGTATAACAACAAACTAATCTTCAACCATCTATTCACACAATTTTCTTATGCACATACACACAAACTTCTTCACATTCACATCCCTCTCATTCTCTTCTTCTAACCATCTTGCATATATGCCTACTATATCCTCATGCATAAATTAGGTCGACCTAATTGGATACAATTCATATTTTCAAAATGATAACTTCTGGGCTTCATATAAAGCTTCTCTGAAAGTAATTCACCAGTGTCATGCAACATCATGTTGGCTAGGACTAAAGCTAGGTCTCACATAAAATCTATAATTCATGTTGGGCTATAGACTAATTATTAGGTCAGCCATGATTAACCTAATGCAATCACAAAAATTGATGCCAATGAATCACCCAATCATGTGAACATCTAAGAATACATAAATACATGCTTCCAATAATCATAAGCCTTTTTTCCCAAAAACTTTAGATCACATCGATTACCTGAGAGAATATGTGGACCAAAACAACAAAAATGTTGGATGAGATAAGCTTGATCTGCACACTGGTACAAGGTACCGAACCAACATGGTGACATCAATGATAATATAAGATTGATCTTCTCCATACTTCCAATAATCTCCCCCTTTTGCATTGATGGCAACATGTAGAAAAATTCCAATTTGAAAACTCTCCTTCAATCTCGCCAAAAAAATCTTTTCCAAAATCTCCAAATCTCTCCCCTTTGACATCAATGGAAAAGGGTGCTAAAGAAAATGTAGACATGGTGAAATCCAATATTCAAAAATTCATTCAAAACTTCAAAACTTCAAAACTTTCAAGCATCCAATCTTTCAAAGTTCTTTCAAACCAAAATGACACTTTTCACCTAAAATACCTTTTTGTACCTTTCTTTGATAATAGGATATGATTTCTTCCATTCAAGTACTACATAATCCATTCTTGTACACATACTTTCCAATAGAGCCAATAGTGTGAAGGAGGATGACCAATCTATGGATGAACATTATTTTTCACAATCTTCTGCTTTAGAGAGTATTTTGGAAAGATGGTCTAACCTCAAAATTTTCTTTAAGAAGACAAAAGGTCTTCACTACATCATCCCTTTTTCTTTGCACAATGATCATTTCAGCTTGTAGTTCACCAAATCTCAGCCTTTTCTTTCCTTCTTTGTCTTCAAAAATATCAAACTTCTTTCCAATGTTGTTCACTTCAGCTTCAATTGCTTCAATTCTGCTTCTAAAATTATCAACTATAGCAGGCCATCGAAGACAATACTTGTATATGTCTAACATTTTTTTTATGCACTAAACTTCATCTCCATGATCAGTTCAGATAGTCTTTGCTTTGCTTTAGAACATCTCTTTTCAACCAAACCTTCCAACTTGCATCCTTTTGGTCCTTCAAACAACATTCTCTCTTCAACTATTCAACTAAATTTCTACGTAAGGAATAAAAAATGATAGATACATCAATACCTTTACGAAGTAGATACTCAACTAGACCATCATCAATTTTAAGTTTGTCAATAAGATTGGTTGTACTCCATAAATCAATAATTTTCTTCATTTTCCCTTTTATCAACATAGTTCGGATGTCATCTGGATCAGAAGATTCAGATCCAGCCAGAGATTCTTCTTCTTCTCCATTCTCTTCTATAATAACAATGATGTTTTCGGTGATATCTTTTCTTTTCTTCAATTACAGAGGGGAATCAAGTTAGTGACTACTTCCAATTCTTTTGTTCCATTTGGAGGAAGAACCGTCCTCAAATTGGCTCAACATAGCTTTACCGGAGCTCATTACTTTTTGTAAGGATAAGAAAAAGTTTTTACACACATTTGCTTTATCCTCTAAACTTTCAAAGTGTTTATATATTTCTCTTGCAACGAGAATCTTAGATTCCCACTCAACATATTTCTTTCCTGGTAGTGATTTCAAAAAATAGAGTACAAAACATGTAAGAACGGAACCAAAATGGAATGGGTATCCTTCTCCCAATGACATTCATATGTTCTTGGTGATATTTTCAATAATTAGCTTACACATGTCAAACTACTTTTTATCTTTTACTATTTTATGTGCCAAATACACAACAATAGCCGAAGTAGAGATTTCTTGATTTCTGAAATAAACTTTGTCTTGAAATGCCATGCACAACATACCTAACCGAGGAATCAACAATAGTATAAATCAACATTGCTCAAGGGTCTTTTTCAACTCCTGTCATTTCCTCTACTTGTATTTTATAGACTTCTTTCATCTAGGAAGTTCTCCAATGCTGCATAATCTAGTAACCGCTTTGATTGTTTCCTTTGTAATGGGATAGGATTTATCCAATACAATGCTATCGTCATATAATTTTCTCAAAAGGAACAAGATAAATTCTTTGACAGAAATCCAAGGGAAATTCTCCCCATAAATCCAAACCTAAGGTTTGTAAGTTTCGTAAGCCGCTCGGTTCCAACCCTAATTCCATCTTCTTTATTTTGCGATACTTGAATTCATCCAACTTGACTCCTCTTAATCTCAAAGGAATATTTCCACTTGATCCTCTATCATAAATTTCCATTATAGCTCTCAAATTTTTAAAATTTAACAAGGAAATTCTACTATTACCTTCCTCTATGACTGCGCGAGGGGAAAAAATTTGTCACTTGCTTTTGAATATCCATAACATTCTCTCGAAGGGCTGCAAATTGCTTCAAAAGTGCTCCAAGTCACTCTACAAATCCTTCAAATAAATTTGATGATCAAAATGACTTGTGAAGTGTCCTTTATACACCATCATTTTTCCCTAACTCACATTAATTACAAAAAAGATAACAAACCTTTCCTCCACTCTACTAACAAACCCTAATCTACTCTGCAAAAGAACATACTCACTCTTTTTCTTCTAGTTTCTTTTGTATCACCTCTATCTTGTTATAGCTTACAACATATCCATGTTCCAACACCTAACACACTATATTTTTATGGGTTTAATTGATTTTCTAATAAAGCTCCCCCTAAGACCATACTAGGTCTAGTTCTCGCAGGATTCATCTGCACCAGATGAAGGTACAGATGCATCCGTAGTCTCCGATTCTTCTTTCTTTTCCCATATCTTGCTCATTTCCTACTTAACTTCTTCCTCATCAATCTTTTTCACCAGTTCATCATCTTCCACCAGAGTAGACTAATTTCTATTTTTACTTATGTATACTTCTGAAATATGTCCCAATTTTTTGCAATAGTAATAGACAATATTTCTCCATCTTGTTTAATTTTCATTAATCCTTGTTCTGCATTGATTCGTTTTATGTCCAAATGTGTAACATGTATAGCAATAGCCATCAAATGATTGATTCATCCTTCCCTTATTGAATATGTTCATCATCACTCGACTAATCATCCTTACCGAAGATCTTCACTCAATAGCTTTATATCCAATCTTCTTGCATGTATAACATTGTCTGAAAAAGGGACAAGAAAACATATTCATCCTACTCCTACACTCAGTTGCCTTATGACCGGATTTATTACATGAAAAAAAAAACACCATTGAATGATGGGTACCTTTGTGCATTCAGTTGTTTGATAGGTGATTTCCTTCCAGAGTTTCTTTTCTGCTTTCCTTTATCTTGCATCTTCTAACTGATTATTGGATTTGAGTTCTACATTTTTTCACCAGCTTCATTACCTAAGCCACTTTTGTCTTTAGAAGGTTTTTTTCCTGCTATTAATTCATCGAGCTTGGTGGAGCTTGTCTTGAAATCATCTTCATAGAGTTTCACTTTCTTAAGTTATGCTTTCAAATTCATCACTTCCTATTCAAGCCTAGAGAAAACATCAGCCTTGCTTTGTATCACTATTTTCAGGCACTCTTCAACTCTCTTCTTTCAATCTATTTTCAACTTTAGTTCGGTATTATTATCATTTTCTTGCTTCAAATTTTCACTCACTTCTTTGTATATTTCTTTGAATTTCTTTAACTTCTCTTTCAATTTCTAGATGCATTCATTTGCTTCATCAAGATTTTCTTTGAAGTCTCTATTTTCAATTTCATCCTTGTCAAGATCTTCAAGGGCAGTTTGAAGCTCTTCTTTATCCATTTGTTCAATCTACAAGATCTCCCTCAAGTTGTTAGACTTTTCCAGAGGAACCAAAAAATCTGATACCAATTGTTGAATAATTCAGATACTAAGAGAGGGGGTGAATCAATATCTGCATAAATTCATTGAACAAATATCTCTAATTAATTTGTAGAATAGAACAGATAAAAGAAATAAAACAACATGAAATTCCACAACACAAGAACACCAGATTTTACGTGGAAAACCCAATGATGGAAAAAACACGATGAGGATTAGCTCACAATATATATATATATATAGTTATTTCAATACCGATTGCAAGGACACTCACTCCCATATACAAAAATCTCACTACTTACAAGGACTCACTGTCCAAACATGGAGGATCACTGCCTACAAAGATTTTGTAAACAAAAATAGCTAACTACCAGAGTTGAACTGATGATGTTACACCACATGTGTAGATTTAGTTCCTTTGATGCTTAGATTTTTCACTCGTATGATAGCAGACTAATCTTCAACTATCTATTCACACACTTTGCTTATGCACATACACAAAATTATTCTTCGCATTCGCATCCCTCTAATTTTCATCTTCTAACCATCTTGCATATATACATGCTATATGTGCATGCATCAATTAGGCCAGCCTAATTGGATGCAATTCATATTTTTAAAATGATAACTTTTCGACTTCATATAAAGATTTTCTGAAAGAAAGTCAATTGTGTCATGCAACATCATGTCGGCTGGGACCATAGCTAGGTCTCACATATAATCCACAATTCGTGTTGGGCTATAGATTGATTATTAGGTCATCCATCATTAACCTAATGCAATCACAAAAAATGATGCCAATGCATCACCCAAGCATGTGAACATCTGAGAATACATACATACATGCTTCCAACAATCATAAGCCTTTTTTCCCAAAACTTTAGATCACACTGATTACCAGAGAGAATATGTGGACTAAAACACTAGAAATACCAGATGAGATAAGCTTGATCTGCACATCAGTACAAGGTACCAAACCAACATGGTGACATCATTGACAATATAAGATTGATCTTCTCCATACTTCCAACAAAGGAAGCATCCCCTAAATAATGTGGTGTAGCTAAAACTATCCATGGAAACATTGGCACAATAAATGAATGTGAAAAAATAGCTAATATGGAAAAAGAAGAAATAATTTGAACTCTAAAAAAGAGAAATAAAATCCAACTTATGGTCCTAGGGGTGATTCGAATATTGGTGATTTGAGAACACTTGAAAATTCCCCTAGATTAGTAGATATGATGGAAAACATGAGCCAATTCTGGCAGACTGATAATGAACAAAATGATCTTGAGCTTGAAATCTTGGTAAAAGCTAAACCACATGTTATTATGATTCTTGTAAGAGATAAGGGGTCTTTAGATAATAAGAAGACCCAAGAAGGGTTGTTAAGATCAAAGAATTGATTTTCGCAAGAACCAAAAGAGACAAGGAAAAAAGGGACATGAAATATTACCCTCATGGGTATGAAAGTCTACATATTGCAAAGAAGCAAAGGAAAATGACTAGTGTGGTTATCCTAGTATCTATAGCTAAAAGAATATAAAATGAGGAAATAAATCAAAATACTTTAAAACTTTTGAAATGAGAAGGAGACCCTCCCAAAATTTGGATGCAATGACCCTTAATTGCACATATTGGAATGTCAAAATGGATGGAATCTCTTGATAGGAAACATATCACCAAAAAATTTTCTTAACCTTGATAAAGATAAAGATGTGGTCCTCATTTAGGAGGTTAAAGCAACAAGCTCTACCTTAGAGACCAACATGAAATATATTAGGAATACTTCATCATAATATGTCACAATATATGAAATGAAGAGAGCTAGTGTTTCTATCATAATCTCAAAAGTTTTGGATTAGTTTTTTAGTGCATCTGGTGTATCCCCTTATAATAGGGCAATATGGGTTACTATTAAAAAAATTGACCACATTTGGACTCTACTCCATTTATTCTCCTAATCAATATAGGGACAAAATTAGCTTGTGGAAACATATCTACACTTTGTAAGATATACCTTGGATTGTTAAGGGCACTTTAATACAATTGAACAAGATGAAGATAAAGAAAGGGGGTATTGACATAGAGTGAACAGGAAATGAAAAATACTTATGGCGGAAGATGAAAGCCAAACTTAACTTTTTTGACCCCATTGAAGGAGTAAGAAAAAAGAACACCAACATTTGGTACACATGGTGCAATGCCAAAAAGAGGGGAAAGAGGATTTATTGTTAGTTTGATAGATTTTATGTGAATAAGGATCACTTCAACATTGAACCAATCAAGGAAGGTTGTAAGGTGTAAGTATACCCTACTCATTATCTGATCATTAACCCCTAAGGATAAAAAATATATTAAAAACTTAAAGGGAAAAGAAAAAAGAGGGGTCCTTCCTCCTCAATATGAAACTATTGCATGATGAGGATTGTAAGGCTGTTTTAACTACCTTGATGGGAATAAATAAATGGATGCATAGATACATGAATTTAATTGATAGATCGGAACACAATGTTCAGCGTTGGAAGATTCTATTCCTAATTATTAGAAAAAAATAGACTTGGATAGAAGGAGGGAGGATGGTTACCTCAAAGAGAACCTGTTAGTCAGAAACTATGTTGCAAGGTGACCTGAGAAATGAAAGTATATGCAATGAACTCTCACTTGCTAATAAAATATCTAAGAAAGTTTCAAGTGAACAAAATCCAAGGCCTAAAAATAATGGAAAAGTTTAATTGTTTGAATAATGAGGACAAGGGCACTAAGTTCTTCTTTAGGTATATAATATATAAAAGTATCAAAGAGAAAATAGATCAAATATGGCATGAAGGGACCTCTCTCACTAGTGAAAAGGATATGAAAAATAAATTTTACCAATTTTATAAGGACCTCTTTACACTAGAGGGTGATAATGAGACCAACAATAATGCTAGGAAATTATTTAAGAAAATTATACAAAAAAAAATTATGGAAAAAGATGTAGCTTGTTTTGGTAAAAAATCTCTATAGTGGAAATAAGGAAATCTATTATGTCATTGAATAATAAAAATAACATTGGGGGAAGATGGATTGCTATTAAAATTCTACAAAACATTCATTGACTAGGTCTGTGATGATTTGTATCTTGAGTACAAAGAAGAACTTAAGAGAGGCTCACCAAGCAATAAAATAATTAAAGGCATCGTCAAGCTACTCCCAAAGGAGGGTGATAAAACATTGATCAAGAACTAGAGACCAATTATATTTTTGAATGTGTCAAATAAATTCCTTACAAAAATATTAGCAAGGAGGATGTTGGATATCCCGCTTACTTCATTAACAATACTTAAATTGGATTTATCAAACCGAGGTATATATTGGAAAAACTCATTACTATTTGGAAAGCCATTGAATGGGCAAGGAACTCCAACCAAGGATCAATAATGATTCTCTTAGATTTTGAAAAGGCATATGAATGGTAGAATGGGCCTTTTGAGGATGACCCTTGAAGAATTTGGCTTCCCAAACATATTTTGTAACATAGAAAATGCATTGTTTAACGATGTTGTAGCACAAGTAGAGGTCAATATATGCCACATTGAATAATTTACATTAGAAAGGTCGAAAAGGTAGGGTTGTCCTCTAGCCCTGGCTCTCTTTGTAAATACCTCAGATTCTATCATTTCCCCAAAGGTTAGAGGGTTAACACTACCTGATCATAATGATTTAGTGAACATTTAATTTGTATATGATATTGCATTTTTTGTTGATTTGGAGAAAAATAATTTGGACAACCTATTGGAAAAACTAAACCTCTTCTATAAATCATTAGGGGCAAAAATAGCCAATGCAAACTCCACCATGCTTGGATGGTCTGAAAATACTCCTAAATAGATAAAGAAGTATGACTTCCAATGGAGGGTCCCTAGAAACAAGTCATATATTTGGTTATTCCCTTTGCAATCAACCCTAACCTTAAGAACACGTGGTTGTGGGTCAAGTTTAGGATTAAAAAGAAAATTAAAAATTGGAATAGGCAATACTTATCTCTAGCAAGAAGGTCACAAGTTTTCCTAAAAATTATATCCTCTTATAGCCTTTACTTTGCTTCAATTTGGCTATTCAATAGCTACCAACTCAATGAAATAAAAGAGAATTAGGGAATTCCTTTTGTATGATGGTAAGAAAAAAACAAAGAAACATACAGTCAAGTGGGGTTGTTGTTATATGGATAAGGCTTATAGGGACCTTGGCTTTAAGGACCTAAGACTACATGGAGTAAGCCTTCCATCAAAATGGATCATCAAAGCATTAGAGGGTGAAGAACCTTGGAAGGTGCTAGTGAGAAACAATATACAATGTGCTATCCCCAAACAAGACAAATCTTGGAAACTACTTCCATTTTGTGATCTACTTATTAGTAAGAACCCAATATCTCCTATAGGATCATCTATCTTCAAAAGTATCTAGAAATCTTGGGAACTCATCAAGAGCAAAGTGGGAAATTATCAATACACTAAGAACAATAATATATTTATCCTCACACATGGATCCATATGGTTGAATCTTAATCACAAAGGCAAGCCCCTTTTGTTGTTGCAAGCTTGTTCAACTAAGAGTTGGGCTCAAAATGGTATTAATTTCTTTAAAAATATTTGAATAAGGGGAACCTATAGGTTTGGGCCTCCCTAAGTGGTGAATTTTATTTACCTCCTTCAAATTGGAGCACATACAGAATTTTAAAGGAAGCTTGCCAGGAATTACAATTTCATATAGCATGTAAAGAGGATTAGGTTCTATACAAAGAGCTCAAAATGGAAAGATGGTAGTCCACTATTAGTTTCCAACACTACACTAATCTACAATTTCCTTTCAAACCTTGATGATACACTAGAACATGCTAACAAATGTTTGGGCACTAACCTAACTAAGAAAAAATGGAAAAAGAATTTTAAAAAGAATTGGTCAAGTGTTTTAGAGACAAAAAAGGCTTGCTTCATATGTTTGGTGTTATTACAAAAGTTACCTTATAAACTTGATTTTTCTGATATTGAAATTTGTAGAATATGTAGGTTGCCTGAGTCAATTAAGCATATTGATTTTTATTTTTTTATGCAAAAGAAATATGGAAACTACTTTGTGAAGGGGAAAATATTTGGGGGGGGGTGGAAATGATGAAGTCAATTAGGGAAATATTATTATAGAAAATGATAATAAATTAGATAAATATTTGAATATATTTTGGACTTGTCTCTCAACTAAAATTTTATGGATTATTTGGAAGGCAAAAACTGAGGATAAATTTAAGGGGGTTAGAAGAGAACTTACCATGTTTTCAAAAAGACTCATACTTCACAATGGTGTTATGCAAGTCTATGTAACATTAAAAATATCAAAATGAAAATTCTTGAAGCTATTGAGTGATGACATAGTAAGATCCAACAAACATGGATTCAATTATGGAAATACATGGCAATTTAGGTAGCCTAGTACAAATACATTCCTAAAAGCTTTACAAGAATTTTAGAAAGAATACAATGATAAAATAGAAGTAAAAAGGACATCAACACAAAAAGGGTCCTAGGTTCTATGTTAATAGAGAAGTATCTATAGATGAAAGGGTAAAGTCCAATCAAGACCTGTTATCTATTATACCCTATCTACGATGGGGAGATTAGGACACCTGGAGTAAAAGTAGGAATTACTAATTAGTAACCATGTGTTTTGAATTGTATTCAATTGGTTGATAGGACATTTTTAAAAGTATTTGTAGCACGTGTAACAATCTAGATAACATGTATGTAACAATTGAGAATAATATTTTATAGGAAACATGTATGTGATAGCTAATGCTAGACATATATAGATAGTTATGAAGAAGCATACATATTCTATTATTAGTTTAATAGTCGGTAGTTTTTTTTTGCTTGGTTGTAGTATGGATGTAATAGCTTGAAGAAGTAAATTTTTTTTGTTCCTTTTTGGGCTTAAAAGATATCTAATAAGAAAAAAGACAATTCTCATACAAACAAAAAAAATAGAGATGAAGAAAAAAATATTAGCCATTTAACGAAGTCATATAATTCAATAATATATAAATCCACTTTAACACAAGTCAAGTCTATGAATTAAAATAAACTTCATGACAAAAGATAAAATTTTCACTTTATATGTATATTCAGTATTTATATATTATAGTTTTTTATCAAGAATATCCAGAAAAAACATCCTTTTAATATTTAGCTACAATTTTACTGCCCAACAATTTTTGTTGATTACTATAAATGATTTTAACTAGAGTTATGAACTAGAACAATAGATTCTGAAATGGCCCAACCCTTATAACAAGCATAAAAGAGACAAGAAAAAATTCCAAAAGCTAGTGAAGAAGCAAGTACAAGGAGCCAATAACAAAAACGTAAACAAGACAATAAAAGACCAACAATCTTCAAATAATAGGAGCAATTAAAATTGAGTTAAGAAAAATCCAAAAACTAGCAATATCGCACAATGCTCAAGGTGGCTTGAAGCCAAAATTCATTATGAAAATTAACTTCAAACAACTTTTGTTACTATTATTATACTAAAGTATTATTATAATATTATAATAAAAAAATATATATAAAGTATAATATAACGAAATAATGAATTCTACATTAATATTAAAATTTCAACAATTATCATGAACAAGTAAAATTGTTGTCATTAATTTTATATTTGAAAGTTTCTTCCCAAGTTATATTAGAGTTGTTATTCTAAATTTGTATTCGGCGTAAAGAAGGTAGTGAAAGGCACAATGAAGATGTGATAGATTTGACCGATTGATCGTTTATTATTTGATTTCATTTTCACCCATAAATTAACTGCGAGTATGTATTTGATTAAGATAAACACTCTTGAGTAGAGCTATGAATGAGAATTAAGTTTTGAAAAGACCCCAAATGCTTTTACAAAAAGAGCAAGGCCAAAGAACATGGAACAACCATCAACATTAAAACAAACCTTAAAAAATATAAAGAATAGATAACATACCATAGAGATAACAAAACTAAAAGTAGGGGACTTCAAACCATCAAGGTGGTTTGAAACCAAAATTTACCAAAGGATTTTGACGCATAACGAAAGGACTGCCAATCATAACAACCAAATTTATTTTTTGCTCGCAAGAGGAACTACAACCCATGTTGGAGTGGACCCAATCATGAAATTCAACACCTTCCCATAGTACAAAGTCTGAGGGCACAATCCAACATGCATATTATCCTAATAGGATTGTCCAAGGTAATTGGACACCTTTCCTTCTTACCTCTTCATGAAGTGTTAATTAACTAATGAAGACACTTGTAAAAAAATTCTGCTTCCAAACACCTAACTTAGAGCACAAATTGATACTACTAGACAAATACTTATCAATTTTTACACAAACATAAAATCTAAAAAGATTATATAAAATCCTAGACCATGCTTGCCCAAAATAGTTGAAGTTCTATCAATCACTACCTCCCCCACAAATTGTTTCGAGGATTGCAGTAGAAATTATTCGAAGTGATTATCAATATTATTATTGTTATTATATTTTGAGGCGACAGAAACAATTGTTTTAGAGTAATTTATTACAACTTTGAAAAAAAGTTTTTGGATTTGTATATTTTATCATCCCTAATATTTTGGCAAATGACTTCAATGTTACTTATGAAAATAATGAATATTTTCTTGGATTTCTGTCCAATAAGTCATATAAGGAATGGGAAATTATCGTTTCCGCTTCTAAAATAATCTTTGACCGTGCATTCACATTCACATTCACATTGCTTCTAACAGCTTGGTGTCAATTCAACTTTGTCATCCCATGCGTTGCCTTATATTTTTGTAATTGTTTGAAATTGACTTGAATACAATATGTCGCCTTCCTAGTCTTTCTCCTTCCATTGCATTTCACACCTATGCAGTTGGCCTCCCGATGTTCACGATTTTGGTACATACCTTTATTAGCCATAATATTTTATGAATTACAATGATAATAAAAATGTATATAGAAGAAACTATAAATATTTTAAATTTAAAAAAGGGAAACTATATATAAACAACTACCAATTGCAAACTATCCATCGATCGGAACCTATACAGATAAAAATTTAAAACAATCTAAATGAAATACTAAAATATAATTATATATTTATAAATGTATTAAATTTATTCCAAGAAAGCCTTGCTTTATAGGATATCCATGTTGGAATTTCTTCCATCTCCCGCATGTGATTCTAACCTTCACCGTGCAACCGCATCGTCTGTCACTCCTCCTCATGTTTCTGCAACGTCCACCGGGCTACTGTGCCCTTTCTCTCTCCTATCAGCAGTCATGCGGTGGCCATCGTCAATGTTTCTTGCATTATCGCGGCTTAACCGCCAGGCAGTCGTTACCGCTCTACTGTAGTTACCCTTCTGACCGCGTGCAGTACCACGGTGCCTATCTTCGCCTCCCTGCTTCATCCGTCGTTGCCGTTACCACACCACCACAGTCTATTTATTAACTGCCATGGTACAGCAGTGGACCATTTCTTGTCTGTGCACATGGTTACTGCCATCATCGCAGTCTCTCCGAAAACCGCAACAATAGTGCGGTATTTCACTTTTTGACAGCAATTTGTGGGCTCTGCGTTAGTAGTTGGAGGACATATTTTGTCATCTGATTCGACAATATTTAATATGACTGGGACATATATTTAAATCGATTTGACTATGTTTAGGACATATATTTGCTGGCATTTTTTTTAATGACATTTATGTTTGTATTAATTTTTGGGTGTTGGCTATAACCTTATATATTGGATATATTTTGTAATCAGATACAGTGAATATAAAAATATTGCTCAGAAGAAGCAAAGCGTTGTTCATGGTTGTTCGATGTTAAGAAAATTATTTTTTATGTGTACTTTTTTTTATCTCTGCCATTTCCTTCATGTGGTATCAGAGCGTAAGGTTATTTTGTAGAAGAGTCTATAAATCATGGCAGCAAGCACAAGCTTGAGTAATCCCCAAATTTGACATTTGAAAGGAAATAATTATGACTACTGGTCAATAATAATGAGAGCATTGTTATGTTCACAAGATTTATGGGAGTATGTAGAGAATGGGTTTCCAGAACTGGCAGATGCAGCAGCATATAATTCTTTAACACAAGCAAAGAGAGATTTGTTGAAAGATAACATGAAGAAGGATTCAAAGGCTCACTTCTTCATTCTACAAGGTGTACATGAAAGTATTTTTCCCAGAATTCCAGCCACTACCAAGTCCAAGCAAGCTTGGGACATTGTACAAATAGCATATCAAGGTATGGACAAATTCAACTACAAAGCTGCAAATACTGAGAAGAGAGTTTGAAACTCTGTTTATGAAAGAAAATGAGTCTGTAGATTCATATTTTACTCAAATAATTGGACTGGTAAACCAGATGATAACACATGAACAGATACTAGAAGATGTCAAAGTTATAGAAAAGATTTTAAGAAGCTTACCCACAAGATTTGAGTCAACTGCAATCACAATAGAAGAGACAAAGGATCTCACACAGTATTTAGTTGATAAGCTATACGCTTCACTAATTTCTCATGAGCACAGACTCAATAGAACAACAAATATGTCATTGGAGTACACATTCAAGTCACAAACTTCAATTAACCAAGGAAGAGGCAGAGGTAGAACAAATTTAAGAGGAAGAGGAAGAGGCTTCAACAGAGGTGGAAGAAATAACCAGTCAAGTTCAAGTGGAAGGGGCAGCAACTAAAACCCATCTCAAAATTTTCCTCAAGGACAAAGGTATGATAAATCTCAGGTTCAATGTCATTACTGCAAAAAGTTTGGCCATTACATGAATGAGTGTAAAAACAAACAGTATGAATGCAAACTTTTCTAGAGAAAATCAAGATCATAGACCTAATAAGAGCACAATGTTTTTAGCCTATAATGTAGCTCAAGCTAGTGAGAAAGAAGTTTGGTTTTTAGATTCAAGCTATAGTAATCATATGATAGGGAATTTAGAGTTATTCACAAGTTTAGATGAGAATATTAAGTTAGATGTCACCTTGGGTAATGACAACAAAGTGTCAGTTAAAGGAAAAGGGAATGTTAATATTTTAACCAAGCAGGGGGAGAAAAAATATGTTTTTGATGTTTATTTTGTGCTGGACTTAAACACAACTTGATGAGTGTAGGACAGTTAATTCAAAAGGGTTATAGAGTGTCTTTCAAAAATGGGTTGTGCACTATCTTAGACAGATACCCAAGTGGCCAATTGATTGCAAAAATTCATATGACAAACAATAAAATGTTTCCTTTGAGAATACAACCAGCTTTGAGTACAAATTTTGCACAAGCACAAGAGGTATCAACTGTTATTCAGTCTATCTTTCAGGTAGAGGTAAAGGATGAAAACTGGCTTTGGCACTTAAGATTCGGTCAGTTAAATTTTGGAGGTTTGAATTTTCTCCATAGGAAAAACATGGTAAAGGGAATTTCATTAATTGAAAAACCTGAGAGAGTTTGTGAAGGTTGCATACTTGGAAAGCAACATAGAGAATCTTTCCCAGCATGGAAATCTACAAGAGCAAAATCCCTATTGGAAATAGTTCATTCAGATTTATGTGGTCCAATGCAGACACCTTCAATAGGTGGTAGGTTTTATTTTTTCACTTTTATAGATGATTATTCAAGGAAGACATGGGTGTATTTTCTAAAACAGAAAAGTGAAGTGTTTAATTTCTTTTGTCAATTCAAGTCTTTAGCTGAAAAACAGAGTGGTTGTTTCATCAAAGTGCTGAGAACAAATAGAGGAGGTGAATACATATCAAGAGAGTTCTTAAATTTCTGCAAAGAGTATGGAATACACAAACATTTCACAACAAGATACACACCTCAATAGAATGGTGTAGCTGAAAGAAAAAATAGAACCATAATGGAGATGGCTAGAAGTATGTTAAAAGTGAAGCATTTAACAAATGAATTTTGGGCTGAAGTTGTATCTTGTGCAGCATATATCATGCACAAATGCCCTACAAAAAGTGTGATGAATATTATCCCTGAAAAAGCATGGATAGGTAAAAATCACAGTGTGTCTCACATGAGAGTTTTTGGTTGTATTTCATATGCACATGTACCTGATCAGTTGAGAAGAAAACTTGACAACAAAGGAGAGAAATGCATTTTTCTTGGATATAGTGAAGAATCCAAAGCATATAAATTGTTTAATCCATCAACCAAGAAAGTTATAATCAGCAGGGACATTCAATTTATTGAAGATGGAGCATGGGATGGAAGTAAAGAGAGCACTACCAATGTCACAGTCAATATCCCTCAAAAAGATAATGAAATTACAATTCCAGCTAATGTACCTGCTGTCCCAATTTAACCTCTAGCAAGTGTTCAACAATTGACACTAGCAAGTAATACAAGAGCAGCAGCAAGAAGACTGCAGATGCCAACCAGAGGAAGAACTTTTGGCACAGGACCTTCAAGTCCACATTCTGCAAATTCAAGTGATCTTTCAAACCCAACCTTGGCTAACATGGGGAGGCAAAAAATCAGAAACATGTCTGATATTTATAATCAAAATGAAGGTGAGAATAATTCTCAACAATTTACACATTTTGCATTTTACTCACAAGCTGAAGATCCAATTCATTATGAAGATGCAATCAAGGAAGAAAAGTGGTTAACAGCAATGGATGATGAGATAGATTCAATAGAAAACAATCAGACATGGGAATTGCAAAGTCTTCCAAAACACAAAGATGTCATAGGTGTTAAATGGATTTATAAGACTAAATTGAATGCAAATGAAGAAGTGTAGAAGTACAAAGCAAGATTGGTGTTAAAGGGTTATGCACAACAACTTGGAATAGATTACAACGAAACTTTTGCACCAGTTGCATGCCTTAACATAGTCAGAATGTTATTGGCTTTAGCAGCACAAAACTGCTAGTTAGTTCACCAAATGGATGTGAAGTCATCATTCCTCAATGGTTATCTTGAAGAGGATGTTTACATTGAACAACCACCTAGATATGAGATATCTGGACATGAAGACAAAGTCTACAAGCTGAAGAAGACAATATTGTATGGTTTGAAACAAGCCCCAAGTGCTTGGTATAGCAGAATAGATAGCTATTTCACTAAGAATGGATTTACCAGATGTGACAGTGAACCAACACTGTATACTAAAATGAATGATGAAGGTAAAATTCTGATCATATGCCTATATGTTGATGATTTAATTCTGATTGGGAATCTATCAGTTGATTTGTTCAAAACAGAAATGATGAAAGAGTTTGAGATGACAGACATGGGTCTGATGAAGTATTTTCTGGGCATTGAGGTAACACAGAATAAAGATGGTATTTTTATTCCATAGTCTAAATATGCAAAGGATGTTTTAAAGAGATTTAATATATTAAATTGTAAGTCAACACCTACTCAAATGGTGATTGGACTGAAATTGAGCAAAGAAGACAAAAGCTCAGAGGTAAATCCAACTTTGTATAAACAGCTAGTAGGAAGTTTAATGTATTTGACAACCACAAGGCCTGACATCATGTATGCACTTAGCTTAATCTCTAGATTCATGGAAGCATTAAAAGAATCTCAATGGATGGCTGAAAAGAGAATTTTAAGATACATCAATGGAACTAAGAACTATGGCATTCAGTATACAAGAACAAATGATTTTAAATTAACAGGTTTTATTGACAATGACTGTGTTGGAAGTGTTGATGACAGGAAAAACACCCCTGGCTATGTTTTTTACTTTGGCAGTGGAGTAGTTGCATGGGTTTCAAAGAAACAGCCAATCGTTACATTGTCTTCAGCTGAAGCTGAGTATGTTGCAGCCACAAGTGCATCTTGCCAGGCAGTATGGATGAGACGAGTTTTGAAGGAAATTTAAAATGAACAGACCGAAGCCACAACAATTTTTTGTGATAACATCTCTGCCATAGATTTGTCAAAAAATCTTGTATTTCACAAGTGGAGCAAGCATATAGACACAAGGTTTCATTTCATTCGGGAGCTGATCAGCACTAGCGAAATTGTTTTGGAGTTCTATAGAACAAAGGAGCAGCAAGCGGATATTTTCATGAAGGCATTGGGCAAAAGACTCGTTCTTTTATCAAAGAAGCCTACTGAGTGTTAAAGACTACGGGAGTTGTGATAAAGAGGGAGTGTTGGAATTTCTCCCATCTCCCGCACACAATTCTGACCTTCACCGCGCAATCGCGCCATCTGTCACTCCTTCTCGCGTTTTTGCAACGTCCACCGAGCTACCGTGCCCTCTCTCTCTCCTATCGGCGGTCACGCGGTGGCCATCCTCAATGTTTCCCACATTACCGCGGCTTAACCGCCAATCACCTCCGATTGGGCAGTTAACTGCCAAGTAGTCATTACCGCTCTACCACGATTACCCTTCTGACCGCGTGCGATACTGTGGAGACTATCTTCACCTCCTTGCTTCGTCCGTCATTGCCATTACTGCACCACCGCGGTCTATTTCTTAACTGCCACGGTACAATGGTGGGTCGTTTCTTGTCTATGCGCATGGTTACCCCCATCACCGCGGTCTCTCCGAAAACCGCAGCAGTAGTGCGGTATTTGACTTTTTGACTTTTCGACGGTAGTTTGTGGGCTCTGCGTTGACAGTTGAAAGACGTATTTTGTCATCTAATTCAACAATCTTTAATATGACTAGGACATATATTTAAATCGGTTTGACTATGTTTAGGACATATATTTGCTGGCATTTTTTTTATGACATTTATGTTTGTACTAATTTTTGGGTGTTGGCCGTAACCTTATATACTAGATATATTTTGTAATCAGATACAGTGAATATAAAAAGATTGCTCAGAAGAAGCAAAGCGTTGTTCATGGCTGTTCTGTGTTAAAAAAAATAATTTTTATGTGTATTTTTTTTTTATCTCTGCCATTTCCTTCAATCCACTACAAATGCTCTTTTTAGTTATATGTAAGATGGGGAGGCCACTTGAGTTCTTCAATCAACTACCTCATCTTCCATTCCCTCAGGGATTATATTTTCTTCTATATTTGATTCAATTCGCTTGAATCCACAATGCTGTCTCTGCTACTGTTATTCCTTTTATCTTTCACACCCGTACCAGCTAATACATCACGCAAGTCTTCTTATTCTGATCAAGATGCACTTTTGGCTTTCAAGAAGGCGGTCCTGGTTGATCCATACAATTCCATGGACAATTGGTCTCCCGATGTTACCTTCTGCAACTGGACTGGTGTTACCTGCTCTTCTCGCCGAGAGCGTGTGATTTCCTTGAATCTCATGGATACGGCTTTATTCGGCTCCATCTCTCCTTATCTTGGAAATCTCTCTTTCCTTTCAACACTTTCTCTTAAAAATAACAGCTTTAGAGGCCAAATTCCACCTCAGTTGGTAAATCTTTATCGCTTGAGAATACTTCGACTGTCTAGAAATGATTTGGAAGGCTCCATTCCACCCACTCTGGGAGAGTGCCGATATTTGCAGTATCTCGCTCTATCTTTTAACCGTCTGAGCGGCAGTATTCCCTCCCAACTTGGCCTTCTTTCAAGGTTAGAGTTTATTGCATTAGGGGTGAACCGGCTGACAGGTACAATCTCAGCTTTCATAGGCAACATGTCCTCCTTAACTCAATTGGATTTTGGCATAAACAGTCTTTGTGTTAGTATTCCTGTTGAATTGGGTTTGCTTACTCGACTCAATTTTCTTGGTCTTCAGCAAAACAACTTTACAGGACCAATTCCTGCCTCCCTTTCCAACTGTAGCCTTCTCCAAAAAAATTCATTATATGAAAATGAGTTAAACGGTTACATTCTCTGGCAATTTGGCAGACTGGCTGAATTGCAAGAACTTTTATTATGGGGGAACCAACTCACTGGAGAAATTCCACGTTCGCTATCTAATTGCAGTCAACTTGTAGAGCTTGGGTTAGCATTTAACGAGCTAAGCGGTGTGGCGCCCTTAGAGTTCGCTAATTTGCTGCAGCTCACACGGTTTGAGGCAAGGAAAAATCATCTTGTGAGTGGAAGCAACCGTGTGTCTTTTCTTACAGCCTTATCTAATTGCTCCAAACTAAGAGTATTGGATTTGGCCAGGAATAATCTCAGCGGCATCATGCCCTCTTCAGTAGGCCTGTTCTCAAGTAGTCTCTCTTTATTCTTAATGGAATCAAACGAAGTAGAAGGAATTGTGCCAGATGAGATCAGCAATCTCACACAGTTGACGTGGCTAGATTTAAGCGGCAATCTTTTCAGTGGGAATATATCTTCCACCCTCAGTAGACTTCCAAAACTTGAAAGACTCAATCTAGAGAACAACAATTTAGATGGGAGCATTCCAAAGAGCTTAGGTGATGCCACAAGGCTTGGGTTGTTATCAGTAAATGGTAACAGGCTATCAGGGCAAATTCCAGATACTCTTGGCAACCTCTCAAATCTACGCTACATCTATCTTGATCACAACCAATTGTCGGGTCAAATACCTGCCAGTTTAGGCAGATGTCGATCTTTGATGCTCGTGGATTTGGCTTACAACAATCTAGCAGGCAACATACCTTCAGAAGTTGCTGGTCTTCCAAATCTCCAATTATACTTCAACGTCTCCAGAAATTTGTTACAAGGGTCTCTCTTAGAAATGAGCAATATGGTAATGGTCCAAGCTATAGATGTATCTTTGAACAATTTCTCCGATGGCATTCCAAGCGCACTCGCAAGCTGCATAGCGTTAGAGTATCTAAATTTCTCTTGGAATAGATTTACAGGGCCAATTCCTGCATCTCTAGCAAAACTGGTAAATCTTCAAGTAATGGACCTTTCCTTCAATAATTTGACAGGTACAATACCAGGGGATTTTAAGGATATGAAAATGCTTGCACATCTCAATCTCTCTTCAAACAGGTTAACTGGAGAGGTCCCACAAGGAGGAGTTTTTGCAGAAATGAATGTCTCAGCACTTATCGGTAACCTTGGCCTTTGTGGGACATGGATAGGCTTACCGGCATGCTCTCATTCCAAACACGAACAGCCATCAGTCTCCAAGAAGGTGATAATTCCTGTTATGGTGGGCATTGCAATTTTCATCATTTCATTTCTAGTGTTAGTATTTTCCTATAGATTGAGACGTAAAAACACCCTTCCTCTCAATGTGTGGCCCCCACGAATATTGTACAATGAACTTGTAAATGCAACTGGTGGGTTTAGTGAGGCAAATCTCATCGGTATTGGTAGTTTTGGATCCATTTTTAAAGGAGTTCTAAACAATGGTAGAAATGTTGCAATTAAAGTTCTCAATTTGCAAGATGAAAACGCTCAGCAGAGTTTTATTATAATATGTAATATATTGAAAAGAGTCAGGCACCGTAATATAATCAAGATTATATCAACTTGTTCTAACCTTGAGATTAAGGCTTTGGTTCTTCCATTCATGTCAAATGGAAGTCTGGAAAAGTGGCTATATACTTCAGGAGGAGACGAATGCATCTTAAGTTTCATTGATCGACTCAGGATAGCAATAGAGATTGCACATGGAGTGGCATATTTACATCATCACTGTTTTGTACAAGTGATTCATTGTGACCTGAAACCTAATAATATACTTTTGGGTGATGATATGACTTCATATGTAGCAGATTTCGGTATTGCCATACTAATATTTGGGAATTCCATGGATTCAATGAATTTTTCAAATGCACTAAGAGGTTCTATTGGGTATATTGCACCAGGTATGTATTTGGCATTATTATTAGTTTGATTTCATATTAAAAATGGATTAAGAATTAACAATCATTGCATTGAAGTGCAGAGTATGGAATAGGTGGATGAGTTTCAACTAAAGGAGATATATATAGTTATGGAATTCTAATCTTAGAGTTGCTGACAAGGAGGAAACCAACAGATGAGATGTTTGGAGAAGAAATCAATCTTCAAAGTTGGATAGGGCTGAACTATCCAGAGCAAATAATAGAGGTGGTGGATAAGGCCATGCTAAAAAATGTTAATGAATCAGAAACTGCAATGGTTTTGTCATGCCTCACTCAGCTTATGGAGTTGGGATTGATTTGCATAAGAGAATTGCCTCAAGAACGACCAACTATGGTGGACATAGATGAGAGATTGGAAACAACTAGAGGTACATTTAATGGTATCCCTGGAGGATTTCAACTACCAATAGATATCTCACATTTGGTTGATGATGCAGCTCATGCCAGAAATATGAATTCACGTAACCATGATAGTTGGTCTACATCTACATACTAGGTGTTCATGCAAAAATATAAAAGTTATTGCTTCTTTGATCTTTTGTAACTTATCGGATGATATGTACTGAATATCCCATATAGTATATGGCAAAGTGAAGTAAACATTATAGAATCAATGTGAGGAGATTCAAGGTAGACATGTACAATTTAGTTAACTTTTCTTGACTTTAGTAACATAGATAATATTTCATAGAAAATTTCATAGGGACGAAATATAGTTTTAAATTTGTATGTTTAACTTTATTATTATAGGATCATTATTTAAACTTTTAACATAATGAAAATCAATTGTAAATTAAAAAAATATCAAATATTTAACAAAAGTAATATTTTAATTTTTTTAAATTATAATCACATCAAAATTAATTAGATGTCATAAGTCTTTGAATTGAAATTGTGAAGCTATATAAGATTCATGAACTTCACCATTGCTAAGTATATTGTAAAATTTGTTCATCTCTAAATTTTGTATTCAAAGTGGAGACTAATCTTCGAACAATTTTTTTAATAACAGGTGGGAATTGTTTTTCAATAAGATAATTTTGAAAGATAAGAAACATACCTTTTTTATTTACAATTTTATCAAATTTGTAATTTTTTTGCTAGTCAAGATTTCTTGAACCTAAGCCAATGATTCAAAATAAATTCATAATTACAAGTATATTAAACTAAATTTTTACTTTTTTGAAAATCATTCATTAAAAATTTTCTTCTACAACAACCATTTATAAAATATAAATTTATTCTAAAACTTTGATGTCCCTAAAATATTTTTAAAATTATTGTCCAACAATAATTTTGCACAACAAATTTTTATTTTTCTTTTGTAAACACTTGTATTAAATTTTGATCAACTATTAAATGTTACAAAAGAAGTTGTATATTAATATTTTTTAAAAGCATATTTCAGGTGTAAATTTGAAGGTATACCCTTCCATTAGAAGGAATATTTATGATGGTTGAGTTTATATGCAGATAATTATCATTATAGAACGAATTTTGAAAGAATAAATATATATTTATTAGATCCCACTAGAATATTTTGATTCACAATAGGCTTTTCAACCCATAAAATAAGGATTATAGTTCAATGTGAAGGAGTCAATCTACTACAATGTGACCACTTTCAGAAGAAGATTGAGGCGACCATTTAATGATAATATAGTAAATCACCAAGAATTACTTTTATCTTTCAATAAAACAACTAGGAGAATAAGTTTGTTCTTAATAGTATTATGAATTATAACAAAGTTGTTCCATTGAGGATGTTTTCTAGTATAAGTGATTAAAATTTTTGAGTATAGAGTCCTTGTTTGATTTTAATACTCTTGTTTAATAGTTATTACTTTCATTTTTGAAACTCAGTGCTCTTTCTATTCTTGAGGAAGAGTTGGAATTTATTTTTAGTCTATTTTTAGTTCACAAAATATTGGACTCCCTCGCAGACCCTATATAGTGGGCTACCCTATTGAGGAGGAGATCTAGATCATGTGTGTTATATTGAATAATATTTCTTAAGTTTTTTTGTTACATTGTGTTCCACAATTCTATGTTTAGAATGCAATAAAGAAGAAGTTCTTTCATACATGTTTTTTTGAGTAAGTGAGTGATTAACAAGATCTTTTGGACATAGCAACTCAAGCAAGGGTCACTTGAGGTACTAATAAGCAACTTCAATTTAGATTGCTTGATTAGATTATGCATTGTGAGTTTAATTAATAGAATTCACTTCATGAAATTATGAGTAATGCATTATAATTTTTAAATTAGAATTTGTAGATTGATACTCTATTTAAGTACACTAGACGTTAATTAAGTTAAGACATATTGCAATGTAACAATTAATTGGTTATAGTCTTAAGCATTAGTTACTAATAGAAAAAGGTACACATTTGTATTCCTTTAATATATTTTGATAAATAGAAGTTTATATCGATTAAAAAAATTTACTGTATTTATTTTTCTTCACCTATACTCATCTAATGTAGAATGTTTAGAATCCATAAATGCATATATATTGCTAGCACTATCTGATGTTTTATGACTCCTTGGTTGATTATTTAATGAATCCCTCTCTTGACTGATGACTTGCTTATTTTAGGGATCCTCGGGTTTGCTGAGTCATGTGCATAATCATTAGCACTAGTTAATAAGGCATTAGAGGAAGCTCAACATCATGTAAGAGATCAAAAGGATGAACTCCTAATGAAAAATTAGAGGATGAAAATCTAGAGCTCTATATAGATAGGTTCTTGTTTGTCCATAGTAGGTGTGGAAATGGTCTAGATGAAGATCTTAGTAAAACCATTTTATAGGATGGATTAACAAAGAATCAAGGGGTGTCATCTTCTATGTTTGTGTGTTGCTTCAGTAATCTCCCTTGGTCATGAGGTCTCAGATTGCATTGAGTATTTCTCTAAGTTCGGTCTTATCTATAGATTTTGTCAATTTTGGCCTTGTCTTTATGATTTGCATCTTTGGATTTTAAAGTAGTGGAAACCTTTGGTGGAGGGTAAGATAGAAATTTACCCTTATGCCAAAGGTTTATTTATTATTTATATTAATTGTGTTGAGGATAGAAAATCTATCTTGGATAATGGTGTGTGGGATTGGGGCTCTCATCCCCTTTCCATGAAACCTTGGGTTCATTCTTTCAACCCCTTGAAAGAACCCCTTAATGTTATGCCTGTTTGGGTGAGATTGTCGTATCTCCCCTTACATTTTTGGTGCCCTTCTACTTTTGAGGGTATTGGTAATTCTCTAGGTAGGTTCTTGAAAGTAGATATCGCTTCCAAGAACTTTACCCACACCTCTTCTCCTAGGATATTGGTGGAGATTGATTTATCTCAAGAATGACTTGGTGAAGTTGTGCTTCAAGTTAATGGATGGTCTCGGTCTCAGCTAGAGGACTACAAAGGCATCCCCTTTCATTGCATACATTATTTTGATACTACTCACTTGGCTCAGGACTATCTTCATGGCTCTCATCTTGTTTCTTCCTCAACTTGGTGGAAGAATTCCCTTTGAGAACATTTAATTGTGCAACTTGATGTCGATTATTCTTTGGATTATGATGATTTTAGTCTCCCTTCTCTTTTTGTGCAGTGGAATAATTCTGGTGTTGATGGTGCAACATCTCCTTTGGCTTGTGATGCTTTTTTTCTTGACAAGTCTGCTCCTACTACAACATGTGCAACTTCCTTTGAATCGCCTACTACCCCCATTTTTTTTCCTCCACCATTTGTGTTTGCTTCCTCAAACATTTCTCCTAAAGAAGCTTTTGCTCCACTAGTTTGTTACACTAAAGGAGACTCTTCCCCTTCTTATTCAACTAATTTTTTTTTTTGAATTTATCTTGGACACTAGTACAACGAAAGAAGAAATATAAGAAGGCCAAAATTTTATGTAACAATCCCTTGGAGGCTTTGGTTCCTAGCTCTAAGGATTGAGCTATTTTTCTAGGATGTTTCCTTTTTTGTTGTTCTAGCCCTGCTATTTCTGACTAGTGGCTCATTTGAATAGTCTATTTTGTTGGGTTGTTCTACCCTATTGTATGTTTTGTACAAGATCAAGGCCCTTCCCTTCTTATCTTATCACAAACAAATAATCGAGGGAAGAATTGAACCTTATGGTAGATGGGAACATTAGTGATATGACCTTAGAGGATATTATTAAGGTATGAATTATTTATGTACTCAAGCAAGTAATAAAATGATTTAAAAAGGTAAAAATAGTGTCACTTATGTATGAAATTTTTTTTGGAGCAAGTGGCCAACCTCAAAATTTACATTCTCCTACATCAAAATGTGATATTACATGACATTCAAGAAATTAATAAAAATACTAAAATTATAGCCATCTAATACCCTTGATATAGGGGGAACATCTTCTCAAGAGTTGCCCACTAAATCTACTTAATTTGTGTAGAATTTGTTATAAGGGACTGCACAAATGATTATATTTCTCTTATTGAAATTGAAAAAAATTGGGAGGGGCCCCATAGATTGAACAAGAAATCAACTACATTGGTGAGATACAATCTAATCAAAGTTTCTATTCATAGCTAAATAATTTTCCACTGGACCCATTTTGAATTAAGGACCAAACTAATGGCCAATACATTAGAGGAATCTCCCTTTAATAGTTCCTCAACTTCTAATGCCACCACCATGGGGAGCATCTCGTGTTCCTCCTCTTAAATGGATTAATATATCTTGGTTAGATCCCTTATGGTTGAACAACAATCATGGGCCACTCAACCTAATCAAGGACAATAATAATATGTGAATCAACCTCAATACCTCTTACCTAATCTTTATCAACCTCCACCTCCTAATCCTAATGAGCATGTTAACAAATCCCAGCCATTAGCTCAACCTATCCCTAATCCCAAACACAATCAACCAAGTGCAAACCAATGTATAACTTAGAAAATAATCAAGTAATGTTAAGTATGATTAAATTGAATGATACTCACCTCTGTACATGGATAATTCCAACAAGGACCTCCACTAATAAAAAATTTGTAGCCTCAATCACAAATATTAACAATAAAACTATAGAGGAAAAAGAGCCTAAAGATCCTCAGAATCCCAACATAGTCTTAAACATCACAATTTTTTTGATTCATTCAAATTTTTATTTTCTTCTACCTTTCTTTTCTTTGAAACAATATCACTTCAAACATTTTCTTAAAAAGGGCGAAAATATGGACACTAAAATTACTCTCTTAATTATACAAAATTAATTGTCGTCATAGAATCAAATTTCATTTATCACATAATTCATTTATTACCAAATGTTTACTTAATCACTTATCATTAATAATTTATTTATCATTAATCATTTATCATCATTTATCATCATTTACCATTCATCCATTTTATCATCATTTATTATTTATCACCATTAATCATAATTTCTCATCACTATCCATTTTTCAATTTAACTAAATATTATTTTATTCTTTAATTAAATGATAGCTAATGATCTACTTTCTAATAAATAAATATAATTTTTTAATTTTGACCTTACCAATTAACTCTATCTTCAAATTAGAAACTTCTTCCCTCAAAAATTAACATTTTCTTTGAATTCGTGACTTCCTCTTCTAATTTATTTATTTATTAAATTAAATACTTTGAATTATTATCATCCTATGCGTGTAAAATGTTATGTTTCAAATTTCAATCAAGTTGTACATTCTCCATTCTCTTGATTTGACTCCATATTCAATTCAATTAACTTAAGATGGAAATCTTATCTACATTCATCTATCTATTTTTTCTTGAATAATATATACCTACATCCTATCATCATTTTGACATAACAAGTCTCTATGCAAGTCTACTACATTGAAAACAGTTATCAATAAATATAGTGTTATACTAGTAAGTTGCACCCATATTCCTTAATAAGCATATAGCTACAATAGGTTTTATTTGAGGTTTGTATTGAAATTGGTAAAGGAATTTGATCTATTTTTTTTACTTGTGTTTGTCTTTTAAGATCTTATTTATTAATTATTTCAATATCATGCTTAAAAAACCATACAATTTTTTTCCTAAACTTGGGCCTTTTATCATTATTTAAGCTTAAACTTGTCATAGTGAAGTTTCTTAAAGAATGAATAAATAGTTGTTTAAAATATAGGCTTATATGCTAGCCACTAGTCAACCATGGGTTAATTCATAGAAGAATTCCTTATACACTTTAATTGGAATTTGAAACAATAATTTTCTGAAAGAGAAAATAGAGAAGGGGAAAATTTGAAAGATCAATGATCATATATGTTCCATTGCATGATATTATAAATAGATACCCAATTGTCACAATCCCAACATTCTAAGATTAAAAGGTGGTCTAGACACTGAAAAATAAATATAGCTCCACATGTTCTATTATTCAATTTAAAATTCTCACCTCTTCATTAACATAAACCAATTTAAGATTAGATATATTTTCCTTAAAAAATTATAAGAGGGATATAACTGGATAGAACCACCAAATTTCTCACAAAGATGTAGAATTTTATTAAAGTTACCTCCCTAAATCGAAGGGCTAATATGGACCATAGATAAAAAAATATATAATATAAGACCAAAGATGATCCTTACCATAAAAATATATAGGATAATGCACTTTAGATAAAAAAAACTAAAACACCCAAATTAACTCAATAAGCCTCCAATGGTAAATAATGTGTTCTTGCAATCCAAGAAGAATGATTTTGCTAGCTCAAGAATCACATAAAAAATTCAAACCTCCAAAAAATCCTAGACTACCAATGCATTGGCAATCACTTCTTCTCCAAAGTATTAAAGATAAAGAAAACATATCCTCTTCTAATAGTTTATGTTCTTGAGGAAAAAGGAAAGTATGCTTATGTTCTTGAATAATATCTTAGATAGTCTTTTTTCAAGGGATGTTACCTAGACCCCTATAACTCCATGAAACAAATATCATTGTTTCGATAGGATAGAAATAAAAATCCAACTTCCTAATGACTCCAAATTCTACTTTATAAGAATTAGGAAGATCTAGGAGATGAGAAACAAGCACAATGAACAACAATGCATAGATTGTATTTAGTTGACTGAAATGATAATGAGTAAAAAGTATTGCATATATAGGCAAGGATCGGGTAATCCACCTATGAGGTTAATTGACAAGTGCCCCATGAAATGATACAAAAGACTAGACAAGTATCTTATAGGTTTCAACCTTATGATCACTTGGAGTGTGCAAATGAACAACGTCTATGACCAATTCATCATCCTTGTGTGCCAAGTGTTGAGTGACCTTTGAGGTGAGATGGAAAGTTTTCCAACCTAAAAAATGTATGTACATGAGGTTAACCAAATAACTTGATGTAGTGTAGAAAATTGTACTCCCTTCTTGGTGATGGTAGAATTTCACACTTAGTTAAGACCAATTTTAGTACCCTTAAACTTATAACCCTTTAGGTCATCATTAATAGGCCCCTAAGACCCTTTGTTTTGGATCTCAAGGCTAATTTCAATTAAAATCCTGACAAAATCAACAAAAGCATTAAAATTTCTAACAACCCATCATTGGCCCACCCTGGAAAACTAGGGTGGGACTCATACGCCACCTTGGGAATATGAGTCCCCATAGGTGGGATCCATATGCGACAAGTGGCATATGAGTCCCGTGTGGCCCCATTTTAGGTTTTGAGTAGGAAATTAAAGTTTTTAATTCAAAAAAATTGTTGATGTTGGCATTTGAGATCTAATAAATGGTAAATTAGGTAAATTTCCCATATAAACAAGCTTTGAAGTCATTATTTCCATCTATAAGAGAAATTTCAAGATCTAAGCATTCACAAGCACTCAATCATTCTTTCACAACTGTATTCAAGAGAAATTAGTAAGAAAGTTGAAGTCTTGGAGTAGAATTATAGTTTTTTTGTAGGTTTTCAAGCTCACGTTCATTCAAGATCTAACATTGTCAAGGATTGATGATGGTCACCTATGGTGAATCACGATGGATTCTAGGTTGGGGAGATGCAACTAGCCATCAAACCAAGCCTAATGACTTGTTTCCTAAGTGATTTCATCCTCTACTTTCATTCTACTTTCAACCTAAAGGAAGGTACATATGCATTATTGTGACTTATTAGGGAGATTAGATATCTTCCAATTTGTGTCGTCCATTTTCATTTTTCATTTATGCATATCATTCTAGCACATTAGAATAGGCTTGGATTTCATTTCAAATTTCCTAATATTAGATGCACTTAAGGTTAGGGTTTGCATTCATATTTACTTTCAAGATCCACTATTTCTATCAAGGTTTAATTACCCAACTAGGGGTTTGACCAAGGCAAACCCCCCATAAGAAAATCAACACTATATTTTAGTTTGAAAGTTTATTTACAGGTTCAAATTCCAAAGTTAGATTAGGAAGTAAGAGCAGAGATAGAAGAGAAGATTCAGACTTTGACCATTCGAAAAAGATAAGAAGGACTGATACGCCACTTCTAGCATACGAGTCCCAATACATTCATTTTTCTAGATTTCAAAAGTTCTAGATCTACCACTGTCAGATTCCTCATTCTGCCCAAAAACCCTAATTTGTGACTAAATCGCCTAGCCTGGCATATGAGTCCCAGTGAACCCTAAAGTCTACAATTTCAAGATTTCAAAGCTTGTTTTGAGCACATTCAATTTTCTAGGTGTATCTCTATGTTTTCTTAGTTTTCTATTTTGATTTGCATTCAATTCTAGGTCATTCATTTGAGTTTTACATAGCATTAAGTTTCATCATTAGATCTTGCATGTTACTAGTCTTTCAAAGCCTTGGCTTGGTGGTGAACTCCCTTTTAGTCTTTGATCATACCCTAGGACACCCTATTTCAAGATCTCTTTTCCCCTTTATATATTTAGATTGAGATCTCTAGGTTTCCTTGAGTGAAACTTGAGTGGAATAGGCCCTAACCCTAGTGTTTCATCTCCTAAAATATGGAGCACCCTATTTTTTGACATCTCATTTTGGTGAACCTGCATTTAGAACACCTTATTTTCTGACAAGGAGTGCATCATAATCCTAGATCTATCTTGTATTAACACTCCCTTAGGTTTTGCATGAGTTAATTTGCATCTATGGTTTCTAAATCTTGCATTTTTGAAAGTGCATATGGGTATGTGCAGGATCATGATGGGCCAAAAAGTGGTGATATGTAAGTGATATGATGGCCCATGTGGTTGACAACTTTATTTTACCCAAAATTGATGAAACGAAAAGGGTTTTTAGAGGAGATTCTCAGCTTTCCACTAGTATAAATTATGCTTTACTTTGATTTTAATAAATAATTATTATTTATTTTCTATTTGAATTACGACTAAAGTCCTCATTGATAGGATGGTTGAAAAACATCTATAGCTTTCAAACGATATCAATTTTTTCGAATCTGAAACATGCGTCACATTCTATGCTTTGCATACTCTAGGGTTAAAAAAAATGCATTTCATGAATTTTTTACCAATTTAAGGTGGTTAGACGTACGATTTTTTATATTTTTTAAAAGTTGTAATAAAAAATTCATAATTAAATATTTACTTGGAAAAAAATTACAAAAAAATATGCATCACACCAGGACATGAGTCCTCTACTTATATCTAAAATATTATAAAAAAAATATTAACATTTTATTGTAGTTAGGGTGGTCAAACAGAGACCTACTTCTTATTTTTTCCTTGAAATTTAAGTACTACTCCATTGAAATTTCAAATTTTCAGCAAATAGATTTTTTAGTTGTTTAAATAAAGCTAGTATTTTAGAAACTATATTCAACTTTCTATAGATTCTATTCTTACATATTTTTGAAATAATATAGATAACTTATTCAAATTTTTATGTCAAGTTGCCTAACTCTGATTTTTTGAATTTTCATTGCCACTTAAGGGCCTGTTTTTTCCATGATGATCCTACACATACCCATATAGGTTACATTTTTATCTCTTGCATCATTGAATTTCATCTGAAATTTATATTTTCACTTATTCTAGACATCATCCAACATAGAAAACATAAAATTTACATAGGATTTGTTGAAAACGGTGCAAAAACCATAATTTGGGACTCATATGCCCCCTTGGGCAATCTAGTCCCAATACAAGTAGTTTTTCCTAATTTTTGGGTATTCTATGGTGGCTGTTATTCAACATTCAAATCCTTGTTAAAAACCTTGATTGGAACTCATATGCCCCTCTAGGTTATTTAGTCCCGTTTCAGATTTTAAACTGCATTTTATAGCATTAAAAACTTTCTTTTTGTGTTTTTGTTTGCTATCATTAGTTTTCTATTTCAATTTACTAAGTTTTTGTTTCATGTATTTCATTTGATTTAGCTTAATTTACATTCATTACAATTGTGGATAGAATTAGATTACTATCCTTTTCATTTCCAACATTAGTTCATAGTTTGATAAGCTTATATTACATTTGCTATTCGTTAGAAATTTTAAAAAAAAAAACACCTATAAAACCAATGAACCATTTGGAGAAAGCATAGTTCTTTGAGTATGTCAAATCTCTTATTCCAAGTTAACCTAACCCTCAATCCTTTTAGTAGTGAATACATTAACATGTTATATGAAGCCCTTAAGGACTTCATATCTCACAAGGTTCATCCTCTAGGGCTTTTTATGACAAAATGAAACTAAGAGACGTTAACGTGATTCAACCTTAACTTATCCTTTACCAACCTTCACACAAAATTAAAACTCAAAAGAAACCCATTTTCACCTTGAACCATTGAAGAATAATGTTTTTTAGCAATCAAGTCATAATACCATTGCTCATACATATAACATTAGAAACAATCCACAACCAACTCCAATATCCTTACCTTTTCCTAACCCTGTCTTGCCTAGTGCCCCTCATTTGCCCTCAAATTTAATGGAAAAGAGTATGATCTTGTTGAAAAACTTAAGAATACTCTTGCAAAGATATCCCTATGGGGCCTAATTTAGAATTCACCTTATTATCACACTATGCTTCAAACTGCCTTGCTACAAGTAATGGTTCCCTCAAGTACAAATGCAAATGATGTGGCAACTCTAATCTAAGGAATCAGTGTAGTTAATATAGACATTACTATTCGTGTAAATAAAGTCTTGTACCTAGATAATTCATTACTAGGGATTTATTTACATGTGAAGTTTACTTAGGTCCTAGTTAGGGTGATCCCACAATATTGGTTTACAATCTTTGGCCAAACTAGACACTAAAATAATTTTTTCTAACTAAATCTTCACTTTCGGGCACCTATAGCAGCTAAACCATGAGGAATTTGAATATTTTTTCCTTAATCAAGTTTCGAAGTCAAACCAATTACAATTCAAACATAGGTGGACTGTATACAACATAACTTTTTTTGTATGTATCAAAATTCAATTTCTATTTATTTTTACTGTAGTAAGGACATCAATACCTAACCCACACATATTTTTCAAAATTTTATTTTGATAATCTACTATTTTTCCACATGTGTAGAACAAAGAGCTTGATTTTTGGTGAAAAACCTATGTTTAATCAAACTAAAAAAACAAATACATAATAAAACAAAAACATATTAAAATTATACTCATTGGATAGCTCATTCCAAGGACTATCAGCATCCAGTTGGGTCTGTGAAGTCTCCTCCATTTTCATCCTCAAGCTGAGCTTCGAAGCGCAAAATTCTAGACGTTTTTTGTGCCTAAGGAGGAGGAGGAAGGAAAAGGGGGGTCCGAGTGAACCAGGGGAGGTTCGCAAGAACCCCCCTTTCATTTTTTTTTCTTTTTTGTGTTATTCCCCATAATGAAAGCTATGGTGGGACCCAACATTAAAGGGGTTTTCTCAAGCCCTTGTTCAAGTGAACCCTCTTTTGGTTCGCTCGAACCAAATAGTTCGTTCGAAGCTCAAAAAGCAATTTTTTTTGCATGGGGTCATATTTTGCAACTTTTCCTTCCTCACTCGAATTGTAAACCACTTTTTTGGGTTTACCCAATAAGGAATCTTTCTAGAAGGTGTTAGGTTTCATTAGTTGTTATCTTATCTTTTGACTTGTAACGCATGTGAACCTAGGTGGTTGTGATTAGTTGTCTCATGTCATATGATTAAGATACTTGTCATAATCCTATGACATCTTATATCTCACCTTGGCTATATAACCAAGGGGTTTCTACTACATCACAATCATATCATTGAATCATATTGATAAGAATACAATCTATTCTTGTCATATTTGTCTCCCTCTTTGTGCTTTCCATTTGGCCTCAAGATCTTGGTAGCCATAGCCAATTCTAACATGGTATTAGAGTGGGTTGGGTGCCATTGGATAGTTTTTTTAAAGAGAGATGGTAAATCTTGAAAAGTTGAGTATGCTCTTCTCTTGCATTGTATGATGATCTGGAGAATTAGAAAAACATGATAGAAATACTAGTTTCTGGGAGGGTTCCATTTTTGGCTCTTTATTATAGGTTCATATTGGAGCTTTTTGGAGAAAATCTAAGCTCACCGTTGCATCAGGAAGGTTTAAGAAATTTGATTTTTCCTTTTTTTCATCCAAATCGGACATATGAGGCCAAATCTATGAGGGTTTGAAGTTGAAGAGTGGTTGTCAGATCCAAAAGGTAGCTGCATTTTTGGAGCATTTTGGATCAAATATGATCCTGGCATCATGTCTAGAAGGGCCAAAAACCCTAAGATCAATTTCCAAATCGTCCAAATCGGAGTCGTTGTCTGGTGAGGAATTTTTTTTTGCCCATAGAGCCATATAGCCCCATAGGTTGTCATTAATGAGTTGGTAAAAAATTATATTAAATTTAATTCATTAAATTTTTCCAAATTTTTTTTTGAAAAATTTCATTTCTACCGATTAAATCTTTTGAAAAGATAGTACTCAAAAATTAAATATTAAAAAAAAAAAAATTATTTAGAATCATACTTTGTAGTAGAGTATGTGTGGCACTACGAGGTCATGTCAGTACTCACCCACATGGCCCCTGCAATTCCCACTAGTGAAAGAAATTTACCAAGTGTTTAAAAGAAACTAGCATCCTTCAAATAAATTCCCATAAGCAAAATTCTTCAAATCGGCAGCAAAAATAAATAAATCTGGAAAGGGCATTTGAATTGGCAGAAAATTGAAAAACTGGCAGTCAATTTCCATCAATGGTCAACTAAAAGAAAATTCGGCAAGGGGAAAAATATTTCCTGTGAGTAGTATATTCTTTTTACGGCTAAGGGGATGCCAAATTTAATCGCATGAAATGATGATGTCAACATCACATCAGCGATGATGTCAGTATCCTAAAAAAAATTTCCCCCTCACCAATTGAATTTTTTCTTTTGTAGTTCAACTTCGGAGGCCCATAACTCGGTCATTTTGGCTCCTTTTTTTGACCATTTTATTTTATTTGGGCTAATTTTTCATGCTAGATTTGTAGTGGTGCAATCCTTTTTTGGTTTTAGTGTTTATTTTTTCCACAATTTATAGATTCTCACAGGTGTTGCTGCTTCATCCTCATTTTGGGAACTTCGGGAGCTCATATCTTGGTCCTATAGTAACATTTTTCGATTTAGTTTTTTTTTTAAAGTGCATAATTTTTCGTGCACTTTTCAATGGTATGATTAGATTGATCTCATTTTGTACCAAAAATTGTACTTGAGCCTATGGCCTATTTTGGCATTTGTAAGCACTAAGATCAAGTCTAGCTTGCTATTTTTGGCATCTACCAACTGTAAACACATTAAATATAAAGTGAAAAATCATATATTTATTTGGGGTTTCATGATTGAGTGATTTGGGGGGTCTCTTGGTGCATTGCTTTGATTTGTTTGCTTATGCTCTCTTGTTTTCATGGATCATTCTAAGGTTCCTTTGCTCACATCATATAAGTATTCAACATGGCATCAAAATGCATGGAGTGTTCTAATGAAAAAATTTCACTCTCTATATGTTGAAAATAAGGTACCTGAACCTACAAATTCAGATAAAAAGATAAAATGGATGATTGAACATACCAAAGCTCTTGGATTTCCTCGTAAACTAGTTTCTCAAGATTTGTTGTTTCAAATTTAATCATGTAAGAATTCACATGAAGCTTGGGACAAATTGAAAATATTGTATGGTACTACAAATGCAGTAAGAGGCTATCAAATTGATAATGAATTGATGAGCCTTGATCCTAAGAACTTTGAAAACATCCAAGACTACATCAATAAGGCTAATGATCTAAGAGAGAAATGTAAAGCATGTGGAATTGATAAGGACATTCAGTTGGCATACAATACAATGAACAAAATTGGTCTTGATTATGCTTCTTTTATTTCTAGATTTCACACTCATAGATAAACTATCAGGTATGTATATACTACACCTTCATTTGCATCATTTTTTGAGATGTTGATACATGAGCAACAAAAGCTTACCTCAATGGGTCTCATCAAGACTTTTAAATCTCACGCATTTTTGGCTAGTCAAGTGAAAGAATCAGAATTAGATAAGAAACATAAGAAAGAAAAGAATAATCCACATTCAGATCAAGTAAATAAAAAATCCTCTTCTAAGGGGGAATCATCTAAGAAGGAGAGACCTACTTGTGCATATTGCAAGTTTAGGATGGACATGAAGAACACTATTGTTATAAGAAGGATATTGATGAGTTGAAAAATCTTCTAAAAAAGAATCAGATTGATTTGCCTTCTAGAATGTCTGAATCTCCTCCTCCTTCTTCAAAATTGTCTAAAAGGGACAAAGCTCACGCATCTTCATCAAGATATAAAAAAAAAGATCATTTTGCTCCTTCAAGTCATTGATCAGGGAGATGGCTTCTAGATTCAAGAGCATCTCATCATATGGCATCTTCGTAGTGTATATTCTCTTATTTTCAGCCTTGTACTATGTCTCCTATCTTGATGGGAAACAATACATACATGAGTGTAACTGGGAAGGGATCTATTAGTTTTGGGGACAACACTTGCTAGGATTTTTTGTGTGTTCCTCATTTGATGAACAATCTTCTTTCCATATATCAAATTACACATGGTGGAGATGGGAGGAATGTGGAGTTCACAACTGATTCACTCATGATTTGAGACTTGGAGAGTAGAGAGATCATTGATACTCGGGTTTTTGATCATTCATATTGGTTGTATACCTTTATAAATTTTTCTTCTAATGGTGACATTGTTTCTTCAGCTATTGATCATGCATCTAGTATGAACCATGATTCAGAGGAGACATTTGGTTACTTGAACTTGGGAGTTCTCACATTAGATCCAATTCTTGAGTCATGAATTTCATCTCCTCCATCTATTGTTGCAGTTGATGATGCTTGTGTTTCTAGAGCCTGGGTTCCTTGTGATTTAGTGCAGTAGGGCATACCTAGTCTTTCATATTTGGCTACTTTGGATGACATCTTGACAAGTATTTAAGACTTGTTTGCAGAATCTCATTTTGTAGATTTTGATGTATACACAATCATCGGCTATGGATAAACTCATGTGTATTTTGATGGATGTTGCACAAATTTTATAATTGGATAGAAATGCTAGTAAATATAGAAGAATGAGATATAATAGGATGATTACATACAATTATTAGAATGATGATGGATATAATAGATTAACATTTTTATTGATATTGATTAGGATCCCAACAAATCTATGAATATTTGATATTTTATTGGATATGTGATGAGATAAAATAGATTATATTGATTTTTCTTTTAGATTAGGTCTAGTTTAGTCCTAGAAATCCTTATTTTTTATATAGAAAAAAGACATGATGCACCAAGGTATTTTAAATTATAGAAATATTGCAAAAGACATAATTTAAATTTAGATTTAAAGGCCTATGGAGGACCCATTCACCCATGGGCGAATTGGTCCCAAGCCCCTATTCTTGGAACACACATTGCTCAAGGTAAATTTTTATGTGTTGGCATTAATTGTTGTTAGGTTTCCCCTTCAAATAAGTAATTTATTAGTCTTGTAGATTAAAATAGGACTTATTAAGAAATAATTAAGTCCAATTTAATTTAGGGGACCCAAACAAAGTGTGAAAATGTAAAGAGTATATTTTTCTACACTACATTTAGCCCCCACTTTAGTGAGAGGATGAGCACATGCGCAAACTCACACTAAAGTAGATAGATATATGTAAAGAGGGGTCCAAATGTACAAATGTTAGCGAGATAGGATGACAAAGATCAAGGAGGTGGCCAGCTAGCCCCCAAGATAAAATTCCCATGAAAAACCAACATAAGCATAAAGGAACACATGCAAGATGTATGATATGAAGCAACAAGATAAGATACACAAACATACAATGTCAAAAACCTAAGGAAAGAAGAGAAAAAAATGCTAGATCAATCCTCGACTATTTTTCCAACTTGATGTGGATCAAACCTTAGCTATTTTTCCAAAAACATTTACATGTGAAACCCATTGTCCACTATGCAAACCAAATGTGCTCCCATGGGCTAGTGAAGTCCACTGTCCTCTAGGTGAACCCTAAGAAGTGGCTAGATAACCATACTAAATTTATACCTCTTGATAACTTTGACAAGGTGCTATAGAGATGGTCACAAGTGTAGAAAGGTGTGTTATGCTAGGCACTCATGAGAAAGGTTCCACTGGTAGGTAAGGCGTGTTATGCTTGGTGGCCTTGGAAAAATGCAATAGGATATTCAAAGGGGTTTTTCTTTGTTCACGAAAGGTCTCATCTTAGGGAACATTGTACCTAATGTCTCCAAGAGAGGACTAGTCAAGGATAAAATATTTGTAACTTAGGGAATGCAATTCATAGCATTACCACTCAGAGGAATGCCATATGCTCAAAATGGTCACAATCTTGAAGGACATCAAACCCTATGTCACCAAGAAGAAAACACATCTCATGAATTCAAAAGACCAAACTTTGAATAAAATGTTCACATCTTCCAAGAGATGTACAATATCATGCTAAGAAGGGGACTTTCAAACAATGAATGGGGGACAATATGTCGGGGCCCCATTAAAAATTTCAACATACTTTCTATGTTGGTATTTTAAGTAGAAAGGGAGGAAGAGGTGATCCTTGAAAAGAATGCACACCTCGAAAAACTAGTTATCTTTGCCCCCCAATCATAGAGGCAAAGAAAACCACCAAGAACTATCATGTTTCTACCAAGAGAGATATAGTTGCACTTGAGATTGTACCAACATGAATGCAAATGAGCAAGACACATAAATCTAGAAATTCCACATAGTGATGAGCAACATGATAGGATGAAAATCAATATCAATTAGAGGAAATAGGTGCATCAACACAACAAAGAGAACCATAATTTTTAAGATGTTGAGTTTTATCACTGAAAGCCTTACATTCATTAGTTGAATGACCATGAACTCCATGATATGCACAAAACAAACTCTTCTTGTAAAATTTATTTCATTTTCTTGGAGGGAGAGATAACAAGTGAGCTTGGATAAGCCTTAACAAGGTACTTTGTTGATCAAAAGTAGAAGATGTTTCTTTGTTTTGTGATAGAGGCATCTCTTGCTTAGTACAAGGTTTCATACATACATAAGACTCTTTAGATTGTGAAATTTTGTACTCTCCTGTAAAGAATGGTGTAAAATCTAGTGAACCCCAATCATTAATAAGACATATGTTTGAAGATGCCCTAGGAGTGTTTTGTGTGATGACATTGATATTAAGTGAACATTTATGTGATTCTTTCATTTCTTTCAAGGGACAATAACCAAAACCACTAGTTGTTTCTATCAGTTTAGGATGCACCAAGATTAAAATTGTCTTAGAAGAGTCTTTTGTAATAGTGTTAGTATTGAGTGAAGGCTTTTTTGATGCTTTTTTTTCTTTTGAGGGAGAATAACCAAGACCACTAGTGGTTTCTTACATGTGCTAGTCTATATAGGGACACAAATACCTTGTTCTCTAGCACCACATCCTTTTCCATTATAATCAAGTTGTTTCAAATGTCCATAACTATTGATGGTGTTTTTATGCACTTCTCAACACAGATAATGCATACGTGCATTACCTCTCTTGAAATACAATCTTCCACAATCAAATTGTAGAACACTATCCCAAGGTCTCTCGGATGTCAGGTCATGACGATGCTTGGAATATATCAGTTGATTTATGATGTGATTTTTTGGAATCACAAGGCGGTCTTATGTGAATCAAAGTTGTAGGAGAATCGGGTCTGTGAACAAAGTTCATTGGATAGGAAATTACTGCACTATTTACTGCAGGTTCAAACAATAGTCTTGAACTTCATTTTATCATTGGATTTGGATTTACAATGTGCAATGAACCTTAGCATAGGTAACCTCTTAAAAAAAAGAAAAGGGGGAGGGAAGAGATAATTTTCTTGAATATGAAACTACCAATGAACAGTGATCATGGAGTTCAATGCTATGGACAGTTTTCTCAAAACAAAATTTCACTTAACCAAAAATTTTGCAGTATTATGAAATCTATGCTATCTTCTAAGGGTTACAGATGTTTCATCACTTATCCATACACATGTATGAACAAAGACACAATTTTAGAGGAAACTTTTAAATCTAAGTCCAGGCTAACTTTGCATAGCCATCTACCAACAACAAATGACTAAAAGTATAGACGAGAAAAGCATCAACACAACATGGATATTCACAATCATGAGCAACATTACTACATCTATCAAAGCTAACTGAACATAAACTAGAAAAACAAAGCAAATCTAATGAAATATTTAACTTATGGGAGAAGAATCATGCAACATGGGAGGAAATCTAGAAATACACCAAGTCAATGTATTTCTATTAAAATTTTTGCAACATGCCTTTACAACAACTCAACTCTCTTGAAATGAGAGGAGGAGAGCCCTATTTATAGTTTTCAAAATATAAAATGAATGGCCAAGATTCATTTTACATTAGGGTTCCAACTACCCCCAAATATGTCACATTTTAAAATACATCCTTTTGTCTTTTCCATAATTTGTCTTCTAGTGGCAGCACTGTAGCAGTTTTGTCCTTTTGTTGATTTCTCTTTGCTGCAACTACTCTTTTAGAAATTCCTCATCAATTACAAGGTCACCCTCTTGCTTCTTCAAAGCCACATACTTCATGAAGCTCAAGATCATTGGATGAAGCTTATCTACCTCCATGATGTCAGGTCGTAGCACCTGGTAACTCCATTCTTGGGAGTTGTTAATGAGCTTCTTCTAGTCGTCATCATACTTGGTAGTATTATTCCTAAAAAGCTCAGACTAGGCGAAGGCTCAAGAAGCAAAGCTCATGAAATCCGTGGTAACCTTGGCCAACATCCCCTTCTCCATGTTCTTTAGGAAATGAGGCTTTATGCTATCTAGACTAATCTCAACACTAGGCATCTTGTACCTTGTCATCAGCTTGATGTACCTAGCACAATCCCCTCTGGCCTCCTTGGCCCATTCAATATCCTGAACTACTCATTCCAGGATCTGCTCCAACCTTTCTTTTCGATGATCAAAATCTCGCTTCCCTACATCCACTAACCAGTGATCATCATCCTTGAAGGCAAGGTCCTTCTCCCAAACTTCACTTGCAAGCGCGATGATAGCCTCGATCTTTGGATAGGCGAGTCGGTACTTCCCAGGGAGCTCCTCATAGATTTTCCTCGTGCCATCAAGAGACTTCTACACATCCAAGAGTTTATTTGTTGTTCGAACAACCAAGTTGATGCCTATGTTCCCAATGTCTAAGACTTGCCGGAACCAATTTTATGTGGTCTTGTCCAAGTTCCTTGTTCTTTCCAGCTTATTGATTTTCTCTCGGGACAACAACTTTGGTGGGGTGGATGATGTGGTAGGTAGCTCATCCAGGGATGACCATTTTTGAATGAAGTTTGTTAGATCGGCCACCTATGCTTTAAGTTCTTCCTTTGAGTCCTTATCCTACTGGATAAGGTGCACCACCATGGCTACTGATTCGTGGCGGTGGTCAACCTTTTTTTCCCTAGTGGCCACTCCCAAGTCGATGGTGGAGACGTAAGTTATTCCTTGTTCTCCAACCACCGGTGTAGCTATTTGTACCACCCTAGATTCGGAGGCATCTATGGTTACCTTTGATCTAATTCTTGGCTTTTTCTCCTTCCTGGAGCTTATATGTGCTCTATCCAGTATTTAATCTAGGCTCACCTTAGGATCCTTTAGGGTAGGAGTCTTTTGCCTAAGCTCATTCCCTAGATAGTTGGGCATTTGGGGCCCCTCCTTGGGTGATTCATGTTGATCCTTGTTTTCCTCCACCCTAAGCTCAATGGCTTTGAATAAAAGGGCCTCTTGCTCAACCCTTGTATCCTCCTTCTCCTCGTCAGAGTCTTGTATGAGAATTATATGTTTGGTAGGAGATTTAGTGAGCAAATTCTTATCGGAGGGGTCTTCCCTTTCAACATCTTTTTCTTCTTCATCTTGATCATATTCATGATCAGGGCTGATCCTCTTGTTCATCTTCATGGAGGGATCCTTCCTCATCATGCTCTGGGGTTTGATCATGTCTTTTAGTTGGAGACCTACTGGTCTCAGTCTCCAAAGCAGCCAACTTTTCAATCATAGGCTGTCCTATAGCCTCTTGGTCCTCAATCTCCTTGAGCTGCTTGTTCCATTCCTCTTTGATTTCTGGATCAGCCATTTCTCAGATTAATTCCATGTCAAGCTCCTTGTTTCTCTCACTGGAGGATTCATAGGCCACCTCATCGATCTCTTGATGTTCGAACATCGGATTCTCATGATATTCAAACTCTTCATCTTCGGGCCTCTTGGTAGCCTCTAGCTGCTGTCACTCGAGCTCATCTGAGATCTACATTGTTGCCTCCATTCTAGGTGGTTCGGTAGGGGAGGGAGAGCTGGGGCATTACCCATTGCTTGGGTGATCGCAGCTTACACCATGGGATTTGCAAGCATTCCTCGAAGCTCAGATGGCACATTTTGCATATACTTTACGAAGAACTCTGGGAGACTGAGGGTAGGCATTGCAGCAGCAGAAGCGGGCAGAAGGGAAGGGGACATAGAGGATGAAGAGACCGACGAGGTTGTAGCAGAGGATGAATCCACCGATATGACTTGCATGATTGGAGAAGTGGAGGAAAGGTGGACAAAAATGTCCACCACAGGCAGAGAGGAAGCAACTACTACAAGTGAAGTAGGTGGGGCAGTGGTAATAGCAGCAACAACTACCACAAATGAAGCAAGTGGGGACCTTGGTGGGTCAGTCTCTACCTCCTTGCCCTCAAGGAGTGGATCTTCAGGTATTATAGGAATCTCTAAAACCCCAGTTGTTCTTCTTTGCTTTTTTGGAGGCTTGCCCTCTGAAGCCTTTCAAGCATAAACCTTTGGGTTAGGTAACTTCTCACTAACTTCTTTTATGTTCTTAGATTTGACAAATGGTGGGGATTTGTATTTTTTTCCAGTTGTAGCAGCAACCACCCCACCATCAAAGCTACTTGGCTCACTTTTGAGTCCCTTGAATGTTAAGGCGACTCCCTATTGTTTTAGTCGGGCCACTTTTTGGTTGATCCATGCCTTTGTTTGAGCCTCCACGGGCTTGGTGAGTATGGCGAGGTCATTCACCTCTTGCTCATCCCAATCAATTAAAGGCAACTACATATTAGCAATGGCATTATATCTTAGATCAATCATTATGCTCTCATCCTCTTCAAGCTGATCCGAAACAAGACACAAGTTCACTCTTCGCACGTAGTGCACAGTCATGCGCATATAGTGTCGTAACCACACTTTAACATCATATTTGTAGTTGGCCCATAAATCCTCAACATGGTGGAGGTGGGCATACTCAGATCCTAGTGCCTTTATGATATGACCATATGGGTCCATTCACGGCCGAGCTGTATGTTGCCTGAAGTGGTACTCGGCCAACTCTTTCCTTAAATTACCTGCACATTGGGAGGTATGAATTTTTTACATCCCTTGGCCAAGCCCAATAGGATAAGGTGTCCCTGCCAGATGTTTGTTTCTCAGAACATTGTGAATGTGTTGTAGCTGCCAAGTCAGCTCCAATAGTATGATCTAGTCATTGGGGTACCGAGGCAGCTTGTTTGGCCTTTCTGTGAACCCTTGGGCGTGAATGTAGGTGAACTTAGGAAAATGTATAAATAGGAAGGCATTGTTCCTAAGAAGGGCCCTAGCACTATGGGAGATTCTTCACTCAAAGTCACCTCCAAGAGACTGAATGATGTAGGAAATGAATGCATCTTTCACCCTACAATAGTCCTTGTTGAAGTTTTTGTACTGCAATTGCGAATATTTTTCATAAGGCTTAAGCTCCCTTCCTGATGCCTCACTAGGCACGGGATTCAATCCATTATAATGTCACCAATCGGTGAGTGAATAGACTAGGTAGGATGTCATGTAGAACTTGGAGGTCTTTTTCACATCGATAAATTGCTCGTGAAAACAATTGCTAATTATTTCTCCACAATAGACGGCAGTGTCGTCGCCACACAAAATTTTATCCATGAAATATAACATCCATTCTTGGAAGAAGGGTGTAGCAGGAAGGCCCATTATTCTACTCAGTAGGGTGACGAGGTCGCGGTAATCCTCGAAGAAATCATTGCAAAAGAGCTCTTGAGGGACTTTGCCAGTACTTCCTTGCCTATCTTTCAACCAGTATTGATTAATCTATTTCTTGCATCTCATAGGATCCTAATCCCATAACGCCTTGCATTCTTCCATGGTTGAGGTCTCCATGATTTTAAAGGTGGGGATGTGGAAATTTTTAGTTATCCCAAGAGGGGACATATCTGCAATGATGTTTCCATCTCTGTCCACTATGGTTATGGTTTCAGGTTGATATGCTTCCTGGCATGTCATTACCAATTCGGGAGCCACCAAAGTTGGTGGGAAGCCTACAGCCTTGGAAAGTCTGCTACTTCTGATTAACTTTGCATTTTCTATTTTTGGGTCCACCCTGACCCTTCGTGTAAACTCATCAATATTGACATGCCTGATATTGTTATCTGTGATGTCTCTCCAAAGAGTGGTGACTCTGGAGTGCAATGGCACTCCCTGGAACTTTTACCTCATTTGATCCTTATCCTCCTTGCCTCGGTGTGCCTTGGAAATTCCTTTTAACTTTTCCTTCATGGCACCAGAGGCTTCCACACCAGATTCTGTAAATCTTGCACAAAGAGATGGGAATCAGTAACAATAAATAGGTGGATACAGCTTCAGACAAATCCCTAGAAATCAAGGTTAGATCCATAATCATCATTTTAGAAAAGTCCAACACTTGAACATAATAGTTCTGGGAGGCAAACGGATGACCTAGGCTCGAAGGGGTGGACTTCCCCTAACAAAATGTCGTTTGGAAGGGCACACAAGGCAAGGCACTCCCAAAGGTTTTCTCGGTCTTGGATTTGATCAATAAAGGGTTGGTGCGAAAGAAGGCTCATTTTTACCAAGTGGTTCGAAGTCCGTTTTTTGTTTTGGAGGCCATTTGGGCCACCATTTAGGCATTCAGGTTTCAGCTACATGAAGGCCATTTGGAACGGCACAAGGAAGATGACACTTCATGAGTCGGGATCCAGAGTCTGGGTTACCGGGGTCAAGAAGCTGTCATGGGACAACTGTGCAAAGCGGTGAAATGCAGATGGCAATCCAGGGATGGATATCTGAAGGGTTATACCCAGAGGTGAACTCATTAGTCAAGAAACGCTCAGTGGTGAACCAAAGGTCAGGGCCCAACGGCCGGAAAGATGGTCAAGCTTGGCCGTTCAGGATAGCGGAACAGGGACAAAATTCTGGGGATGGAATTTTGGAGTCCAGAGTTCGAACAGCTTTTGGACATTTCATTTTTGTTTAGATTTTTCATGGTGAAGGGGCAACTAGGGCTCGAGAGCTAGGAAGATGGAGCCTGGTGGCCGTTTGGAATGGTGAAGCCAAAATGACATTTCGGGGATAGAAGTCCAGATGTCGGGGCCCGAAGATAACCTTCGAAGTTCAATTTCTTTCCAACTTTTGCAATGGATTTTGCAAGCCTGGGGTTCGAAGGCCGGAAGGATGGTGTAGAGATGCCGTTTGGAACTATGAAACATGAACAAAATCTTGGGAGGGGAAATCCAGAGGTCAGGACTTGGAAGGAGTTTGGGCATGAGGTGTTATCTTTTGCTGTGTTTTCGCTGATGGCCACGAGAAGGCCTGGGCCCAAGAGGCATGATTGCTTGTTCTGAGGAATAATGATGGGGAGTTTAAGCTCTGATTTCTGATTTGGTCCTTGAAATGACTGATTTTGCAAATTTTAAAACATGAGTTTTAGGTCATGCTGCTACCCTACCTGATTTTGGGTTCATTTCAAGTTTTTACTTACTTAAAACCATGATTTTAAGGAAAAGATGATGAGGCACATAGACGGCAAACATGCCTCGAGATCCCGAAGAAGACTATTGATGAATTCATGAGGAACAATGAAGTAGGGGCTCAAGTGTGGAGGCGAAAATTGCTTGGGCGGTGCTGGGCTTTCAGATTGCTTCTGTCATGTGAAAATGACAGTTGGAAACTTGTTTATATAGCCCAAAATGCCATTAATGCGGCACTTAAATGCTTGGTATGACAACAATCGTGGCAGCTGGGTTCAAATTCTGGAACGGCGACGAGAGGACCGGGGTCCGAGGTCCGAAAAGACACAAACGGATGGCCGTTCAAAATTATGCCAAGTGAAAATGCAAATGGTGATGGGAGGACCGGGGTCCGAGGTCCAGGAAGATGAAAGCTAGTGACCGTTTGGAATGGTGAAACCCAAAGAGAAACCCAAGAGGGGAATCCCGGCAGGTCAGGCCCAAAAGGCCGGAAAGACGTAGTGTGACTGCCATTTAGAATGGCAGAGCCAGAATGGAAACCCGGGAGGGGAAACCCGAGGGTCCAGGCCCGGAAGGAGCCATGGATGTCTGAAAAGAAATCAGACAAGGGAAACCCGAAAGGGCCCAAGCCTTAGCAAAAATTCACAGGGGAAAAATTAGGTCAACCCTAATATGGGACTTTTAAGAATGTGTTGACCATCAAGGACCTCAAAATAGGGCACGTAAAATGAGCCAAAGCAAAAATGACCCGGCAAGCCAAAGGAAGAAATCTGAATAGGGCGTGTGTGCTATAGGCACAACAATAACCTTTTCCATAAATATTTTCCATTTCTTTTGGATTTGGTGGTTGTTCATAATCAACTTCATCAAAGTTTGTTGTGTAATTTGTTTCTTCTTCTAGAGTGGTTGAACTGGGTTCTTTTGAAGGTTCTTCCAAATTTTGGGTTGCATTACCACTGGTTATATTCCCTTTTCAGACACTTTAGTTATGGTCTTTCTTTCTTCAATGAGTTTAGGCATGAGATCTAGTGAACCCCAATCATCATCCAATAGATTTCTGACTTTTTTAATATTGTTCTCTTTCTTTTCCTCTTGCACGAGTTCTACTTTTGAAGTTCATCTCAATATTTTCAAAGGACTTTCCTTGTCTTTCTCATTATGCAAAAAGCTTTCTAGTTGTGGATCAACTTTGATTGTATAAACCATGTTGTTGGAAACATAATTCATCAAACGATGAAGAGTTGAAGGCACCACATTCATTTCATCAATCCATGGTCTACCCAAAAGAAGATTGTATGAAAGATCTTGGGGTATAACATGGACAGGAGTCTACAATGTGGCATTTCTAACTTGTATAGGCAATGTGATCACACCAAGTGGTTATTTTCTCACGTTATCAAATCCATAGATAGATAAATATTTTGGTTTTGTTTGGATTTTCTCTACTTTGTGTCTATCCACAAGGTTTATGCCACATACATTAAGGGCCAAGACATTTTCAACAAGGGTTCACTTTATCCCACATTTATTAATGATAGCCACTATCATGAAAGCTCACTTTGGTGAAAACAATGTCTATATTAACTAAATTCATTCCTTGAATTAGGGTTCCCACATCATTTGGGTTTGCACTAGGAGGAACCACAACTGATTACAAAGATATTTGAAGCATGCTATGGTAGTTAGGTGAGGCTTGACTAAGATCCCATAAGGATATCTTAGCAAGATTATTTTTTATTTTTTCCACAAGATCATACTCCTTTCCACTATGCAAAGGTAAATGAGGAGCACTAGGAAAGATAGGTTGAGGTAATGGTAATGAAGTAGTAATTTTCTATGGTTTCCTATTATTCCTTGTGTTATGTGTGTGATAAATGATATTGTAACTTGGTTGTTGTGAAACATTGTTACTTTCAAGTTGCATTGTAAATTTCAAGATATCACCTAGGGATAATGGTTTCTTCTTAGGTGGTTCTATGATAAGCACAAAGTTTTTTTGAAATTGAGGTTGATATGAGGATGGGTAGATGACCTAAGAAGTGGCTCAATAGATTATTTGGGAGGTCTAATGATTACCAGACTTATAGGAGGACTCAAGGGATATCTAATGTTAATAACCTCAAAATATTTATCCTTTTTTTATGATATTTTAGCAAAGGGGAGTCTAATGTCACCTCATCATCTTCATCTAATGAAGCCACATTACTATTGTTTAAAATACATGTGTTAATTTTGTCATTTACTTCCACCATGATATCTTCCCTAATAGGATAGTTATTATGAGAGGATCAAACAATATGTTCATCACATTCCATGGTTAGATTTTGTAAGATAACTTCATCACAAGTAGGGGAGGCATCTAGAGAAGAGCAACTATTATTTTCTTTCTTATCAATGATTACATCCTCTTATTTAATTATATCTTTCCAAGTGGGAGAAGCATTAGGAGAGGGAGAAACAAGATTCTCATGACTCTCAATGAGTGGATCTTATAACACAAAAATATCTTCTTCAAATAGGAGAGATATTGGGAGAAGAATGTAAATGTGGTTGTCATGATTTTCCATGATTACATCCTCTTTCACTAAAACATTCTTGCAAGTGCAAGATGAATGGAGACTAGGTAAAGGGTGAACCCACAAAATTGGTTTACAATTCGAGTGAGGAAGGAAAACTTCCAAAAAATTCCCTCACTCAAAAAAAAATCATTTTGGGGGCATCGAATGTGTTAGAAACCAAGATCAGATATGCAAACCTAAACACCTTCCACAGAAGAGAAAAACAATGAAAAAGCAGAGCTTTGCATGAAATGTGCAAATTGATAATATTCAAAATTAAGAAATTACAATAAGAGAATTGCTTTATAGAAGCATTGTACGCAACCCTAATGTTGACCTAAAAATAGCTCAACTAAATAAAGCTTAATTATTAATTAAGTAAACTAATTATTAGCTAAGAAAAACCTAAGTAAAGTTATGCAAGTGCAATTAAATATTAATTACACTAACAACCCCCCATAAGTGCAACTTAGGGAGAATAAATATGCATGCACCTAAAACTAAGATGAATGCAAGAAAGCATGAATGGGTCTCGGCAACAAGGCCTGATCAGGTACCCATGTACAAATGCAATAATGAGGTAGAGAAGGAAAACTCAGTGGGACAACCCCCCTACAATGAGATGACTACTGCAAAGAAGCACTGGAAGAACACTGTGGAGTAACACTAGAACTGCAATCCGGCAAGCAAGGAAAGATACTTTTGTTTAAAAGAAACCATATCGGAATCATAATAATGCAACAGTAGACCCAATGCCATGAAACACTCAAAAACACCAAACTGGAATGACCCTAGAATCCATAAAGCAACAATAGATGATTGAAAGATGTGATACTGAAAATGAAGTGCAAATATTCAAGTTTCACCCTTCCAACTGCCAAAATATCCAAGTAATCTCCAAACAACCCATCGGGCCAAATCTGGACTAAGTAATCAACCTAGGACAGATACAGAAAAAGTGCATGACTGAAAAAATAGAGCTCCTTAATAACTTTCCAATGCCGCAAGAATTGCAAAAATCGGAGATTGTGGCAAAAAGTTATTAGCTCGGGAGCCATAAATGAAGATCTAACTTTAGATAGTAATAAAATGCACCAGCTGCAAAATCTGATAGAAAAACCAGCACCATTGAATAGTTCTCAGAACCAGCTTTTTGACAATATCTCATTTGCCAAATTTTGACAACCGAGCGAAAAGTTATGCCCGTTTTCCCGATTTTGCTTATTTTGCAAAAAAAAGCAAAAAAATGGCCCCCAAGGCCGGGCACTGGTCGCCCATGTGACCCTGGCGGCTATTATTATTTAAAAAAAAAATTAAAAAATAGGAAAAATCGCTGGCGGTTAGCCAGACGGCTGGCAGTCACTGCTAGCGGTAACCGCCGCTGCTAGCGGTAATCGCCGCTGCTGGCGGTCATCGCTAGATCGAGCGAGTACCATAGCCTTGCGGTTGGCGGGCTCCGCTAGAGCTTCGCTCTGTGGGCGGTGTGCCACTATGACGCCGCTCCATGGGCAGCAGTCCGGCGGTGCCCCCTGATTTTATTTTTATTTTTATTTTTTTGAAAAAATATTGCCTCGGAATGCGTGCTGGGAAGGCCGTACGGACTCCCTGACAAAATTTTTTTGCCTTCCGAATCAACTTCGCTAAAATTGATGAAATGAAGGGCGATCTTAGGCTTTCGAGGTGCTGCAAACACGATGGTAATGTTCGTTTTTCTCCAAGATGCTCTGAAAAATAGGCTTCCCCCAGAGCTTCCAAAAAATCAGCAAACATGAAACCCTCATAGATCTGGCAAATCATAACAAAAATCTGCAAAATAAAAGTCAATCCTGACTTTTTCCAGCGCTCTGAATCCAATGGTGAAACCCAATCTGATCCAAGACACTGCATAGATGATCTCAAGGCATGAAATCCTTGAGGAACCTCGAATGAACTCTACAATGATTTTCTCTAGAATTTGAGAAGGGATTGCATGTCAAGGCTCTGATACCATGTTAGAAACCAAGATTACCTGCATGCAATCACTTGTCACATGCAAAAGACATGCAGAACCAAATAATATGTTTTGTAAGCCTCAAAGTAAAAATGCATTATTGAGAATCAATTATTACAAAGAGATCAATCCTTAGGAAGGAGATCAATAAACCCTAAAAGGGAAACCCTAAATGAAACCCTAGTGTGCACACTTAATAATTAATCAATTATTAATGTGCTTAAGTTTAGCTTAAGAAACTAAAGGAATAAGTGACTTAATTAATTAACCAGTATGATATAATTAATTAAGTATAATAACTTATTACTCTAACACCCCCCCTTAAGATGAACTTAGGAAGAAGCTAAAACACTAGAAGAAGATGCATGTGGGAACCCACATTTTCCATTGTGGAAGGGGGGTTCGCTCGAAGCCCCCTTTTCCCACTTTCCCACCCTTTGACACAAAAACACTCCATATTTTTTCCCTTCAAAGCTAGGGTTGAGGATGAAAATGGTAGAGATTTCATAGACCCAATTGGAGTCAGGTAGTCCTCAAAATTAGCTATCCAAGGAAAATAATTTTAATATGTTTTGGTTTCATTATGTATGTATTTTTTTAGTTTTATTAAACATAGGTTTTTCACCAATAATCAAGCTCTATGTTCTGCACTTGTGAAAAAATAGAAAATTATCAAAATAAAATTTTGAAAAATATGTTCAAGTTGGGTATTGATGTCCTTGATCCATTAAAAGAAAATTTGAATTTCGATATATATAGAAAAAATTATGTTGTATACGGTCCGCCTATGTTTGAATTGTAATTGGTTTGACTTTGAAACTTGATTAAGGAAAAAATATTTAATAAAAAACTATGAAACCAAATGAAATTTTTAGATATCGTAGTTACAAATCTAAATTCAAAAAAAAAAAAAATTTATCCTTCATACAAAAAAAGTTATGTTGTATACGGTGAGCGTCACTCCTTAAAAATGTTGTTTTAAAAAAAAAGCTATTTTTTGAAGGAGATGGGAAAAAAAGTGCAATCTGATTCCAAAAAAATTGAAAAAATATATTTAGAATCTATAGACAAAAAGTCACAAATCGCTAGTTTGCATCATCTTCAAATTCCTCATGGTTTAGCCTCTATAGGAGCTCGAAAGTGAAGATTTAGTTAAAGAAAATCAGTTTAGTGTCCAATTTGCCCAAAAATTGTAAACTAGTATTGTGGGATCACCCTAAACTGATGTTAAGAAATGTATCTATGATCTCATTCTCTTGTTCCATAATATATTTCCTAGTAGGATATTTTTTAGGAGAGGAGCTTTCAAGAATTTCATTCATCTCAATGAGTGTATCTTCTAACACCAAAATATCTTATTCAAAAATAGGAGATATATTGGTGGAAGAGAAACTCTGATTTTCATGATTATCTATGCTTACATCCTCTTTCACTAAAACATTCTCACAAATAGGAGAGATATTAGGGGATGTGTGAAGGATAGGAAATGTGGAATTAAGGAATGTCTCAAAATTTTCACTCTCTTCCACTAAGAGAGTCTCATAACTAGGAACGATATTGGAAGAATGACTAACATGGTTATTAATGAGCTTTTTCTTGGCATACTTGGAAAGGAAAGATAGTAACATTGTGAATTTTGAGTGTGTGCCCAAAAATGAAAAGTAATATATCCAACTTATGCAACACTTCATAATATAACACTTTTCCTATAGGTTTGATGATTTTGAATATCAAAATGCAATATAATTTTTATGATTTTACAACAAATGAGATAAAATAAAACATTTTCTTGCACATATACTAATTATTTTTCAAAATTTATAAATACAATTTGAACAAAAAAAATAGGAAGCTAAAATAGAGATTTAAATGCACTCAGAAATTGGTCAAAATGTATGTACAGGGACTCATTCTCCCATGGGCCAATGGGTCCTTGCTCAGGGTTTTAAAAATTGAAATTTTCAAAATTTGGGCTTCTATATGTCATTTCAATTTCTAGTTACAAACAAATATTTTTGTAACAGGTTTTTCTAGATTAGGGTGTCTAAATGCAAGTGCAAATAAGGTCAAATTATGAACAATATGACTATTTTTAAAATGAAATTTTAACCTAAATTTGAACCAATATGATTGAGGAATGATCTTGATGCAAGTACAATGTAGGATTAATGCAAACCTAATGCAAATTTTATGATTCTTTTATGAATTTAAATGATGCAAACATGAAAATTAAAACCCTAAATGCAATATTTACTAATGGAAATTTAAGAAAGCCTAAATTTAATGCAACTAATGAAAATATAATGCAAACTTAGTGCAAAACTTGGATCTGGCACTAAAATAGACTCCAATTTTCAAAATTTTGTTATACAATGTTGGCTTCACCAAAATGAAACATAGAAATATAGGGTTTACTAATTTGAAATGGAAAAAAGTGGGGGTGATAAAACTATCTTCCTATACTTCATTAGGAAAAGAGATCCCCACAAAGAATTTACTTACAACCCTTAGGTGAGTCAACTTAATAAGGGAATCTGTTGATTTCCTTATGATTGAGGATAGGGGTATTAGCTTAAACAAAAAATTTGGGAGAAAAACTAAAAATAGTAAATCACCATAATTATGCAAGCTAACACTTAGATCTTGTAGATGAAGAATAAAACTATGAGAAATAACAAAGATCTAGCATATCTCAAAAGGGTTAAACACTATGTATCTTTCACCAAAAGAACATTTTGAAAAGTTGTTTGGGACTCATTCACCCATTGCCCCAGGAATTAAAATCTAATTTCATGATCCCCTGGCCTTGTTTCTACACTTTTGATTCCCCCAGGTCCTACTATTAGAAAGATGGAAATAAATTCAATATATGAGTCTCCATGGCTTGACAACAAACGTGACAACAAATAAAACTAATAATTTTTTCAATCTTTCTCTTGAAGAGACCTTCAATCCTTCTTCAACCTAATATTTACAACACAAACACAAGAGGGAAAAATTGTTTGTTTTTAGTGAAAAGGGGTTTACCTTGGTCAAACCCCATTTGGATAATTAAAACTTGAATTGAAATAGTGAAATATGAAAGGAATGATGAATGAACAATGCTATGTTGCAACTCACCAAACCTTTGAATAAGCCTTTGGAAGTTTGAAACCTTGGCATTGATCTTGCATGAAATGACTTCAATCAATGTAGATCTTGATGCTTGAATGCTTGACTTGAATCTTTGAAATCTACATCACAATGTTAGCTCAAAAAACATTCATGATTTCAAAAGACTTTGACAGAATTCTTGAGATCTTGATTGGTGCAATAAACCACTGATAAATCTATCATTTAATGCCCTTGATCATAATATTTTCTCTTTTGAAATTTGAATTATTTTGTCATGAATTTCCTAGGTGCTAAAATGATAAAAATACCTTATATTTATAGGTATGTATCCTTAATTTCCCAAAACTTAAACATTACAAGCTAACATCAAAATTTAAATTTGGGATTATAAAAAACTGTCAAAACCATAATTTAAATTTGGTTTGAAAGGCCTAGGGAGGAACCATTTTCACATGGGTGAATGGGTCCTAGGTCCCTATTCTTGGAGCACACATTGCTCAATGTAAAATTTTATGTGTTGGAATTAATTGTTGTTAGGTTTGCCCTTCAGAAAATGTAATTTATTAGGCTTGTAAAAGTAAAATAGGGCTTATTAAGGCATAATCAAGTCTAATTTAATTGAGGGGACCCACACAAAGTATGAAAATATAAAGGAGTACTTTTTCCTACACTATAGTAAGTTGAGACATTATTTGTTAAATGTTGAAGTGTGTGTTGTTACAAAATTTGATCCATCAAAATATCTTTTCTCTAATATTGATCTTTCGAGAGGCTTAGCTAAATAGGTAATTTTGTTGAAATTTTTTGATTTAAAGTTTGTCTCCCAAATGGAAATTAAGGGTTAAGTGATGACTAGCCATTTAGCTAAGGCACCTACACCATTCGGTTTACCAAATCAAGGATCATTTCATAATGGCCATGTCTTGTCCTTAGAAGAAAATTAAACATGGGATTTATATTTCGATGGTTCTAAGTGTCAAGCTAGCTTTGGTGTGAGTATTATACTATTACCTCCTTCAAGTAAGCCAATTCCATTATCTTGACATCTAAATTTCTTATGCACTAATAAAATCACAAAATATGAAGCTCTAATAGCTGGTATACATGCAACATTGTCCCTTAATATTTAAAATTTGTTATATCCTTGTAGATTCTCTATTAATCATAAAATAAATTAATGGATCTTATCAAGAAAGACAAGATAAACTATCTCAATACTGTGTCCTAGCATTAGAAATATTAAATAATTTCTCCTCATATACTATTGATAACATTCCACGAAACAATAATCAACATATGGATGTAATTACAAGTGCTACTTACCTTATATCCCTTCATGATTTATTTTCAAATTTCAAATTTACTATTCATAATCTTACATCACCATCAATATCAAAAAACACTAAAGATCAAATAGTTTGTTGTCTAAATAATTCAGAGGTATGGTACGCCCATATATTTCAATATTTTGTTGGGAATTAAGGTGTCTCAACATTGGCAATTCCTAAGTTGTTTATTTATTACTATTTTACATTTTCCCTGGATAAATATCATTTATGTTATTAAATAACTATGCTCCATCAAAAGTAGCATGATATTTTGAGTTGGCAGTTTTGCCACATGTCGGTGCCTTGAAAAATAAGTTATTAGTTGTCAAAAGATGTCCACTTAGTGGTATAACATGGAAAGCCTATTTTTAAGGATGTTATGACGGAGTCTATGACAACTATAAGGGCTAAAAGTGGGGGATATCATTTTGGACGTGAGAATCATCTATGGCATGCGTAATAGAATCTTTCCATAGCTATTGATGTCTTATGATGCATGTAAGAGCATCCCCTATTTTATAGGGAATCTTATGACATCTTCTAAGAAGGCATAATGTCATGTAAGGGACCATGTTTAGCATGTAAGGGTTCGTATGGATTTTTTCCATGGTTTTTATAAACCCTTTTTTGACCCATGGTAATGTTTTATGGTGGTATTTTGAGCCCCCATGAACTTCTATATATTTAGGGGTTGAGTTGGAGACACTATGAGATGTTTTATAGGTACACAGATGTTGTCAGATTGAAGAGGAGTTAGAGTGGATGTATTGTAAACATACTTTATATTAATACAACCTATTCATATCTTCTTTGGTGGATTTTTTTCTCAAAAGGGTTTCTCCACATTAAACACTATGTTATGTGTTGTTCTTTTTGTTCTTTGTTATTTTCATTTTTATAGCTAATTTAAATCTCCATATGGTTTACAATAATCTATTAAAGCTTCAATTATAACTATTCTTCTACCTTTTCTCTAACATTTGGTATTAGAGCCTAGCCAATTCTATGTTCTGGGTGGTAGAAAGAAGGTTTTTTGAGTTTTAGTGGGAGTTTTATTGAGCTGCCTTTTGAAGTATTTTGTGTTTAACCATGGCTGCAACTTCTAACCATTTGGATATTGAATAATTTAATGGAGTTGGTTTTGAGTTGTGGAAGTTGAAAATGGAGGATCTCCTTGAAGAAAGAGATCAATGGGTGGTTGTAACAAACGAAAAGAAACCCAAGAAAATGAGTAATGAAGATTGGGAGAAGATTGATAAAAAGGCACGAGGCACTATCAGGTTGTGTCTTTCTAATTTTTTTCTCCTAAATGTGTCATCAAAAAATATTGAATACGCTTTGTGGAATTGGATGGGAGAAATATATCAAGTGAAAAGTCTGGTAAACAAAATCTACTTGAAGAAGAAACTATTTTCTCTTAAGATGAGGGAAGGTGAATCTATAGCCGAGAATTTGAATTCTTTTAATTTAGTTTTAAGTCAGTTAGCCTCTATTGATGTCAAAGTAGAAGAAGAAGATGAGTGTATTATTCTTCTCTATTCTTTACCTAAATCTTGGGATAATTTCATAGTTTCTATCATTGCTAACATGGAAGATACAAGGATGGATTCTCTTGTAGCAACTTTGTTGTCATAGGAAATGAGGAAAAAGGAAATGGATAGCACAGGTGATTCTCTCAACATAAGAGGAAGGCCTAAAGAGGGAGGGTCTAAAAGAGATACGAATGAGACTAAGGAAAAGTCTAAGGGTAGATCTAAAACTCCTAGAGAGAAGAATAGAGTGAAGTGTTGGAACAGTGGGAAAAAAGGACACATGAAGAAGGAATGCAAAAGTCCAAAGAAACAAGTTGATTCCTCCATAGAGAAATCCTCAAACTCAGGTGATGAAGCTTTTATTTTTTGTCTTCAGTTTATGACTAATGAAAATTGGTTAATTGATTTAGGATGCTCGATTCATTTGACTCCTCATAAGGAGTGGTTTACCACATATGAGAAATATGATCGAGGTGAAATATACCTCAATGATTACACTTCATACCCAATTTTCAGAAGGGGTAAGGTTAAGCTATGTTTCAGTGATGGGAGGATTAAACCCTGCTTGGAATTTTGCATGTACCTAGAGTAGGTAGAAATATGATTTCAGTTTTGAAGTTGAATGATCTACGAATAAGTGTAACCTTTGATAAGCATGGTTGCATATTGGTAAGAGGGAATTTGGTGATAGCAAGAGGAACAAGCAAAGGAACCCTGTTTAAGCTGGAAGTCACTACTTTTGTAAACTCTGCATATGTAACTAAAAAATATGAAAACACTTGTATGTTGTGGCACCATAGGTTGGGACACATAAGTGAGACTGCTTTAAAGTCTATTTTGAATAAAAAATTATTAGAAGGTTTATCCTATTCTAGTGAGAGTTTTGATTTCAGTGAACATTGTCTATTTGGTAAATAAAATAGATAATAATTTCCTTTTGGCAGTACAAAATCTAAAGTTAAATTGGAATTAATTCATACAGATGTGTTTGGCCCTATGGATGTTGAATCAATTGGGAAATCTAGATATTTGTCTCCTTTATCGATAACATTACAAGGTTTACCTGGTTATATTTTATGTGACATAAATATGAAGTTTTCACTAAGTTTAAAGAATTTAAAGCGTTATTTGAAAGGAATCAGACTATAAAATTAAGGTATTAAGGTTTGGTAATCGAGGGGGATACTGTTCTAAGGAATTTAATGAATTTTGTAAGCATGCAAGAATTGCTAGACAAAAAACTACTCCATACACTCCTCAAAAGAATGGTGTGGCAAAAAGGATGAATCGAACGATCATGGAAAGATCTAGAAGCCTGTTAAGTGGTTCATGACTTGATAGATATTTTTGGGAAGAAGCTGTAAGTATTGCTTGTTACTTGAGTAATAGATTTCCTTGCAAATCTCTTGAAACAACACCTTATGAGATGTGTAAAAGTAAGATACCTTTTGTTTTGTATTTAAGGGTATTTGGATGTGATTCTTATGTTCATGTGCCTAAATAAAAATGGATTAAGCTATATCCTAAAGCTAAAAAAGTGCATTTTCATTAGATATGGTGATAATGTTAAAGTTTTTAAGGTATGGAATCCTCTAACCAAGAAAAGTATCTATTCTAAAGATGTGATTTTTAGGGAGCTTAGCATTATTTTTGTACCTAAACAACCAAAGGAAAATGATAAGGGAAAGAGTGTGCATTTTGAAATTAAGCAAGAAGATGATCATGCACCTCGAGAAGAAAAAAGAGATGGATTTGATGAGGAGGAAGAAGATGAGGAATCAAAAGAAGTTAATGATCAAATCGAAGAACATGAGGAATAAAATTAGGAAGAGGTTGATCATGGTCAATAACAACAAGATCCTCATGGGTATGTGCAGGATCATCATGGAAAAACTAGGCCCTTAAATGGCAATGAAAATTAAGAAAATCAGAGTTAGGCAACTTAATGTAAAAATTTGAATAAGTTATCTATATTATTTTAAAAATATATAAGAATAGAATCTATAGAAAACTGAATATAGTTTCTAAAATACTAGATCTATTTTAAAAAATTAAAAATCTATTTGGTGAAAATTGGAAATTTCAATGCAGTAGTACTTAAATTTCAAGGAAAAAATAAGAAGTAGGTGTCTGTCTCACCACCCTAACCACAACTAAATGATAATATTCTTTTATAAGATTTTAGATATAAGTATAGGACACATGTCCCAATGTGATGCATTTTTTTTTGTAATTTTTTTCCAAGTAAATAATTAATTATGATTTTTTTATTACAAATTTAAAAAATATAAAAATTTGTATGTCTGACCACCTTAACTTGGTCAAAAATTCATCAAATTCAATTTTTATTTTTTAATCCTATAGTATGCAAAGCATAGAATGTGATGCATGTTTTGGATTCAAAAAATATGATACCATTTGAAAGTTATAGTTGTTTTTCAGTCAACCTATCAATTAGGACATTAGTCATAATTCAAATAGAAAATGAATAATAATTATTTATTAAATTCAAGTAAAGCATAATTTATATTGGTGGAAAGTTGTGAATCTCATTTAAAAACCCTTTTTGTTTCATCAATTTTGGGTAAAAAAAATTCGTCATCCACATGGGCCATCATATCACTTACATATCGCCACTTTTTGGCCCATCATGATCCTGCACATACCCTCATACTCCTATTCTTAGAAGATCCACAAGACAATGAAATCCAGTCGATCAGTATAGCCCACCTAATTTTTGTTGTATATTTTATTTTTTAAGTGATGACAATGAACCTAGATCTTACAAGGAGGTTCTCTCTTTAGAGGAAAATGAGTCTTGGTTGTAGGCTATGCAAGAGGAGATGATGGCATTAGAAATTTTGTAACACTTGGGATCTTATTGATTTGGCAAAAGGAAGAAATCCCATTGGATGTAAATGAATATTTAAAAAGAAATTTGGAGCAGATGGTCACTTGGAAAGGTATAAGGCCAAATTAATGGCTAGGGCTACTCCCAGAGAGAGGGAGTTGATTTTGGTGAAATTTTCTCTTATGTCACTAAATTAACTTCTATTAGATTCTTGTTATCTATTGTTGTTGCTTATGATTTTGAGATAGAGCAAATGGATGTTAAAAATATTTTTTTGCATGGGGATATTGAGGAGGAGATTTATATGCGACAACCTGATGGTTTTGTTGTGAAGGGAAAATAAAATTTGGTTTGCAGGTTAAAAAGATCTTTGTATGGTTTAAAACAGTCACCTAGAATGTGGCATCAAAATTTTGATGCTTTTGCATTGAAGTTGGGATTTCTTAGGAGTTAAGAGGATCACTATGTATATATTAAGGTTATTGATGATCATATTCTAATTATTATTGTGTATGTTGATGACATGTTATTTATTGGTAACAACAAGGTAATGATTGGTGAAATCAAGAAACAAATTTCTAGTGCTTTTGATATGAAGGACTTGGGGGATGCTAAATACATTCTTGGAATGGAAATCACAAGAGATCATGGTAACATAAAGCTTTGGGTGAGTTAGAGTAAGTATGTTGATAGTATTTTGTAGAGGTTTAGTATGCATGACTATAAGCCAATTAATACTCCATTTCTAGTTGGTACTAAGTTGAGCTTGGATATGTGTCCTAATTTTGATGACGATATTGAGGATATGTTAAGGTTCTTTATGCTAGTGTTGTTGGTAGTTTTATGTATGTAATGGTTTGCACTAGACTAGATATAGCCCAAGCAGTGGGAGTTTTAAGCAGGTTTATGTCTAAACCTGGTAAAGAGCATTGGAATTTTGTTAAAAGGGTGCTTAAATATTTGTAAGGTACTTTTGATTATTGTATGGTTTATCATGGTACTGATAATGTGGTCAAGTCATTGGACATATAGGGATTTTTTGATGTAGATTGGGAAGGTGAATTGGATAGTCAAAGGTCCACTAGTGGGTATGTGTTTACTTTATTTGGAGGAGCAGTGAGTTGGATGAGTAAAAAGAAGGCTACATTTGCTTAAATATCCACTACTAAAGCAAAGTATATGGTTGTTTCTCATGTTTCTAAGGGGGCAATATGGTTACAAAGGTTGTGTGCGGGTATTGGTCTTGATTGCAACATTGTTCAGGTTAACTATGATAGTCAAAGTGCAATTCATTTGGTTAAGAATCCAATGGATTATGCTCAAACTAAACATGTTGATATTCAGTATCATTTTGTTTGTGAATTGATTGTTAATGGTCAAATTGAGTTGAAGAAGATTGACACATAGGAGAATGTTGTGGATGTTCTTACCAAACCTATGACCATGGAGAAATTTACTTGGTGCAAGAAGGCCATGGGCCTTGCTACTTGTACCTAGTTGATTCCATGATAGTGTGATTCCCCTAGCTCTTGCAAGGTATTCAACAACTGGGAGAATGGTGGGAATTAAATATTATTTATATTATTAAATAATTGTTCTCCATCAAAAAGGGTGTGAGATTTTGAGTTGGCACTATTGCCACATGTCGGTGCCTTGAAAAATAAGTTATTAGTTGTCAAAAGATGACCACTTAGTGGTATAACATGGAAAGCTTATTTTTAAGGATGTTATGACAAATTCTATGACAACAGCAAGGGCTAAAAGTGGGCGATATCATTTTGGACATGAGAATCATCTATGACACGCATAAGAGCATCTCCTATTTTATAGGGATTATTATGACATATTGTAAGAAGGTGTAATGTCATGTAGGAGACCATGTTTAGCATGTAAGGGGCCGTATGGAATTTTACTATGGTTTTTTTGAACCTTTTTTTGATCCATGGCAATGTTTTATAGTGGTTTTTTGATCCCCCATGATTCTATATATTGAGGGGTTGAGTTGGAGACACTATGAGATGTTTTACAATTAGATAGATGTAGTCGGATTGAAGAGGAGTTAGAGTGGATGTATTGTAAACATACTTGTTGTTAATACAAGCTATTCATCTCTTCTTTGGTGGTTTTTTTTCTTGAAATGGTTTCTCCATGTTAAACACTGTGTTTTGTGTTGTGCTTTCTCTTCTTTGTTTCTTTTCACTTTTATAGCTAATTTAAATCTCCATATGGTTTACACTACATAATCTGGTTTACTGTAATCTATTAAAGCTTCCATTATAACTATTCCACTACCATTTTTCTAACATATTTGTGTGATGGTACTTTTGTCGATCCTACCACAAGAAACAATCAAGATCATATCTAAAAGCTCAGATCATAATACATAATTCTATAAAATGTGTTATACCAAAGTTCATATAATAGTCTCCTTCGATGTTTCCTTAGCAAATAAAAGATACCCATTTCCCTTGAAGAAGCCCATTCAGGTAGTTGTGAAGGGAATTTTCGTGTTTGATCTTTGGTTCATAAGTTACTTCGCATCAATTTTTATTAGAAAAGCTTGGAGAAATATTTTTCTTACTTCATTAAGAATGTCCTAAATTTCAAAAATATAACAATTTGACTCATGATCTTCCTTATGAACTTCATTCCCAAGAGTCTATTTCACCAATTTTTTCAAGGGCTTGGATCTTATTGGTAAAAAGTTTCCAACTTCTCAAGGACATAATTTTAGTATTATAGCTACAAACTACTTTATGAAATGGGTTGAAGCAATTCCACTTTGGTTCACAACAACTAAAGTTATTTTTTATTTTATTCTAGATAACAGCATATTATTATTTTGATTTCCTTCTACTTTGGTTTCTGATAATGGCACATCATTCAAAAACTAAGAAGTGAATAAGTTTCTTGAAAAAACTCAATAGAATGTCATTTTTCTACACCTTATCATCCATAGTCAAATGAACAAGCAAAAGATTCTAACAAGATAATTGACCAAGCTTTATAGAAATCTATTAATAAACATAGTCATGATTGGCATACTCAACTATCCCATGTATTATAGGCCTCTCACACAAGCATTTACATGGAAACATGACGTATTCTATAGAACCTTGTGTATGGTGTTTATGTTTTCATGCCTTTGGAGTTAAAAATTTCCTCATTACATATTTCTCTCAATGGTATTCTAGATGATACTTTCTATAAACAACAATGAATTCAATAAGTTGATATTCAATGAATAGTATATACATTCTCTCAAACATCTACAAGCTTATTACAAAGGTCTTTCACACAAATATAATGAAGGGGTTATCAACCATTAATTTAAATGTGGTGTTTTGGTGCTATATGAAAATTAACACAATGCAAATGTTATGCTAGGAGAGAAGGTAAAATTTAGCCCAAATTGGTTAGGACCCTATATCATCACTGATGATTATGGATTGGGTGCATACAAGATTTCTATGGTAGACGATACACAACTCAAAGAATATATTAAATAAGAACATATTTAAGGGATATTTAATCCCCTAACATTCCATGAGTAGAGTTTTATTTCCCTCTGCAAAGGGTCTTTCCCTTTGTAGATCTCAATATTCTTGTTATTTTCATCTAGATTTTTGCATCTCCATCTATCAAGAACATTTCATTGTTTCTTTTCCCCCCTTTCTTAAATTTATCCACACAATCTAGTTTCTCTTTTTCATATTTTTCTATAGAATTCCACACTTGTCCATAGACTAGGACACTAAAGGGTCTTGATCGTAACATTTAGTTTAGTGGTTTATCCTTATTTTGTTTTGAGGCTTGGACTTATATTTTTTATCTACTAACCTACAATAACATGTAAGAATAGATATGAAAAATTTATCGATTGATTTTGGTAGTGCTTGATCATATTTTCTAGCTTTCTTTTATAATTTATAGTGGATCTGTATATTTTGCAATGTTTAAAAGTAAATTATAATTTTTGAAATTATTATGATTCTTAAGTTATTTATAATATATAAGATTCTTCTTTATTTCATATTTTTTCAAAATTAAAAAAAGGTATAATTAAAAAATTATTTAGTATAAAATATAAAGTTCAATACATCAATCATTATTTCAACTTAATCTATAATTTAAAATAATATTTTGAAGATACAAACTACAATGCAAATGATAAACTATAACAATTCATTTTTAGCATTACATGTTTTAAAACATAATATTTTGCCTAACCTATTAATTTAGTTCTACAAAGTTGAACAATATAGTTCTTATCATAAAATCTAATATTAATATATATAAAATTTAAGTCATGGGAAATGAGGAACATAAAATTATATGGATTTTCATGTTGTCATTTTGCATAATTGAACTTGTTCAAGCTACATAATTAAGCATCAAATACAAGCAATGTATGGGATTACAAATGAATTGTATATGTTGAAGAGTTCATCTAACTCAATAAAATTACAATCACATTTCAACACTAAAAAATAGAGAAACTTTCATTCATATATTTGAAAATTTGTTTCTTGGGAATATCCAATTTCTTGCTTCTTTTTTGTTTATTTAACAAGTTAAGTAATGAACCCACAATTCATACATTCTTACTCAAAGAGTTAAAGATTACAATTGCTCCTACTCTTACAAATAAGCTTATATATTGACCTTCCATCCTTGGCAATGGTATATCGTCCATAAATAACATCTATTTTTTTCTTTCTTAATGATCCATTTATAGGGGATACATTATGTAGTCCTTCTACTACTATGCTGTATAGGGGAGTAGATTCATGATTACAAAAATATATTGACCAAAAGAAAAATACATAAAAATCATTGCCATAGTTGCTACATGTTGATATGCATAGTTTTAAATAATATATTATTGCTCTCCAACAAAGCTTGATGTCACAATTTTGGAAAGTCTAAGTTTGGAAGCTTAAATAGTCATTTTAAAATTGTATTAGCTAGCTTATGGGTGATGCCACATGATATTTAAGCCATTATTGTTGATTATTGAACCAAACACATGCATAAATTTAATCATTAGATGTAGACTAATACTTGTAAGGTTGGTTAAATTAAAGGACTAGTAAAGTTATTATAGGGTTATAAAAAATGTTATTCTAATATTTCATATTAAAGAAGTATTCAATTATATGATTGTAATGATAATATTTTAGATGTATATTATTTTTTATTTAATTTTGGTTTATTTTTAATAGAGTATTTTGATACATAGATATATTGACAAATAATATTGTTTGTGTAAAATTAGGTCTTTTGTATTATACAACTTACTTATCTATTACATTGCATGGTTTTTTGTATACTTGTCCATTAATTTATCTCACTATTCACACATCCCATAGCATTCATCTTAGTTATACAATTGTTATGTCTATAGATGCACATACTCCTGCATCCTTAATTCCTCTAAAAAATTGGCCTTGTTTTATGCTTTGGGTCATTTTCACAATCATTTGGTCAACCCTATATTTGTGGGCTTAACTATTTCAAATTTAAATTTTGATCAACTCTCACCTATGTCCTTCCTAGCTAGGGTTGATTAAATACAAGTATGTGTCGTATGTTGTTATATATACATGTATTTAAAAGAATTCAATGCATTCATTTTGCATAGATCTTAATGTTTTATCTTCTCTAATATGTGTGAGCATCATCATTCACATTTGAGGAAGGAAGCATTTAAATTTGGTGCACTAAAAAAAATTAGATCCCTCATTTAGACATTTATGTATGATAATTTGTGACTATCAGATATCAGTTAGTCAATATGAAGGCACACCTTCATCAACTCCTACTAGCCAATCTAAATACATACCTCATAAACAATTTCAACCATTTAAGAAACAAAACATGAACTTTATAAAGATAAGCAATCTCCAATCATCTAATAACATCCAAAAGAAAATTATCGCTACGTCTACAATGTCATATCAATTTAGGCCAAGAGATAGAATTTTTTTGAAATTGTCTGATTCTATCCACTCTATTATGTTGCAACTGTTAAAAGAATATGATTCAACTTCCTCCTATTAGGCCTATTGACATAAATAAACCATTATAACCAAATATTAATGTAAAATACTTTTGTCAATATTATCATTGTAGACACTTAAAATCATCTTGATTGATATTACACATCTGAATTCAATTATTAACACCATTTTTGTTCTGATACAACCCTTTTCTTTTATTTAATTAAATAATTATAATTTTTTAATTAAATTCATCATTTTTTTTGTTAATTGTATAATGAACATTATTAGGTTAATTCACCCTTTGATACTAATTTTCATCATGTTTAATTAAACAATGTGATTTATTTAGTTAAATGTCATTAATTCCCCCTTTCAACTAAATGAGTTAATTGTTTAATTAAATCCTCAAATTCCTCCATCATGCACAATTAAATAATATTTTAATTATTTAATTGACTAATTTCTTTCATCCTTCCAATTTCTCCCACTTGCAAAGAAATATTCCCATGGAATATTCCTCCAATTCAAAATTAAAAAAATTCCTCATAAATGGAAATATCTTGAACATTCCTCCTAAATTTTAGGATTTTTGTTTCCTCAAATCAATTTGAAGCATTGAATAAATTTGTTGGTGTAATTATGTATTTTACTTATTAAAGTTTACTTAAGCTTATTTAGGGAATGCATATCATTGCAATTTGCACTTGTGACACCTAGTTATTTGCATCATGCATCTAGGTTTGTGCATGCATAGAGAGATATGAGTTGGACACCTAGGGAAGTGTGTGTTGGAGAAATTCCACTCTTTGTGGTGTGATCTATTTATCACCTTTTAATCTCCACTTTTCGTGGCATGATAATTCCACTTTAGGTGGGTGATCCACCTTTCATGGAATTATCTATTATTTCTCCCCACCTAACCTACACATGATTGTACCACTTGTCTCATTCATGGCCCTTCATTGTGTCCTAGCTTGCCTTTATAAGCAAGCCTTGTACACACATGTTTTGGTACTATCTTCATGCATATTGAGAATACTATCATTATATTCTCTCATTCTTCCTCTCTCTCTTTTGTGCTATCTTTGACCTCTTGATCCTATTGTTTCTTTTCATAAGTTCTTACATGGTATCAGAGCAGTTAGAGGTTCTTTGCATAGCCATTGTTGGGAGATCTTCTTTCGTGTGAAGGTGGTCAAGAGGAAAATCTAAGGATAAGTGTCATTTTGGTGCACCCTATACTAGATCTGACCTCAAATTCAGATTCAAAAGGCCATTTCCAGTCAAGGTAGCCTTTCGTTTCACTCAAATCTGACATCGGGAGCTCCAGATCAAAAAAATCACCTCTTTGGGTGGTTTTTAAATTTTTTGAAATTTTTTATAATTTTGGAAAAATTTATTTCTCAAAAAATTTCTAGTTACTCTTTATATTTTTTTGCAAAAAATATATATATCAAGCTTTGTTAAAAAAATTCTTGATCTATCAATTATTTCCAAAAATTTGTATGTGAGATTATTTTTATTTTTCAAAAAATAAAAATCAAAAAGCAGAAAACAAAAAAAAAAAAACTGTAGGCTTTCACAGTACGCAAGGTATGAAAGTACTGCCTGTGACCCCACCATGTGGAGGCCCCTCAACCCACCCACAACCCCATAATTTGTAGTGACTAGGCACTTCACTACATTGGTGGTCAACTCATTTCCACCAGCGGGCCAATCAAATCAACGCTAGCTGGTCAAATCACAAAACCGATGGTCAAATCTGGCCAAGGGCCATTTTTTCCACTGACAAGCATTCAGCCGTCAAACTTAAGCTTGTAGAAAGAGGCATATTCTTCAGTAGGGAAAATATTCTCTTTTGACAGCAGCCCAACCATGAAATTTAATCTTCTAAATTGATGATGTCAGCATCGCATCAATGATGATGTCAGCATGCTTTTGAAAATTTTGGACCCCCTCTCCGTTGAAGTTTTTCATTTTGTAGTCCGACTTCAGATGTCCATATCTTGCTCATTTTAAATCCTTTCCAGGTGCCGTTTTTTTTTAAAGTACATGAAATTTCATCTACTTCTTGAATCTACAATCATTTTTGAGCGATCTTGAGTGGATTTTGTACTTTCAGCATATGGTTTTTTTTTGGCCTATTTGGCACTTGTATTGCATAGATCTCATTTCAGGTCTTTGATTCATTGTTCTCATCTATTCTCAGCCTATTTGTGACAAGTTGTAAATCAGAAATCATAATTCCACTTAGCCAAGTTGCAAGTGGCCTATTGTACACGCACTAAGTTATAAAGTGCCAAAATCATCTCTTTGGGGGGGTACTTTGATTGAGTGAATTTTGGGGGGGTCTCTTGTGTGATTGTGCCTATTATCTCTCTTGTTATTTTGCATTCCATCATGGGTTCATCTAAATTTCCACTCTCAACTACACATAATTACGCTACATGGAAAGTATGTGCATGGAGTAAACTAATGGAAAAAGGTTTAATTTACTACATTGATGGAACCCTAACAACACCTTCAAATCCTAAGATAGATCCAACTACATATATGGATTGGCTAACTAATACTTCTATGGCATTGGGTACACTAAGAAAGTTCATTTTAGATGATCTCATTTTCCATGTTGATAAATGTACTATAGCCAAGGAAGCTTGGGATAAGCTTGCTAATTTGTATGGCAAGGTTGATAAGGTTAAGGGATACAAACTTGAAAATAATCTCCTAAGCCTTGATCCTAATAATTTTGACACTATTCAAGATTATGTCACTAAAGAAAATGAGCTAAGAGCATAACTAAAAGATTGTGGTATTCAGAAAGAGGATGATCAACTAGTCTTCAACTTGTTGGACAAGCTTCCAATTGAGTATGCTGCCTTTGTTTCAAGTTTTCAGACTCAACAATTGACAATTAGCAACTTCACATCACCATCTTTTGAGGCTCTCATAGGTCTTTTGATTCTTGAGAAAAATAAGTTGATGAAAATGGGCATCCTCAAGTCTTCAACTTCGAAAGCATTGGTGGTCAATCATGGAAACAACAAGCAATGGAAAGGGAAAGGCCAAAATAAATCTTCACCAAAGCCACAAGGAGAGAACAAACAATCCACTCCTCCACAACAAGGTTCATCATCATATTATTCAAAGAAGAACAATTCAAGCACAAAGGAGAAACCAACTTGTTCATATTGTAAAAATATTGCACATGAGGAGCATCATTGTCATGCCAAGAAAATTGATGAGTTGACCAAAATCATCGAGAAGAATAGCATCAATTTTCATAATGCCTATAAAAAGGACTCATCTCCTTCCACTTTTACTTCATCTTAGTCTAAGGGAAAAGGGAAATCTTTCATGGCAACAATAGGTTCATCATAGCAGTGGATTCTTGATTCAGGGGCTACTCAACATATGTGTTCATCAAAGGGGTAGTTTTCCTCCTTGGAGTCCTCTTCAGTGCCTCACATCTTCATTGGTGATAATACACAAGTGGAAGATGGGTGATGGGACATTTGAGGATGTGCTCTATGTTCCAAACTTGAGCACCAATATTCTCTCCATCTACCAAATTACACATCATAGAGATGGTAAGAAATTTTAATTCACTCCCAACACAATTGTGGTAAAGGAACTTGCAAATGATGCTTTGGTTGCAATGGGTCAAGCTAATCACAATGCAAGGCTTTACTCATTCTCCCATTGGGTACCTGGTATTCCTTCTACAACATTGATCACTCATTCAAACTCACAAAGTAAGATATGGCATGAGTAGTTTGGTCATCTCAATTACTATTATCTACAACAACTTAACACCAAGGACATGGTAAAAGGGCTTCCTCAACTCAGTTTTTCTGAGGGTGTATGTTTAGGATGTTCTATGGGAAAGCATCCCAAAGAGACATTTGATAGAGGGAACTCTTGGAGAGCCTTGGATCTTCTTCAGCTTGTTCATAGTGATGTAGCGGGCCCATTTCTAGTGCCATCCTTTTGAAAAGCTCATTATGTCCTCACTTTCATTGATGATTTTTCATGATACACTTGGGTCTACTTGCTTTGTCACAAAAGTGAAGTATTTGACAAGTTTCTCAACTTCAAAACACATGCTGAGAAGCAATCTAAGAATTAAGTCAAGATCCTTTGTATAAACAATGGCAAAGAGTATGTGAACAATAGACTTGAAGAATTTTGCACACTTGAGGGAATTGGCTTATAGCATTCTATTGCCTACACACCCCAACAAAATGGTGTGGCAGAAAGGAAAAATAGAACCCTCAAGGAAATGGAAAGTTGCATGATACATGCCAGGTCTCTTGGTCTATCTTTTTGGGTAGAAGAAATCAGTTGTGCCACCTACATCCATAATCGAGTTCCTCATAAAGCTTTGAAGGGTATCACTCCTTTTGAAGCTTGGTTTGCTAGGAAACCTTTTGTGAAACACTTTAGAGTGTTTAGGAGTCTAGCGTGGGCTCATATTCCTCCACAAAAACATAGGGAATTAGAGCCACAGAGTAGGCCTTGTATCTTTGTGGGATATGCAGATGGTGTTAAGGCATACTGACTGATGGATCTTGAGAGTCATGAGATTTTCTATAAAAGGAGTGTACATGTTGAGGAAATCTCACCTAGCCTTAACTCTTATACTCCTCCTCCTTCCTCCATAGTTGAAAGTGATGACAATGATTCAGATGATGATGGCTCTCCTTCCTCACTGACTCACAAGGTTCAGCCTTCATAGGGTCCAATTCTAGTTGAGGAGCCTTGTCCTTCTACCCCTACTAGACCTTGTTGGGCTCGTCAAACTCTTGAGGAAGAAGGTCCACTTGTTGGGGACCCTTTGGATACTCGAAGGACTAGGTCACAACATGAGCATTAGCCTCTTCCACCTGCTCTCATTGCATCAACTTCAGATCCACAATCATTTAAGGAAGCCTTCGAGGTTCCTAAATGGGATGCAACTATGGAGGAAGAGTATAGTTATTTGATGAGAAACAACACTTGGGAGTTAGTCCCTCTCCCTAAGGGGAGAAAGATGGTTCGATGCAAGTGGATCTATCAGACCAAATATGCAGCGGATAGGAGTGTTGATAAGTATAAGGCATGACTTGTTGCAAAGGGTTTCTCACAAGTTGTAGGAGTTGACTACATTGAGACCTTTGCCCCTATTGCAAAGATTACTTCCATTCGCCTGACACTTGCCATTTCTACTCCACATGGTTGGGTAGTACATCAGATGGATGTCAGGAGTGCTTTTCTACATGGGGATCTTGATGAGGATATCTATATGGAGCAGCCACAGGGTTTCATCCAAGATACTTCATTGGTTTGTAGGTTGAGGAAGTCCCTCTATGGCCTTAAGCAGGCCCCTCGGGCTTGGTATGCCAAGATGGATTCCTTCCTTCTCTCCATCGGATTCACTAGGTGTCATTCAAATCAAAATTTCTAAATCTTGACGTAGGATGATGCACATTTGATACTTGTGCTCTATGTTGATGACTTGATCATTATAGGGAGCATCTCATCCATCATTGGCAGTGTCAAAACTGCTTTGCAGGATCGATTTTCCATGACCAACTTGGGCCTTCTTCACTACTTTCTTGGCATTGAGATTCTACAGTCTCCATCTAGGATTACATTTTCATAGCCCAAGTATGCTCTTGATCTTCTTTCACAGTTCCTCATCACTAATTGTAAGCATTCTTCGACTCCCTTTCTTTCAGGAGTCTAGCTTGAGGCTAAGTGCTCCACTCCACTTGTTGATACCACCGTGTATCATCAAATTGTTGGGAGTCTCATATATTTAACTCATATATTCCCTAACATCTCTTATGTGGTTGGCATGGTTTCCCGCTTTATGTAGGAACCACATGAGCTTCATTGGAAAGCTGCCAAATGCATCTTGCACTACATCTAGGTCTCATTAGCATGGGATTCATTATGTAATAGGTGCATAGCTTGACTTAGTAGGATATACTGACTCATATTGGGTTGGTGATCGCAAGTCCACCTCCGGCTATAGCTTCCATCTTTGTTTAGGACCTGTTTCATGGTAGAGAAAGAAGCAGCATGCCATTTCTCTTTCATCGATAGAGGTTGAGTATAGGGGGGTTGTTACTACTGCCACTGAGGCCATTTGGCTTCAACACATTCTTTATGGGTTTGGTTTTTCCATTCCACATCCGACAGTCATTCGGTGTGACAATCAGAGTGCTATTGCGATCTACAAGAATCTTGTCTAGCATTAGAGGACCAAGCACATTGAGATTCATATGTACTTCATCAGGGAGCTGATTCAGGATCAAGTCATTGACTTGTGCTATTATCCAACAATAGAGTAGGTTATCAACATATTTACCAAACCCTTTACTGAGACTAAGTACCATCAATTGTGAGCTCTCTCGGGGGTGAGGAATGTGTTAAGGGAGTCACTTGACTTCTCCATTCTCTTTCATGGCGGGAACTTTTTCCTCATCTTGGGGTTTTTTCCTACTTCATTTGTACATTCATTTGTTTTCTTCTCTCTTTTGAGGGGGATTTTTTCCCATGAGGTTTTCTCCCTTTCCTCACTTGTGAGAGATTGTTGTGCATTTGTACATGGGTACCTAATATGGCCTAGTTTCCAGGACCCATCTTGCATCTTATTTGCATGGTTAGCTTGAGTCTTCATTCCACCAGTTGCACTTAAGGGGGGGTGTTGGTGTAAATTATTTTACTTATTACACTTTACTTAAGCTTACTTATGGAATGCATATCATTATAGTTTGCACTTGTGAAACCTAGTTATTTGTATCATGCATCTAGGTTTTTCCATGCATAGAGAGATATGATTTGGACACCTAGGGAAGTGTGTGTTGGATAAATTCCACTCTTTGTGGTGTGATCTAGTTATCACCTTTTTATCTCCACTTTTCGTGGAATGATAATTCCACTTTAGGTGGGTGATCCACCTTTCATGGAATTATCAATTATTTCTCCCCACCTACCCTACACATGATTGTGCCACTTGTCTCATTCATGGCCCTTCATTGTGTCCTAGCCTACCTTTATAAGCAATCCTTATACATACATGTTTTGGTACTATCTTCATGCATATTGAGAATACTAACATTATATTTTCTCATTCTTCTTCTCTCTATTTTGTGCTATCTTTGGTCTCTTGATCCTATTGTTTCTTTTCATAATTTCTTACAAAATTCATCAATCCATGTCAACTTTCAATCTCCTCCATGGATTGAATTCTTGATCCATGCCGATTCCTCTCCTTAATTTACATCCATTGATTAAGTAAATTGATCTTGGCCAGTGAGTCAATTAATTTTCCTATAAGTAGCCTTCATTTCTTGATAAATTCATCCACATTCATTACAATCATTTGCATTATAGTCATTTTTAGAAAAGTCTTTATGAGAATTTCATCATTTTTCATCTATTTTAGATAATTGTGAATCCACTTTACATCAATTGCATCCATATTCAAGCTTGTTTCAATCAAGGGATTGGGAAAGGTTCGACATTCCATATTAATTCACCACCAATTCCCCAATGGGACAAGATTTGATGTATTAAATTAGGTTATCTTTAAGTATTCTCTTGATATTTGATGTTTTAATGGCTTCTTAGTTTAATATTTCAAGAATTTCATTCGGAGCATGAAATAATTAATTAAATATTTGTTTAATTCTAGTAATTCAATCATGTTTAGCTTAGTTCATGATTATGTTCACAATCATACACTTGGGCATGATACAAAAAATATGCATGTGTCTTAAGCACTAAGTGAAAGACATCATTAATTCTAATATCATCTAGTGGGTTAGTGTCAATGACAAATGAAATAAATTGATTTTTCCACCCAATCAAAAATTACAATATTTATAAACCCATTACCAACTCATTCAACCAAATTTGTTTAAAAAATTGATACTGAAGAAGAATTTGAGGATATATTTAATGGGATAAACATGATGGATGGTCAACCTCATTAGGTTCAAACTAGTCTATTTCTTGATATTGCTTTCACACATATTGATGCTTCTATAACTACACTCGATGGCCCTTTTTACATCATTGATAGAATTAATGATAAAGACACAAGGGGAATACTCATTGATCATGTGTGTGTAGTGAGTGTGACCTCCAAAATTACCTAATATGTGCATGATCATAAAGATGATTATGAACAATCAAAATAATTATTGAAGGCTCATGATGGTTTTGTTTTCCTTGTGATCAACTCTATAACACTCATATTAAAAATTGGACATAAACAATTGGATGCTTCATTTACTATTATCCAAACATCAAATAATTTTCATGTAATGTTGTTGGGATTATGGTGTCTCAACCTTAGTGAGTCCTATGATTTATTTATTAATAATTTACCCACACTTACTTATTTAATTTATTAAATGCAATAATATTTTTTTCTAAATTTCTAAGTCACTTTGTGGGACTCATTAGGGAGTTGGCATCGTACATGGAAGGTCTGAAAAGGAAAAATTATGACACATATCACATGGGCACTCTTTTTGGAAAGGTAAAGAATTTAGACTTAAAAAAGGGCACCATTTTGACATGTGGTAGTTATTTTTGGGAGAAAGTATTGGTAGGGTCCACTTGTGTGCGAATTTATCTCTTCAAAAAAGCAGAAGCAAGGGAATGTGACACCTGTCACTTAGGCACTCATTTGCACATTGAAAATTATAAAAATTTCTTGAATGGATACCATTATTCTATGTGGCATGCATTTGGCTTGTTGCATAAATATTTGAAGAGAAACTTGTCAAATGAAGACTAAGTTGTCACTCAGAGTGACTAGGAGTTGTGGGTGAGTTTTATTTTGGCAGTAAAGTTGATTTTCTGTATAGGATGCCTTCCATGTGAGTTTTTTAATTTTTTGAGTTGCAATCCTTGTATGTTCTTGCATGTTGTTGCATGTTGGTGCATCTACGTGTGTGTTTGATAGGTTACTAATCGGGCCACTTAGGGCTCATTCATGCTATTGATTTTTAGTTTACATGCATGTAGAGATCAAAGATTGGCACATGAAAAAAAATCAATTCCCATGTATGAGAATTATTTATTAATGCCTTAGTGCATTTTTTTGTAGATCTTGATTTTATTTTTCTAAGACATAGTTATACTGCCAAATTCAGTTTAGGTTTTAATTATAGTGAAACAACACCTGCAAGAGCATAAACTCTACACATTGTATTGTAATAGATTTTATTGTTCAAAAATACAATTGATCAATGCTTTGGTGAGTGGGTATTTTTCCTAAAAGGGTTTTCTCATGTAAATTTTGTGTTATGTGTTTTAATTGTTTTAATCTAAAATTAATCTAATTGGATGTGTATTATTAAGTGAAACTGTTAAAAGTAAAATATTTGAAATAAAGTTTTGCAACCTCTCCCCTGATTGATTTGCATTAGGGAAGCATTTCCAAACTTTTATTTCCTTTCAGATGGTATCAGAGTGTAGCCATCTTTGTTTTCCTTGGTGGGTTAGAAGGGTTTTTTTCTCTGATCTACATTCAATGGGAGTTCTTGCAAAGAAAAATTTATAATTGTGTTGTAGTTTTAATATGGAAAGAACATCTAGAAGAATAGAGATGGATAAATTCAATGGCGATAATGTTAAGTTGTGGAAACTAAAAATGGAGAATATTCTCATAGATAGAGATTTATCCGCTAAAATATCCAACACAAAACCAACAATAGCCTTGTAAGAGGATTGGGATTTAATGGATCAAAAATCCAAGGGTTTGATAAAACTCTATTTGGCTAATTCCATGATCTTGAATGTCCATGAGGAGAAGACTATGATTAGTTTTTGGAAAAAGTTTGTTGAGATTTATCAAGGGAAATCCTTGGTAAGTAAGTTATTCCTTAGAAAGAAGTTGTATTCTTTCAGGAAAGAGGAATGAGGATTAGTTGTTGATCACTTGAATGTATTCAATATGCTATTGGCTCAACTAGGTTTTGTTGGTGTGGAGATTGAAGAAGAGGACCATTCAATGCTTGTGTGGTGTTCTTTTCCAGACTCATGAGACCACATAGTTATGGCCATTGGAATCACAAAAACCACTTTGAGGATGGAAGATGTGGTCGCTTCATTGTTATCTAAAGAGATGTGGAGGAAATATTCTAAAATGACCAAGGAGGCCTTGTCTATTCATGGTAAATCAAAGGAGAAAGGAAAGAAAGAAGAAAAGAAGTCTAAGTCCAAGTCTTTGGGGAGATCTGGCCTCTTGGTAAAAATTCGAAGGGTAAATGTTGGAGGTTCTGTGACAAATCCCAATATTTATAGAAAGACTACAAAGAGGATAAAAAGAAGAAAAGTGATGAATTTGATTCTGAATCCTCGTATGAAGATGCAAATGCATTTGTTAAAACCTTGGAAATACATGCATTGAAATATGTGGCTAATTGAATTAGGTTCCTCTTTCCACATAACCTCTTATAGAGGTTGGTTATCAAATTATGAAGAGTATGATGGTGGGAAGGTGTATCTGGGTGATGAATCTCACCTAAAGATCATTGGCCATGGAAAAATTAGGATTTGATTCCCTAATGGTAGATTAATGTAATTGATGGTGTTTTTCACATCCCTATTTTGGCATCAAATCTACTCTAAGTGAGTAAGTTGGGTGATGTGGGAGAGTAGGTTGTTTTCTCAAGTAGAGGATGTAAGATGACCAAAGGTGCTATGGTGCTTTCTAAGGGTATATAGATTGGAACTCTATATAAGCTAGATGCATGCATCATTCATTGTAATAGTTCTTCTATCAAGTCCAAGAAAAGGGCTTTGGATTCTTCATCCACACCATTGATTGCATCACAAGTCATATCTCCTACCACTTTACCTCCTATAAGCATTCCATTCACTTGTCCCTTGAACACATACAAACCTCCACCTTATTCACCTCCATATCAACATGAAAACAATGATCCTCTCATAAACCAACTTTTTAAAACCATTTCATCCCTTCAAAACCAAGTTTCCACCATAAACCAAAATCAAAATTGCCAACCTACATATTATGTCAAAAGAAATTCCTTGTCCTTAAAGATATTGAGAACACTGATTCCACAAGGTATAGAGGTGCCTAGATTTGAGAAATATGAGGGAAAAGAAAATCCTTCTAACCATGTTTCTTCTTATATGGTCTTGTGTAATGATATGCAATCTTATGTAATGACTTTATTCTTGAGGATAAGCTCTTGGCTAAGCTTTTCCTAGGTCCTTGAAGGATACTTCCTTAGAATGCTTTTCCTCATTACCGAACAACTCAATTTGCTAACTTAATTAACTTTTTGAGGCATTTATAAACCATTTCCAAGTGCATATGACTCCTAAGATTACCTTAGTTGATTTGATGAGATGTAAACAAAAAGAAGAGGAAAATATTACCAACTTTATTTCACACTATCAATTGGTTTACTCTTAAATTAATGTAAATATTCGTAACCCTCACCTTCAAAGGATGTTCATTGAGAACTTGCAAATTAAGATACAATATAAGCTTACCATGATGAATTTACCCTCCTTTGTGCACTTGTGTACTATCTTTCATGATTATCAAAATTAAGTTAGTATCCGTGAAACAAAACCCACCTCTAGTTGTCCTAAGTCTAAATCCGCAAACCAAAATAGTTATCAACCTTTTAGAAAAAAGAATAAAGGTTTCCTTCAACTAAATCCCCCTCAACCAAAAACTCAACATGTTCATACCCACGTGGATGCTATAAGTAAGACAACTCCTTTCGCATTTGTGGATCTGACTCGATAATTCACTCCCTTACCTAATACCCTCCATAACACAATGTCACAATGTTTAGAACATAATATGATCACCTTGCCTCCTGTTAAAACTCCTAATCCTAATAATCTTTTACCTTTGAGATTTTTATCCAGTTCCTATTGCCATTATCACTGATAAAATGGACATGACATAGAACATTGTAAGTGTCTTAAACATCTTATGTAGGACCTCATTGATTCTAGCCATCATTCAACTGTAGGTGTTAATGATCAAGGAATTAATTCCATTTCCCTTCCTAACCTAAATTTTCAATTCTTTACCAACCCTATGCCAAAACATAATATTTCATTTGTCAAAGCTAGTGCAACTTCAAAGAATTATGTGATGAATGTTGAAATAGATGAGGAGAACATGGATACAATGTAACAAAGTCCTATGGATACCATTGAACAAGGTTCTATGAATAATATTGAAAAAGGTTTCATTTCATTGATCAAAACTCAACCTCATAAGGGTCAAACTAAAAACCCTCTCGAGATTTCTTTCTCCTCTAAAGACATAACTAAACATGCACTTGATGGTCCTCTTTATATAGCTGATTGAATTATGATAAGCCTACTAATGGGATATTAATTGATCCCATCTGTGGAGAGAATGTAATCACTGAGGAATTCTTACTTGTCCATGAGCTCTATCAAGAAACATACGATAAACCAAAAGAATGGATAAATATGCATAATGGTTTTTCTTTCCCTATGATGGGATCGATCACCCTACCTTTACAAATAGGACCAAAAACATTAGACATGTTTAATCTCCATTATCTTGATGTCGGATCAATTCCGTGTGAAGCTTGGTTGCCCATGGCTATCCTCCATGGAAGTTGTCCTATCAGTCGTGCATAAATGCTTAAAGTTTCCCTTTGATAATGAAATCTTGAGTGTGCATCATAGTGGCTTTAATCCTTTGTCTTTTTGTGGAAAGGGTATGTGAAGGATC
>CM021105.1:182918998-182935114 GCA_007115665.2 Sequoiadendron giganteum | reverse complement strand
AATTAGGTGAGGCTTGAATAAGATCCCATAAGGATATCTTTGCAAGATTATTTTTAAGTTTTTCCACAAGATCATAATCCTTTCCACTATGCAAAGGTAACCAAGGAGCACTAGGCATGATAGGTTGAGGTAATGGTAATGAACTAGGAATGGTGTATGGTTGCCTATTATTCCTTGTGTTATATGTGTGAGCAATGGTATTGTAACTTAGTTTCTCTGAAACATTATTACTATCAAGTTGCATTATAAATTTCAAGATATCACCTTGGGATAATGGTTTCTTTCTAGGTGGTCCTATGATAAGCACATGTTTTTTTTGAACTTGACGTTGATATGAGGGTGGGTAGAAGGTAATAAATTTCTTAGGAGATGACTTGGGAGGTCTAATGATTAGAGGACTTCTAGGAGGACTCAAGGGATATCTAATGTTCATAACCTCAAAATATTTATCTCTATTTTGATGATCTTTTAGAAAAGGAGAGTCTAATGTCACCTCACCGTCTTCATCTAGTGAAGCCACATTACTATTTTTTGAAAGAAATTTGTCAAATTTTTCATTTTATTGCACTATAATATCTTCCCTAATAGGATATTTTTTAGGAGAGGAGCAAACAAGATGTTAATCACATTCCATGATTAGATTTTGTAAGATAACTTCATCACAAGTAGGAGAGGCATCTAGAGAAGAGAAACTATTACTTTCTTGCTTATCAATGATTGCATCCTCTTGTTCAATTATATCTTCCCAAGTGGGAGAAGCATTAGGAGAGGGAGAAACAAGATTCTCATGACTCTCAATGAGTGGATCTTCTCACACAATAATATCTTCTTCACAAATAGGAGAGATATTTAGAGAAGAAAAAATGTGATTTTCATGATTTTTAATGATTGCATCCTCTTTCACCAAAACATTCTCCCAAGTGGGAGATAAATGGAGACTAGGAAAAGTGATGAACTAATAAAATGTATCTATGATCTCATTCTCTTGTACCATAATATATTTCCAAGTAGGATATTTTTTAGGAGAGGAGCTTTCAAGATTGTCATGACTCTCAATGATTGCCATTCTAACACTAAAATATCTTCTTCAAAAATAGGACAGATATTGGCAGAAGAGAAACTATGATTTTCATGAATTTCTATGCTTACATCCTCTTTCACTAAAACATTCTCACAAATAAGAGAGATATTAGGGGATGTGTGAAGGATAAGAAATGTGGAATTAAGGAATGTGTCAATATTTTCACTCTCTTGCACTAAGATACTCTCATAACTAGGAAATATATTGTAAGAATGACTAGCATGCTTGTTAACGAGCCTTTTCTTGGCATACTTGAAAAGGAAAGATACTAACATTGTGAATTTTGAATGTGTGCCTGAAATGAAAAGTAATCTATCCAACTTATGCAATGATGTAGAATGTAACACTTGTCCTATAGATTTGATGATTTTGAATATTTAAATGTAATAGAAGTTTTAGAAGTTTGCAACAAATGAGACAAAATATCACCTTTTATTGCACACATACTCATTGTTTTTGAAAATTTCAAAATACAGCTTAAACAATAAAAATAGGAAGCTAAAACAAAGATTTGCACTAAAAATTGATCAAATTTTTTGCATAGGGACTCATTCACCCATGGGCCAATGGGTCCCTCCTCAAGGTTTTAAAAAATAAAATTTTGAAATTCTAGGCTTCTATGTGTGGTTTATGTTTCTAGTTAGAAATAGAGATTTTTGTAACATGTTTTTCCAAATTAGGGTGTCTAAATGCAAGTGAAAATAAGGTCAAATGATGAACAAGATGACTATTTTTAGAATGCAATTTAAACCTAAATCTGAACCTATATGATTTAAGAATGATCTTGACGCAAGTACAATGCATGATTAATGCAAACCTAATGCAAATTTTCTATTTTTTTATGAATTTAAATGATGCAAACATGCAAAATTAAACCCTAAATGTAATGTTTACTAATGAAACTTTAAATAATAGTAAATTTAATGGAAATAATGCAAATATAATGCAAACTTAGTGAAAAACCTAGATCTAGGGCTGAAATAGACTCCAATTTTTCATAATTTTGTTATAGAAATTCGCGTTCTCAAAAATGAAACATAGAAAAAAAGGCTTTACTAATTTGAAATGGGAAAAAGTGGGGGTGATAAACCTATCTTCCTATATTTAATTAGGAAAAGAGACCCCCACAAATAATTGACTTACAACCCTTAGGTGAGTCAACTCAATCAGAGAATATGTTGATTTCCTTATGACTAAGGACATGGGTATCAGCTTGAACAGAACTTTTGGGAGAAAAAATAAAAATAGTAAATCACCAAAATTATGCAAGCTAACACTTAGATCTTGTAGATGAAGCATAAAAATATAAGAAACAACAAAGATCTGGCAGATCTGAGAAGGGTTAAACACTATTTATCTTTCACCAAAAGCACTTTTCGAAAATTTGTCTGGGACTCATTCACCCACTGGGGAATAAGTCATTTTTACAAGAATTAAAATCTGATTTCATGATCCTTAGGCCTTGTGTCTACACTTTTTATTGCCCTAGGTCCCACTGTCAGAAAGCAGAAAATAAATTTGGGATCTGAGTTTTCATGGCTTGACTACAAAGGTGACAACAAATAAAACTTTGATAATTTTTTCAATATTTCTCTTAATCAATCTTTCTTCAACCTAAGATCTACAACACAAAAACAAGAGGAAAAATTGTTTTTTTTAGTGAATGGGGGTTTTCCTTTGTCAAAACCCATTTGGGTAATTAAACCTTGAATTGAAATAGTGAAATATGAAAGGAATGATGAATGAAAAATGTTATGTTGCAACTCACCAAACCTTTAAATAAACCTTTGGAAGTCTTAAATCTTGAGTTTGATCTTGCATGAAATGGCTTCAATGCATGTGGATCTTGATGCTTGAATGCTTGACTTGAATCTTTGGAACCTACATCACAATGTTAGCTCCAAAAAGATGCATGATTGCAAAATAATTTGACATGATTCTTGAGATCTTGATTGGTGCAATAAACTATTGATAAATTTGTCATTGAATGCCCTTGATCATACTGTTTTCTCTTGTGAAATTTCAATTATTTTCTCATGAATTTCGTAGCTGTTGAAATGATTAAATGACCTTATATATTTATCCTTAATTTCCCAACAATTAAAAATTACAAGCCGACATCAAAATTTAAATTTGGCACTATAAAAATACCACAAAACATAATTTAAATTTTGTTTCAAGCAATTCAACTTCGGTTCACAACAATTGAAACTATTTGCTATTTTATTTTAGATAACATCATATCATGATTTTGATTTAATTCTAATTTGGTTTCTGATAATGGTACATCATTCAATATCTAAGAAGTGAAGAAGTTTCTTGAAAAAAATTCAATAGAACGTCATTTTTCTATACCTTATCATCCATAGTCAAATGAAGAAGAAAAAGCTTCTAACAAATAATTGAGCAAGCTTTATAGAAAACTATTAATAAACATAGTAAATTTTGGCATATTCAACTATCCTATGCATTATAGGCCTATCACACAAGAATTTTTATGGAAACATGAACTATTCTATAGAACCTTCTGTATGGTGTTGATGTTGTCATGCCTTTGGAGTTAGAAATTTACTCATTACATATTTCTCTGAATGGTATTCTAGATGATACTTTCTATACAAAACAATGGATTCAATAAGTTGATATTCTCAATGAATAGTGTATGCATGCTCTCAAACATATGCAAGCTTATTACAAAGGTCTTTCACCCAAATATAATGAAGGGGTTATCAACCATTATTTAAATGTCATGATTTGGTGCTATATGAAAATTAACACAATGTGAATGTTGTGCTAGGAGAGAAGGGAAAATTTAGCCCAAATTGGTTGGGACCCGATATCATCATTGAGGATTATGGATCAAGTGCCTAGAATATTTCTATGGTAGATGATACACAAGTCAAATAACCTATTAAATAAGAACACATTTTAGGGATATTTAAGCCCCTAACATTCCATGAGTATATTTTTATTTCCCTCTATGAAGGGTCTTTCCCTTCGTAGATCTCAGCATTCTTGTTATTTTCATCTAGATTTTTGCATCTCCATCTATCAAGAACCTTTCATTGTTTCTTTTCCCCCTTTCTTGGATTAATCCACACAATCTAGTTTCTCTTTTTCATATTTTTCTATAGAATTCCACACTTGTCCATAAACTAGGACAGGAAAGGGTCTTGATCGTAATGTTTAGTTTGGTTCTTTAGCCTTATTCTCTTTTTAGGCTTGGACTTATAGTTTTTATTTACTAACTTACAATAATTTGTAAGAATGGATATGAAAAATTTATCAGTTGATGTTGGTAGTGCTTGTACATATTTTCTAGCTTTCTTTTATAGTTTGTAATGGATCTGTATATTTTGTAATGTTTAAAAGTATTAAATTATAATTTTTAAAATTATTATGATTCTTAAGTTATTTGTAATATATAAGATTCCTCTTTACTTCATATTTTTTTCAAAATTAAAAACAAAAGTATAAGTAAAGAATTATTTAATATAAAATATAAAGTTCAATACATCAGTCATTATTTTAACTTAATCTATAATTTAAAATAATATTTTGAAAATCTATAATTTAAAATAATATTTTGAAAATGCAAACTACAATGTAGATGATAAACCATAATAATTCAATTTTTAACATTACATGTTCTAAAACATAATATTTTGCATAACCTATTAATTTAAAATAATCAATTTAGTTCTACTAAGTTGAACAATATAGATCTTATCATAAAATTTAAGTCATGGGAAATGAGGAACATAAAATAATATATGGATTATCATGTTGCCATTTTACATAATTCAACTTGTTCATGCTACATGTTTAAGCATCAAATACAAGCAATGTATGGTATTAGGAATTATCTGTATATGTTAAAGAGTTCATCTATCTCAACCAAATTCCAATCATATTTCAACACTAAATGATAGAGAAACTTTCATTGCTATCTTTACAAATTCATTTCTTGGGCATATCTGATTTTCTTGCCTCTTTGGTGTTTATCTAACAAGTAATGAACCTACAATTCATATATTCTTACACAAAGAGTTAATATTACAACTGCTCCTACTATTAAAAATAAGCTTACATACTCACCTTTCATCCTTGGCAATGGTATATCCTCTATAAATAGCATCTATTTTTTATTTCTTAATGATCCATTTGTAGGGGACACACTGTGTAGTCCTTCTACTACTGTATTCTATAAATATTCTACTCCTTTAATCTTAGTTGAATTGAGAAGTTCTCTTTGCTACTTCCCATCTCTAAGTTTCCCACAATATGTTTAAATGACACTTTAAGGTACTATAAATTTAGAGAAAAAAATATTGTAAGACTATAAATTTCTTACAATACATGAAGTTGAATATTGGGTTTTAAGAAAAAATGGGTAGAATATCATAATAGTATATTTTTCTAATTGCAATGCATGGTCCATTCTGGTACTATGAAATAGATGTATTTTTATTAGATTTTAATAAATAAGTTTAATGATGTCAAAATATTCTAGTGAAAAGGTTGGAAATAACTTTTAAGTGATTGAAATAATAAATAAATTAAACCATTCAAAAGTAAACGTAAAACTAAATTAATTTTAAATCTACTTATTTTTTTATTGATTAGATTAAGATTTTAAAAAATACCATCTTAGACTTGTATTCTTGTATAACATTCCATAAATACTTTTCTTCCACATAAACTCTTTTAACTTAAAGATAAAATTTTAAATATTAAATGAATTTAAATATTTATATTATAAAATTATAATGAATTGATGGTTGCACTTAAAACCCATGGTGTGGTCCACAACATGCGCAATTACAAATTCTAGGAAGGTGACCTAGGTGGCGTTTCATGAAATATATTAACATCAACCAATGTTCCAACTATTTTTTTTTTTTATACAATAGGAGTGTCCCCGCGGCCCAGCCTAGTGGCCTAGCAACCCGTATCTTGGGTACCTAGGGTGAGCTGGGGTGAGACTAGTCCCCTATGGATGAGATCCTCCGCCCACAAGAAGTCCCACCTCTTAACCCTGGGAGGGTTGTCGAACTTGAGACTAATGTGGAGCAAACCCACTACCCAAGCCAACTCTACTACCCATGCGAGCTAATGTTCCAACTATTGTTGATGTATTAATTTGGTTGGGAGCAGATTCATGATTACAAAAATATATTGACCAGAATTAAAATAAGTAAACGTCTTTTCCATAGTTGTTACATGTTGATATGCATAGTTTTTAATAATATATTATTGCTCTCCTACAAAGCTTGATGGCATAATTTTGGAAATTCTAAGTTTTGAAGCTTAAATATTTACTTTAAAATTGTATTAGCCAGCTTATGGGTCACGCCACATTATATTTAAGCCATTATTGTTGATTATTGAACCAAGCAGATGCAAAACTTTAATCATTAGATGTAGAATAATACTTGTAAGGGTGGTTAAATTAAAGGATCGGTAAAGTTATTATAGGGTTATAAAAAAAGTTATTCTAATATTCAATATTGAAGAAAGTATTCAATTATATGATTGTAATGATAATTTTTTTAGATTTATATTATTTTTTATTTAGTTTTGGTTTATTTTTAAGAGAGTATTTTGATACATAGATATATTGACAAATAATATTGTTTGGGTAAAATTAGGTCTTTTGTATTATACAACCTACTTATCTATTACATGGTTTTTTATACACTTATCCATTAATTTATCTCACTATTCAAACATCCCATAGCATTAATCTTAGTTATATACACTTTTTATGTCTATAGATGCACATACTCATGCATCCCTAATTCCTTTAAAAATTTGGCCTTGTTTTATGCTTTGGGTAATTTTCACAATCATTAGGTCAACCCTATATTTGTGGGCTTAACTATATGAAATTTAAATTTTGATCAACTCTCACCTATGTCCTTCCTAGCTAGGGTTGATTAAATACAAATATGTGTGGTATGTTGTTATATACATGTATTTAAAAGCATTCAATACATTCATTTTACGTAGATCTTAATGTTCTATCTTCTCTAATATTTGTGAGCATCATCATTCACATTGAGGAAGGAAACATTTACATTTGGTGCACTAAACAAAATTTAGATCCCTTATTTAAACATTTATGTATGATGATTTGTGACTATTAGATATCATTTAGTCAATATGAAGGCACACCTTCATCAACTCCTACTAGCCAATTTGAACTCATACCTCAAAAAATTTCAACCACTTGAGAAAAAAAACATGAACTTTATAAAGATAAACAATCTCCAATCATCTAATAGCATCCAAAAGAAAATTTTCTCTATGTCTACAATGTCATATAAATTTAGGCCAAGAGATAGACAATTTTTGAAATTACCAGATTCTCTCCACTCTATTATGTTGCAACTGTTAAAAAATATGATTCAAATTCCTCCTCTTAGGTCTATTGACATAACTAAACCATTATCACTGAAGATTAATGTAAAATCCTTTTGTCAATATTATCATTGTAGAAACTTAAAATCACACTGATTGATATTACGCATCTGAATTCGATTATTAACAACATTTTTGTTCTAAGAGGACCCTTTTAATCTATTTAATTAAATAATTATAATTGTTTAATTAAATTCATCATTTTTCTATTAATTGAATAATCAACATTATTGCGTTAATTCACCCTTTGATACTAATGTACATATTTATTTTTTAGGTAAGGATGCATAGCATCATAATATTATATTAAGATAAGATGAGTTTTCACAATAAAAGGACCCATGTCCAAGATTTTTACAATTCAAGAACATATGAAAAAGGGCTCATGATAACAGCAATCTAGAAGCAGAGCCAAAACACCAAAAAAGGCTCAAGAAAACATCAATATAGATGCAAAGCCAAGCACCAAAAAAGACAGAGAAATCTAATGATTCATAGAGTTCAAATCTCCAACTTTAAAACCTTGAAAACCAACCGAGTCTTCATATCCAGGATTTGGATCATCCACATTTGCAACAAAACGTGTAGGAGGTTGAAAATGCAAAAGAATGTTCCAAGAAGAAAAAGCATCTTCAATTTTATCCTTTCTCATAGAGCCAAGTTGATATTTGTGAGCTTTTAGTGAGCAAACCAGTGACTCAAAAGCATTATTTTGTAGGATATGCACAAAAAAATAGTAAACACAATTAATATAAGGCTTGCCCATTATTTCCTTTCGATTAATTAGGCCACCAAAATTTGCTACCCAATTAAGGAAATCATATCCAGAGAAATTTGCATGAAGTTCTTCATCAGACGGGAGGAAATTATGAATAAAATTGTAGCAATACCCTTTAGAAGGTCAATATTCTATATAATATTAAACCCATTTACTAGTAAATGTGAAGCAAGATGTGAAGCAAAGAAGACCTTTGAATGTGAAAGAAATTCCTTTCCACATACCTCCATTATTAGTTCCTCAAAATCCACATTATTGATTTTAAACACTGTAGAAAGGTGAGTTGTGTCGATATTACCATGCATTGGATGCTCCCAAGGCTCATAATAACACCCTGAATTAAGGTCTCCCTTTCTCTTCTTGCACTTCCACATTCATGTCCAATACATGTCCTTGCATTCTTATCACCCTCTGATTTGCTTCTAACTATCTTACTTCAGACCCTTGGGAGAAAGTGTGAGAAATGAGGAAGGATATTGCATGAAACTTCTTCTTGAATTTGTTTACTTTCTCCCTTGAATATTTTTTGTAGCTCCTCCTTCTCAATGCAACCCGAAAATGGAAATTCCCACAATCGAACAACAAAATTTACCTAGAAGAGATCTATTTATTTCTTATTGCATCATATGCTACAAGATCATGATGAGGAAAGATGGCAATATACCTGCAAAATAGAGTAACATGTTAGCATAAAAACCTTCACTTGCCACTGATGATAATACCCATGTCTTACAGTCCATCTCTTCCCATTCCCTTCTACCATCACCACCTCAATTGTCGCCAATTACTAAATGCTTACACACCAAATTTTATTTTTTGATTTTTAAAATGTATGAACCTTACAACCTTCAACAAGCATATTCTCTAATGAATCACTTTACTTATCCACATTCATAGTTTCATGTGCAACTATCTCTACTAGTTTTGGGTATATTTGTAATTGGGAATCATTATAAATTGAGACATTTATATTGGGATTTGCCTCAACTTTTTGGTCAACCCATTTGAAGACTTAGGCATTTTCTCTTTGTTTCGAGCCTTTATCGCCTTATCATGATGGTCTTGTTCTAGACTAGCGGTGGTGCGGTGAAGTGGTGGCAGCCTGGTTGATTGTTACCTCCTTACCATGGAGGTGGCTCGATGGTGGTGAGGTAGTGTGGTGAGTGGCGGGCTGACAAAGCAAAGGGTTACCGCCTTACTGCAGGAGTTGCCTTTTGGTGGCATAGTAGCACAGTGAGCGATGAAGGAAATGACGGAATAGTGTGGAAGTTACCACCCTACTGTGTGGCTTATTTAATAAGCCATGGTGGGTGCGATAAGCCACTGGCGGTTGAAGGGCAATGGACATGACGGTTATCGCTTTATCGTGGTCTGTGCTCGGGGAAGCTGCGTTGGTTGCAGTGGACGACTTGCGGTTGGTGAAGCCAATTATCGCCATACCGTGGGTGGTGAGATGTCTCACCGTGGTGCCACGGTAAGACCGATGGCGGTCTGCTTGGCGGTCACCGCCCTGTCGCGGGGTGGCCTGGCAATCCCTGTGGTAGCACAGTTGACCATTAGCAATCTGGGCTAGCGATGTCACCACCTTACCATGGTTGTCTGGTGATAAGAGCACAGTAGCATGGGGTGATCAGAGATGGAGCTCAGGTGCGCTCATCGCCACACCACGGATGGGTCGGTTGGACTCGGTGGTTGCACGGGTTATCTTCGGTAGAGCTCAGTGTAGTCTAGGGTGAGCTCGAGTGAGCTCACCACCTTACTGTGAGCCAGGTCAAATAGGGTAGCAGTAGTGCGGTAGATGGCAGGGTGAGCTCGAATGAGCTCACCGCCACACCATGGCTAGGTGATTTGGACACGGTAGTGACATGGTAGTTGTTTCAGTGAGCTTAGAGCTTGGTTCACTGAGTTGGACCGAGCTTGACCAAGATGGACCGATTCTGTCAGAGTGATCAATGAATGTGAAGGTGACACGTGGCTGATTGGTAGTGTCTAGTTGGCCAAAGACCAAAGGAGTAATGACAGTTATTGCAGGCTGACTTAGGCTGGCAGGCAGGACCCGAATAAGGCAAGAAGTTATTGCTTGGGTGGCTCGATGAAGAGGAATTCTTTTAGAGTAGCTCGATTGCGTAATTGGATCAATGCATGAACCTGAGGGTCAGCGATTGGTTGGGACATTGAATGCACTATATGGCTCAGTTAGAGACATACATTATGATGAAAACCAAAAGGTGATAAAATTTAAGGCGTGAAGTGTGTGTTCGAGCAGTATGCTAAGGCATTGCAACTGCGAACACTCAGTCTCTCGAATCTGTTCAATCTGAACCTGCTATGAGGCCTTGGGGCTATGCTAGTCGAGAGGCTGGCTGAGATAGTTATTTGGCAGGAGTTGAAGGGAATCTATGTAGTATGTCAGCTAGATGACATTGGAACTACATGATGGTTTTGGTGTACTGCTCCCTGTTATTTCTCTAGATGAACAAGATATGACTCCTGTATAGGCTTTGAGCCTGAGATTGTATTGTAACTTTTTTCTATTGCTAAATAATAAAATGGATCGATCTTCTGGAGTGTGGGGTTTTTTACCCAAAAGGGTTTTCCCCACGTATATTTGTGTTTCATCTTGTTTGTCTTTCATGCTTATTTGTTTGTGTTGAATCTGTTATAGTTATGCATTCACTTTCCTCAGTAGGATCAATGGGGGATACTTTGTGCCTGCTTCCACTTTATGGTATAGTTGTGTGTGTCTTTGGAGTGATTTTGAATTGAAATCACTAAGGCATTGTTGTCTTAGATACTTATCTTGATGACAGTCCAGTTTCCTATCCCCAATAGTGGTATCAGAGCTGGTTGAAGGAGGTCAAGGCTTGATGATACCAACCAATGGTATCAAAGTATTCTCTTGGTTACTGATGTTCTGGGATTTCTCCTTGATGATTTCTTAGCCTGGAAAGCTTGATGAAATCTGGAGGAATCGGTTGGTGATTAATCCTTCGATGAATGGAAGTGTGTGCTTCTTTGATTCAACACACACTTTGAAAGATCTTGGAGATGACTAGAGTTGTTCATGTTGTGGCAACATGGTCTAAGGCTCTTGTCTTCTAGTAAATGTTCCTGATGCAAAGGGTGTGAGGTATGCTTTTGGTTGTGTTCCAGCAAAGCGTGGTGTTCATACTAGGTGTCTGTGTGAGAGGCTCCCTGGTAGTATGGAGTTTCTTGTGTTGTTGTTCATCCATGAAGTGTTATACTTGTGCTAAGTGGTCTGACCTAGCATTGAAGGTGGTTTCTCTACTGTTCTGATTGCATGGAGGCTATGAAGTGACCTTGGTGGTCTGCAACTTTTGGATAGCCTGGCTCTCTCATTTTCTTGTGCATGACTATGGTGTTGGAACTAGTCTAAAATGGACCTATTGTTCCTGTGTACGTATTTTTTGCACTTGCATGGTTCAGTTTCATGTCTTTGGCTCTGGAGGTTTTGTGTATATTTTCCTAAAAATTCTATGATGCTCTTTCATGTTTTTTCATTGTTCTGGTTAACCGCGATGGTTGTGTGTAGAATCTTGAGTTGTCCAGATGAGAAATGAAGATGGATATGCATGGGTGTTTTATAAACACTATGATTTTGCAGGTTGTACATGGTCAAGAGAAAACTTGCGTTGTGTGGAGCTGCTGTCTGCTATTTTCCAGATCCTGGCTTTTGGGGTGTGACTGGATGAGATAGCTGCAGTTCAACCTATTTGGAGGAGAGTTGTCTTCTCTACATGGGAGTGTTGGTATGTTCTTTCTCATTCAACATTCTTGTGGGGTTGCTTGTTGGTGTCCTTGACTATGGTGCTTGAGTTGTGGGCATGATTGGCAAGTCGGATTTGTTGCTAATCTGGTGTTTGAGTCATGGTTGTCTACGTGGTTGTTCCTCTTGTTTATCTCAGTTTTGCAATTTCTAGTGCGATAATAGATTTGCAGGGTTGTACATTGAAGTGGATCTTCGAGTTGTGTGGCTGATAGATTAGCTACCTATTGACTATTGTGAGACAACTCGGGAGTGGACTATCAATATCCATGAGATTGTTTATGTGTTGTTGCAGATCTGTTAGCTAACCTTGTCTATGGTCACTTATGCATTGGCATGGCTATTTTGAGATGAGTGGATGGATGGCGTTGGAATACCTGAATAGTCAGTGATGGGAACCTCTAGCATGTGGGTCATGATATCATGGAAACTTGGTACACCGGTTTTGTGTAAGCTTTTGGCAATGATGGAGTAGTCAATCAAGGTGCTTGGAAAGCTCGATGTCCAATTGTAGTGGGAGCTTTAGCAGTGACTGGTGGTCTTTTTTGTTGTAGTTGATGTGTTCTTTTGCATCTATGTGTTCACTATTTGAAGGTGTGCAACATCTTGCAACCATGGAAGACATTGTTAGTTTTTGCTGAGTTGCTGGTGGTGCTTGACAGGTGATGTTGGCTTTGGTTTAGAGTTGTTTTCTTTATGTCATGGTTACTCTTGCTTAGAGTTTTGGCATTTTTCTTTGCTCTTGAGACCATAGCTTCTTCACTTGAAACATGGTATCTCCAAAGGGGGATGAGTAAATCATGGTGTCATGATAAGCTCTTATTCCTAGGTTTGGAGCTTTGATAGCGGTCTAGGGTTTCTCTATGTTTTGAGTGCATTGGTCACATGCTGGTGGAATTCATAGTTGCTACAATATTGTAGATTGGAGTCAGCATGAGATGACACATTGTTGATACTCATGGATGCATGGAGAATAAGGTGAGGCTGGAATTCTTATGATAATGTTGTTATTGTAGTTGAAAGTCTGAGTTGCCTACACCTTGGTTGAATGTGAGTTCAACAGTGACCTTGAAGAAGAATTCTCTTGGGAAAGTCATGATGACTTCTATATCTTGGAGGAGCATGCTTTCTTCTCTCCTTGGTCTACTCGGTTGTGTTCTTGTGAAAGGTATTTACCCATTATATCTTTCAGATGTGTTATGCTTTTCTTTCATGATATGAATCTTGAGTTGATGTTTTGAGATTCTGAAGGATTCATAATGAGAGGTGGACACCATTGTGTATCTCCCTGTGCTTTTGAGGACTGGTAGGAGATGGTTATATGGGTTAGTTGGATCTTCTTGATGCTTACATCCATGGTGTTGTTGGGTGTTGTTAAGGATTTTCCCTTTGGGATATGAAGAATATCATTCTTGTCATTGTTAGCATATAGAAGTGTTTGTAGAAGGGCATGTTTTGATTTGTTGTTTCTCTAATTTGGTCTATTCTTCCTGAATGTTCTTGACTTAAGATGTGAAATGTCTCTGTGGAGCTGTGGTGGTCATTCATGGTCATGTGCTGTCACTTGGGTGATGACATGATGGTTCTTGTGACCTCTTTCTTTAGTCAGTTTTGGAGGACCTTGGAGGAACGGAAGGTTGTTGAGAGAAACATTTCTTGCAACAAGTGGTTGCAAGTTGTACAGATCAGATTGGGTGTCCCCTGTAACTACATGGTTACTACTTCTATATATAGGGATTGGTGGACTCGGTTTTTCTGGATTACTTGTGATGGTTCTCTTTTTTGCACTCATCTGGACAATACCCTTGTAGTGGGAGTGCCTGATTGTTTTTGGTCTATGACTGGTTGACATAGGGTGCTTGTTTGCTGCTGAGATGGGTGATTTTATGATGGCATGAGTCTATTGATGGACATACCTCTGAGGTATGTGTGGTTAGATGGATTAGCATGACCTGTGGGTGCTATGTTCAACTACGTGGGTTTGATCAATTGGATGAGGGCAGTCAATTTAATGGTTGTTGTTCTAGCTGAGTGGTGTTCTTGTTCTGGAGAATTCCGGTTCGTGTCCTGTTTCCTATGCTCACGTTGGTGCCTTGTTTTTTTTTTTGTTGTTTTTCCTTTTTCACCTGAAGGGTCTTTTTCTTTTGTTCTTGAGACTGGTGCTTTTCCACCTTGGCTTGTTCCTATTCTTGAGTTGGATGTCTTGGAGCAGTTGCCTGTGATGGTAGACATTTTTCTGATGTCGTTGCAAAGGTCTTGGTTGGAGCGTGAGAGCATGGTTTGGTCCTGGTTCAGGTTTCAGAGGATGCCTGAAAGTCTTTGACAAGTGGGAGAATGTTGGGATCTGCTTCAACTTTCTAGTCGACTCATTTGAAGGCTTAGGCATTTTCTCTCTGTTTTGAGCCTTTACTGTCGTATCGCGGGCCGCCCTGTTCGATAGTTGGGCGATGTTACTGCCTCACCATGACAGTCTTGTTCTAGACTGGTGCTGGTGCGATGAAGTGGTGATGGCCTGGTTGACTGTTACCTCCTTACTGCAGAGGGGGCGAGGTAGTGCGGTGAGTGGTGGGCTGACAAAGAAAAGGCTTATCACCTTATTGCAGAGGGTCACCTTTTGGTGGCACGGTAGTGCGGTGAAAGGTGGAGGCAACGATGGAACAGTGTGACAATTATCGCCCTACCACATGGCGTATTTACTAAGCTATGGTGGGTGCGGTAACCCACTGGCGATCGAAGGGCGACAAACATGACAATTACCGCTTTACCGTAGTTTGTGCTTCGGGAAGCCACGGTGGTTGCGGTGGATGAAGGTGGTTATCGCCATACTATGGGCGGTGAGATGTCTCATTGCAGTGCCATAGTAAGACCGATGGTGATCTGCTTGGCAGTCACCACCCTACCGCGGGGTGGTATGGCGGCCCCCATGGTAGCACGGTTGACCATTAGCGGTCTAGGCTAGCGGTGTCACCTCCTTACCACGGTTGTCTAGCGATCAGGGCATGGTAGCGTACGACAATTAGAGATGGAGCTCGAGTGGGCTCACCGCCACACCGCAGATGAGTCGGTTGGACTCGACAGTTGCACGGGGTATCTTTGGCAGAGCTCGATGTAGTCAGGGGTGAGCTCGAGCGAGCTCATCACCTTACCGCGAAGCAGGTCGAATAGGGCAGTGATAGTGTGGTAGATGGTAGGGTGAGCTCATATGAGCTCACCACCATATCGCGGCTAGGTGATTTGGACTCGGTGGTGACGTAGTAGTTGCTCGGGTGAGCTCAGACCTCAGTTGACTAAGCTTGACCGAGCTTGACTGAGCTGGACTGATTCTGTCAGAGCGATCAACGAAAGTGAAGGCAACACATGGTTGATTTGCAGCATCTGGTTGGCCGAAGACCAAAGGAGTAATGACAGTTATTGCATGCTGACTTAGGCTAGTAGGTAGGATGCGAATAAGGCAAGAAGTTATTGCCTAGGTGGCTTGTTGAAGAGGAATTTTGTCAGAGCAGATCGATTGCGTAATTGGATTGATCCATGAACCTGAGGGTTAGTGATTGGTTGGGACATTGAATGCATTGTATGGCTCGCTAAAAGACATACATTATGATGAAAACCAAAAGGTGATAAAATTTAAGGCGTGAAGTGTGTGTTTGAGTAGTATGCTAGGGCATTGCAACTGCGAACACTCAGTCTCTCGGATCTATTCAATGTGAACCTGTTGTGAGGCCTTGGGGTTGTGCTAGCCGAGAGGCTAGCTGAGACAGATATTTGGCAAGAGCTTAAGGGAATCTATGTAGTATGTCAGCTAGATGACATTGGAACTACATGATGGTTTTGGTTTATTGTTTCCTGCTACTTCTCCAGATGAACAAGATGTGACTCTTGTATAGGCTTTGAGCCTAAGATTGTATTGTAACTATTTTTTGTTGCTAAATAATACAATGGCTCATTCTTCTGGAGTGTGGGGTTTTTTACTTGAAAGGGTTTGCCCCACATATATTTGTGTGTCATCTTGTTTATATTTCATGCTTATCTATTTGTGTTGAATCTGTT
>CM021105.1:182829476-182918898 GCA_007115665.2 Sequoiadendron giganteum | reverse complement strand
TTGCTTAAACCCCAATACTTTAGCTATCCTTTCCTTCACAACCTCCTTCGTGTTAAAAATGTATATTTTGGATTTAGATACATTTATTTTTTGACCTGAAGCTGAATAATATTTATCTAACACTTGCTTGATTTGAATAGCTTCATCTACTATAGATTTTCCAAAACATAATGTATCATATGAAAAAATAGAATGCATCACTTAAATGTCTGTGTTAGGGATAATGAATCCTCTCCAAAGCCCCTGACACTGCTTCTGAATGATTGACCTACTGAGCACCTCTACCATTATGATGAATAAAAAGGGGGATAATGGGTCCCCTTGTCTCACAGCCTATGTTGTAGCAAAGAATCATGTGGGGTAGCCATTTAGAATCATAGCGAACATGGCCCCTGATAAACAAGAGTGAATCCATCTACGCCCCTTCCCTTAGAAGCCAAACTTTTCAAGTACTTTATCTATAAATTCCCAATCTACATCATCATAAGCCTTCATCATATCTAGCTTAACAACGAAAGAAGGAAAGTTGTCATTATGAATAGAATGAAGTCTCTCATGTGCTATTAAGGCCCCTTCAAAAGTTTCATGGCCCAAAGAAAAGCCACCTTGCTCTTGAGAAATATTTTTTTCTATTAGCAATTGTAGCCTTAAATAAATTGCCTTGGTAGATATTTTGTAGACTGTGTTGCATAACGAGATGGGTCTAAATTATGCAAAGATTTTAGGATCTTTTACTTTGGGAATAATGCAAATATTTGTCACATTGAACTACTTAAGCATTGATCCCATTCTCCTTGAGTCCTCCAAAGCGGGCACTATAAATCATAGCACAATTTTTTTTAGCTTTTTTGAAACAAGATTGCTATGAATCCATCTGGTCCCGACACTTTATTCGGAGGAAAAGAAAAAAAACACTTTTTAATTCCTCTAAGGTAAAATGATTTAGAATCTTATCATTATACTCTTGGTTATCCAACATAGGAATGGCATCAAGGATCTCTTCTTAGGTTTTCCTTCACTTCTCATATTTCCTTGAGATGCTGTTAAAAGATCAGAAAAAAAAAATTATGCTTCTCTTTTTATTTTTTCTTCTGACAATAATCGATTACCTGAAGAAAAATCCTAAATAGAGAATATTGCTGATGTAGCTAATTTTAATTGAGTGAAAGAATGAAATTATTTTGTATTTCTATCACCCTCTTTGAGGCATAGTTCACAAGACTTTTATCTCCAATATATCTCCTCTCTAGCACATAATTCTTCCCATTCCGCCCGCAAGGCCTTTTTTTTTCATACAAGCAGTCATTTAAGCCATCCTATATGATTTTCTCATGAACTTCTATCAACTCCTTAAATACTATTTATTTCTAATGGAAAATATTTTTAAACACCTAAGAATTCCATAACTTTATTTGTTGCATGACATGCTTCAGTTTACAATACAACTAATATATTTGTGTTCCCTGCACAAAAGGCATATCTGTCCACCATTGTTGCATTAGATGCATGAATTGTGAATACCTAAACCACATGCTTTCAAATTTAAAGTATGATTTTCTTTTGGGAAGGGAGACATTTGAGATACTTAAAGAAATTGCATAGTGATCAAAATCTATAGTAGGTAAAATTGTTGACTCCAATCCATATGACCCTTGAAACCAATTAGGAGACACTAAAAATCTATCTAACCTCTCAACAATCTGCAAAAAACCTCTCCTTCGATTTGTCCATGTAAACTTTCCTGTACTCGACACAATATCCTTCAAGGCATTAGTAATGATGAAAGAGTTAAGATCTTCCATCACTTTCAATGGTGGACTAGCACCCCTAGATTTTTCCTCAATGAAACTAGTGCATTAAAATCACCTCCCAAAACAATTTTTCCATCCCCTAGACTATTTAAAATTCACATTATTTCCTCCCATAATAGTTTTTTGTCTAATGTAGGAATGGGCCATAAACATTAAATAACCAAAACTTCAGATTAAATTTAGAAATCTTAAGCAACTGCTAGTTAGATTCAGACCTTACTGTACAAACATTTACTAATTTTGGGTTCCACAAAATAAGAAGCCCCCTAGAGGCACCTTGTACTGGAGAATGATATGACTTCCACTTTAAATTCCTATTTGATTAAATAATGTGAATTATTTAAGTAAATTCCCTAAGTCCTCTCATTTGATTAAAATATCTGAATTATTTAATTAAATGTCATTAATTCCCCCTTCTAATTAAATGAGTTAATTGTTTAATTAAATCCTCAAATTGCTCCATCATGCACAATTAAATAATATTTTAATTATTTAATTGACTAATTCCTTTCATCCCTTCAATTTCTCCCACTTGCAAAAGAATATTCCCATGGAATATTCCTCCAAATCAAATTCAAACAATTTTCCTCTTAAATGGAAGTATCTTGCACATTCCTCCTAAATTTTAGGACTTTTGTTTCCTCAAATAAATTTGAAGGATTGAATAAATTCATCAATCCATTTCAACTTTCAATCTCCTCCATGGATTGAATTCTTGATCCTTTCCAATTCCTCTCCTTAATTTGCATTCATTGATTAAGTAAATTGATCTTGGCCATTGATTCAATTAATTTTCCTATAAATAGCCTTCATTTCTTGAATAATTCATCCACATTCATTACAAGCATTTTCATTATAGTAATTTTTATAGCAATCTTTATGAGATTTTCATCCATTTTCATCCATTTTAGATAATTTTGCATCCACTTTCCATCAATTACATCCATCTTCAAGCTTGTTTAAATCAAGGGGTTGGGAAAGGGCTGACATTCCACATCAATTCAGCACAAATCCCCCAATGGGCCGAGATTTGATGTATTAAATTAGGTTTTATTTAAGCATTCCATTGATATTTGATGTTTTAATGGCTTCTTAATTTAATATTTCAAGAATTTCATTAGGAGCATGAAATAATTAGTTAAATATTGGTTTAATTCTAGTAATTCAATCATGCTAGCTTGTTTCATGATCATGTTCACAATCATACACCTGGGCATGATACGAAAAAAAATGTATGTGTCTTAAGCACTGAGTGAAATACCTCATTAATTCTAATATCATCTAGTGGGTTGGTGTAAATTACAAAGGAAATAAATTGATTTTTCCACCCAATCAAAACTTACAATATTTATAAACCCATTACCAACTCATTCAACCAAATTTGTTAAAAAAATTGATACCAAAGAAGAATTGGAGTATCTATTTAATGGGATAAACATGATTGATGGTCAACCTCATAAGGTTCAAACTACTCTATTGTCTGATATTTCTTTCACACATATTGATGCTTCTATAACTACACTCGATGGTGCTCTTTATATCATCAATAGAATTAATGATAAATCCACAAGGGGAATACTCATTGATCATGTGTGTGTAGTGAATGTGACCTCCAAAATTACCTCATATGCACATGAACACTATAAAGATGATTATGAACAATCAAAATAATTATTGAAGCTTCATGATGGTTCTGTTTTCCCTATGATCAACTATATAACTCTCTTATTGAAAATTTGACATAAAAAATTGGATGTTAATTTGCTGGTGCATTATCCCAACATCAAACAAGTTTCATGTAAAGTTTTTGTGATTAAGGTGTCTCAACCTTAGTGAGTCCCCTGATTTATTTATTAATAATTTACCTATAACTTACTAATTTAATTTATTAAATACAAATAATATTAGTTTCTAAATTTCTAAGTCACTTTGTGGGACTCATTAGGGAGTTGGCATCCTACATGGAAGGTGTGAAAAGGAAAAAATGTGACACATATCGCATGGGAACTCCTTTTGTAAAGGAAAATAATTTAGATATAAAAATGGGCACCATGTTGACATGTGGTAGTTATTTTTGGAAGAAAGTATTGGCAAGGTCCACTTGTCTGTGAGTTTATCTCTTAAAAAAAGTGAAAGCAAGGGAATGTAACACTTTTCACTTAGGCACTCATTTGAGCATTAAAAATTATAAAAACTTCTAGAATGGATACCATTATTCCACATGGCATGCATTCGACTTGTTGAATGAAGTCCGAGTTGTCACTTAGAGTGAATAGGAGTTGTGGGTGAGTTTTATTTTGGTAGTAAAGATGATTTTCACTATAGGTTGCCTTGCATGTGAGGTTTTTGATTTTTTGAGTTGCAAGCCTTGTATGTTGTTGCATGTTGGTGAATCTATGTGTGTGTTTGATAGGTTGATAATCGAGTCACTTAGGGCTCATGCATGTAGAGACTGGGAGATTGGAACATGGAAAAAATCAATGCCCATGTCTGAGAATTATTTTTAATGCCTTAGTGCATTTGTTTGTAGAGCTTGATTCTATTTTTCTAGGATGTAGTTATGCTACCAGATTCACTATAGGTTTTTATCATAGTGAAACAACACCTGGAAGAGCATAAACTTTGCACATTGTATTGTAATATCTTTTATTGGAAATACAATTGGCCAATGCTTTTGTGTGGGTTTTTTTTCCTAAAAGGGGTTTCTCATGTAAATATTTTGTTATCTATTTTAATTGTTTAAATCTAAAACTAATCTAATTGCATGTGTATTGTTAAGTGAATTTATTAAAAGTAAAAGATTTGAAATAAATTTTTGTAACCTCTCCCCTAATTTATTTGCATTAGGGAAGCATTTCCACACTTGTATTTCCTTTTAGTTGGTATCAGAGCCTAGTCATCCTTTTTATCCTTGGTGGGTTAGAATTTTTTTTTTCTCTTATCTAGATTTAATGGGAGTTCTTGCACAGAAACTTTATAATTATGTTGTAGTTTTAAGATGGAAAGCACATCTACAAGAATAGAGATGGATAAATTCAATGATGACAATGTTGAGTTGTGGAAACTAAAAATGGAGGATATGCTTGTAGATATAGATTTATGTGCTATAATATCCAACACAAAACCAACAATAGCCTTGAAAGAGGATTGGGATTTAATGGATCAAAAAGCCAAGGGTCTGATAAGACTCTATTTCGATAATTCTATGATCTTGAATGTCCATGAGGAGAATACTACGACTAGTCTTTTGGAAAATCTTGGTGAGATTTATCAAGGAAAATCCTTGGTAAGTAATTTATTCCTCAGAAAGAAGTTGTATTCTCTAAAGATGGAGGAAGGAGGATCAGTTGTTGATCACTTGAATGTATTCAATATGCTATTTTCTCAACTAGGTTTTGTTGGTGTGAATATTGAAGAAGAGGACCATTGGATGCTTCTATTATGTTCTTTTATAAACTCATGAGACCACATAGTTATGGCTATTGGAAGCACAAAAACAACTTTCAAGATGGAAGATGCGGTTGCTTCATTGTTATCTAAAGAGATGTGGAGGAAATCTTTTGAGATGATCAAGGAGGCCTTGTTTATTTTTGGTAGATCAAAGGAGAAAGGAAAGAAAGATGACAAGAATTCTAAGTCCAAGTCTTTGGGGAGATCTGGTCTCTTGGTAAAAATTCTAAGGCTAAATGTTGGAACTATGGGAAATCCCAATATTTCTAAAAAGACTACAAAGAGGAGAAAGAGATGAAAAGTGATGAATTTGATTTTGAATCTTCATATGAAGATGTAAATATATTTGTTTGAACCTTGGAAATTCATGCATTAAAATATGTGTGGCTATTTGAATTAGGTTCCTTTGTAATGCCCCGCCATGCTAACCCCAAAGGACAACATAACAACTAACATTTACAACACAATTTTTTTAAAAAGTAAAACTAATGTAAGATGAGGATTAACATATATAATTCTAATGATGAAACTATAAATACACATCAGCTATCAAGTCCTCTAGGGTAAAATGATTGCATTACTTACGAATATTCCTAACATGATCCCAAGCCCATAACGATGGTTAAACTAACACAAGGATACATTTTAAAACCATAATATAAAATCAATAAATGATGTACATACATCCATAACATTACATAAACATCCATTTGTTCACATGATAATACCAACAATACATTCATTACAGTCATTATACAAATTTACATTGTCTTAAAGATTACAATGGTACAATTGTATTTCTTGACATGAACGAGAACGATACATCAATCACATAGAGTAATACAACTGAAATGAACATAATACATAGCATCAATTCCATCTCCAAATTTGGTGAAGCTCTGGAATCATTGCAATAGTACAACTCCACACATCACAAACTCTAATTGAGAACCCAGTGGAGTGCATAGCATGTTCCACCTAACCATGTGGACCCTAAGGCCCACCCCTTGTGCTAGGAGATGGCAAGAAGGACCCACAACATGAAAACAAACAAGGAAGCAAGGATAACAAGACTCTGCAACAAATACAACAATAAACATAAAGAAAAACCACTTCTAGAGGTACAAGAACAACAAGGGGAAAAAAAAAGGCATAGAAGGTTTCTAAAGAGAGGAGTTTCATCACATTGTTTTCTATGGGTTACCCTAGGCCACCTTTACCAGCCACCAGACTCCCATACAAACTATGTGGGATCAACATACCTTTAAAGAGAGCAAGTACTTTCCAAGAATACAAAGCAGTTAATCTTGTCATTCCAGTCCTTCCCACTCATCCCAAGCCTAAATGAGAACTTGGGCCATAAGTGAGGCTACATTATCTAAATTAATGTGAGAAACTACCCAAACCCCCTAATTAATTATTAGTGTTTTCACTAGATTAATAAACTCTCATGAGTTACCTTGGACCTGCCACTTTTGGTGTCGGACCCTCATTGAGAGCCACTCCCCCTACTAGCAACAAACGACTAAATAGTCCACTAACTAGGTAATCCAACTTGCACAACATAAAAAGCCACATGAACTATCACATAAGTGAGACATACACCAACTTGCACAAAGCATCCATAGATAACAATTCCACAGTGTAAGGCCATAAATCACATAATAATAGATCAAGTTTAGAATCAAGTGTTCACAAAGAACCAACAAGAAGAACCAATCATAAAGAAAACTCTTTCCCCAAACCTCTGGAAGTGTAACAAATCACTAACACCATGTTTCCCCATCGAAGTGGCAACAATAATATGAAAGATCAAAAGACTACTTTCACTCCACAATTTACAAATCAACAAGTGTAGAATAACGAGTGGCAACATCACAAAGAAAGCTTCAAACTCAACCAAAACTAACATAATCAAAAAAACAAATTCACAACTTAAATATAATCCTATTTACATTATTAACTTCTAAATATTGAAAACAATCACCCAATATTAATATCATACAAATATATGTTTATATATATATCTGAATTTCATTTATTTATTCTTTAAAAAATACTCATTTAAATTCAAAATAGATAGATAGAACTATCTCTCCTCACATATATCCAAGAACTAATTACATAATAAATTTACAATTTGACTAATAAACAATTATAAACGAAATCAATAAACATTAATTAATACTCTAATTCATTTATTTAATAGGACCTTCATTTAAATGGGTAAAGCAATATTTCCCTTATGTAATCTTAATCATATTCATTTGAACACATAAGAGACCTCCCAACAATATAATTAAATCGACTAACCAATCTGTACACTTTGAATACTTCCATATTTCTTAATATTTCAATTCATTTATCTACTCAATCAATTAACTCACATAAACATAAATAATCCTTTTACAAAAGCTATAATATGAATACATACATGTTATATAATAACAAAATGCAGCTTAAAGTTTATTTATCAAATGCCAATTCATCGAATACTAATGATTACCAAACAGTATGTATATTTTCATCAATACCACACACAAAGCGTTTTCAATGAATTCCCTATATATTGTTTATTCATCGTTTACCAAGTATAATGTGAATTCATTGAATTCCTAGCAACGAACACAAAACTTAAGATACATTCATCAAACTAAACTCAGACCAAGAATGAAATCAGCATGCATGGCAATCAAGGAAAGGTGGAACACCCTAAACACACGATAAGGTGACTAGCTTGCGGGAGGAAGAGGGCATTCGGCCTGTAGAAAGCAGTTGGATGCGCGCCATGCCTCAGACTTGCACCTAGCAACCAGGAGAAGGGGCACCAAAGCAAATGAGAGTCTAAGCTTGCAACAAATCAGCGGTGGCCAGGTTAGATTAACAGAGCCAAATCTTAAGTTGTTTGTTATATGTTAAAAGAACTGCAATGTGGATGCAACGACAAGTCTAGTGGCTACAAGCAACGATCTAAAATAAACGAAGGTGAGGAATCAAATCAAGAAAAGAAACACCATGGAGAATATCGGTGATGCTAAATGAACAAACTAAAAATGGATTCAATTTGCAGCCCATAATAATTGATTTCTAGAATTGGATGGGACAACGATCCATGCGTCCTACTTGGCTGCCAACCATAGATTAGGAATATCAAATGCTATGTGTTGGAGCAAGGTAACCTCTAAGGAATGGTGCACATCAAATTTAAGAGTGTGAATGGCAGCGAGGAAGTAGTTTACAAATTCACCAAGTAAATAAGCAGTGAAGAAAACCCAACACATGTTCTTTTTGCAACAAAATATGCTCAAGCAATTAAGAAAGCCAAATAATCCAGCTTGTATGGTATTTGCAATTAATCAACTTAACCTTTAATGCATGTATTGTGCATCTCTAATACTGTGTATGCTTCAGAACACTGAGTGTGATATGTACAAAGATAAGAACAAGACCGACTATTCAATAATTTCTATTCAAATGCATTTTAATCAAACTCAAGTGAAAGCATTTCCATCGAATTTAGGGTATTGAGAATGCACAACGAATTTCCAGCATTAGACTTTGAAAAATGAAATACATACAAAAGAAAATCAATGACCGACATGAAGTCTTACGCTCGAAGATGGAGAAGATGGTTGAAACGATCCCTTACACTCGAAGATGGAGAAGATGGCTGAAACGATCCCTTGTGCAGCCACAAATCTGTTCTCCAAAAAGACAATTTTCAATCTTCCCAAAACTATGTTTTTATTTGATAAAGAAAAATATTTTTTCAAAGCTCAATTTTCTTGTTTTAAACATCCCCAAAAAAAATAACATTCTCCCCAAAAACACCAATATGAAAATCCCCGAAAGAAATATGTTTTTGAATCCAAAAATAAAATAAAAATACAAGTTTCCAATTCTAATTTTAGTTTGGAGTCATGCATGTGCATGCATTCCTCTTTTTCCATATTTTATTTGCTTTTACAATCAGCTTGAAAGTCTCCTCTTATATTTAATTTAAAATTATATTACTTTCCACATTTAATTAATTAAACTCTAATGATAATTATATTTATCTTTATTTAGTTTTAAATTAAAACATTTAATCCCAGCATTTAATTTAATTACTAATTATCAATAATCAAAGTCCACACAATACCTTTCTCAAACACAATTTATTTAATTATTATTTTGATTCAAAATCAATTTAAATTACCTTATAATAAATTTAATTTTATTAAATTGATTAAACAAGGCCATTCATAATATTTAATTTACCACATAATTTCAAAATTAAATTAAATAATATAATAACGAACAACAATGGGACATCACCAATCAACCAAACAAAGTTACTCAGATGTCAAGAAAGCCCAATTACGGAGGGGCACTACATCCTCTTTCCACATAACCTCTCATAGAGGTTGGTTATCAAAGTATGAAGAGTATGGTAGTGGGAAGGTGTATCTAGGTGATGACTCTCACCTAAAGATCATTGGCCATGGAAAATTTAGGATTCAATTACCTAATGGTAGAGTGATGGAATTGATGGTGTTTTGCACATCCCTAGTTTGGAATGAAACCTACTCTTAGTGAGTAAGTTGGGTGATGCATGAGTGTAGGTTGTTTTCTCAAGTAGAGGATGTAAGATGACAAAAGGTGCTATGGTGATTTATAAGGGTATACATATTGGAACTCTATATAATCTAGATGCATGCATGATTCATTGTAATAGTTCTTCTGTCAAGTCCAAGAAAAGGGCTTTAGATTCTTCATCCTCGCCATTAGATCGAGCAGAGAAAAATACTATGGTGTATACATCTAATGGTTATGTTTTTTGGGTACCTAAGGTTCCAATTCTTTAGAGGTGAAGCTCCTAGTAGAGAAAACAATATTGTGGCACCAAAGGCTTGGCCATAATGGTGAGAAGTATTTTCAAGCCCTAAAAAATAAGAGCCTTGTTGAAGGCCTTGATGATTTTAATCTCAAGTTTGATTTTTGTGAATATTGTATATATGGGTATGTTGTTAATATAATTTAATTTAAAGCTTCCCCCAAATGGGAATTAATGGTCAAGTTCTGATCAATCATTCAGCTAAGGCTCTCTCACCACCAGCTTTACCAAATCAAGGATACTTTCCTAATGACCATGTCTTGTCCTTAGAAAAAAATGGAACATGGGATTTATATTTTTATAGTTCTAAGTGTCAAACTAGATCTCATGTTGGTGTTATACGATTACCTCCTTCAAGTAATCCAATTCCCTTATCCTACCATATAAATTTATTATGAACTAATAACATCATAGAATATGAAGCTCTTAAGCTATTTTACATGCAACACTACCCCTTAATAATCAACACCTTCATATCTTTGGAGATTCTCAATTAATCATAAAAAAATTAATGGATCTTATCAAGAAAAATAACATAAACTATCTCAATACCGTGACCTAGCGTTTGAAATATTAAAGTATTTCTCTTTGTATACTATTGAAAATATTCCATGTCCAGAAAGATAATCAACATGAAAATGTAATGGAAAGTGCTACCTTCCTTATATACCTTGATGATTCATTTGTGGATTTCAAATTTTCTATTCATTATATCACATCACCACCAATATCATAAAATGCAAAAGATCAGGTAGTTTATTGTCTAAATAATTTAGAGTGGTACTCCCATATATTTTAATATTTACATGATGTTACTTTTCTTGATCCTACAACAAAAACACTTGAGCTTGTATCCAAAATCTTGCAACATGATGCATAATTATATCTAATGTGTTATACCAAAGGGCATCTAATGGTCTCCTTCGACAATGTCTTTATAAATCATAGATCCCCATTGCTCTTGAAGAAGTCTATTCAAATACTTTTGGAGGGAACCTTGGTGATTGATCTTTAGTCTAGAAGTTACTTCACATTGTTTATTATTGTAAAAATATGAAGAAATATTATATTTACTTCATTAAGAAATGTCCTAAATGTCAACATAATAATTTGATCCATGTTCTTGCTTACAAACTTCGTACCCAAGAATCTATTTGGCCATTTTCTATGTGGGGCTTGGATCTTATTGGTAAAATTTCTCCTCGTTCTCAAGGATATACTTTTACAATTATAGCTATAGACTACTTCATGAAATGGATTGAAGTGGTTTCACTTTTGTCCATAATAATTCAATTTATTTTTCATTTTATTCTAGGTAACATCATATCACAATTTCAGTTTCCTTTTTCTTTCATTTATGATAATGGTACATCATTCAAGAATGAAGAAGTGAAGAATTTTCTTGAAAAAAATCAAATACAACATCATTTTTCTATACCTTATCATCCATAGTCAAATGGAAAAGAAAAATATTCCAACAAAATGATTAAGGAAGTTTTGCAAAAAATTGTTAATAAGAAAATTAAATATTCGCATACTCAACTATCTTATAAATTATGGGCCTACCACACAAATTTTCATATGGAGATAGGAACTACTCCATACAACCTTGTGTATGATATCGAAGTTTTCATGCCTTTGGATTTATAAATTTACTCATTACATATTTCTCTCAATGGTATTCTAGATGATACTTCCTATAGAGAACATTGAATTGAACAACTTGAGATGCTCAATTAATAATGTATACATCCTCTCAAACATCATCAAGCTTATTAAAAGGGTCTTTAATGTAAATATAATGAAGTTTGTATCCACCATTTATTTAAATATGGTGATTTTTTTCTATATAAAAATCAACACAATGTGAATTTTATGATAGGAAAGAAGGGAAAAATTTGCCCGAATTGGCTAGGACCTTATATCATCACTGAGGATTATGGATCAGGTGCATACAATCTCTCTATCATAGATGATACACAACTCAGAAAACCTATTAATTATATGCATTTTTTTTATATTTTATGCTTATGTTAATTTTAATTTGTGAATGGTATGTTTCTATTTAAAGTGTGTAAATTAGATTTGATAGATTTAATTTCTATTTAGTGTTGCTTTGCTTCATTCATGAAAAAAAATTGTTTGTCCTTGATCTTAGAGTAATTTTGTTAAAAAATTATTAGAAATACTATTTAGTGATTTGTGTACCATACTTTTTAGATCATTATAGTAATTAATTGTTCAAATTAAATCATAGTGGCATCTAGTTTAACATGTGTACACCTAGTAAAAACATGTGGCATATAATTCAAAAAAAATTATTGGATTATTTAGTTAGATCAAATAATCTATTGCATGTATCAATTAGATCACCATTGTATTTGATAATCTTAATGATAATATATAATTAAATAATGAGTGTATTCAATTTGATATACATATTAATTAAAATTATCCTATGGAGAATGTTCTAAACAAATAGATCACATGTAATACAAAATAATTAGGTAAACATATACATAGAAGATAAAAATGCTCGGAAATACATCATAGTGTTCATATACATCATCATAACACCGTAATGACAAAATGTGGTGTATCATACAAAATTACATAATCATCTTGCCGGTGTATGGCTACCAAACTCCTTAGGAACTAGTGGTGTTAGCTAGTCAGAGAATGTAGACCACAAGTAGCTCCTAGAGCCACTCCATGATAATACAACCTTGAGTTTATTACTAAGCTTTTCATTAGCCTCAAGCATTTTTGTTTACTATTTTTGAAGTCGAACCCTCTTAAATTGTAGTCTATCTAGATATACCTATAGGATCACCTATATGCAATCATCAATAGGACCTTGATCTCTCTCTGTGAGCTCCTCATATGCAACTCTCAACCATGATATGGGTTCAAACACATCTATGTGACATATTATACTCTATGGTGGCCTATAAATGACCCACACTAGGTGATGTAATTGCACATCAAGAATAATTTAATAAATAACTTGACCCATAAATTTAATCAATTCTCAAGTACCAAGTGTAAAGATAAAAGCACAGAGCTATGTCAAATATCATCATATAAAGGTTAAATTGATATAAATTACTATATCTATTTTAACATAAATTAAAAATGAAAAAGCATATTATATGACCTAGATTATCGACTTGACAATGAGGATCCATGAATGTGACATCAATGGCTATGTCTGGACTCCCTTGTGAAGCATGGGGCATGGTATCTATCACTTTTATCATCTCCCTGTGCTCATAGGCACATGGTCTCTTCCGTGTAAAATGTCTTTCTCATGATACACAAGGATGTGACCTAGGTCTCTCCTCAGGGGAATCACCAACCTCCCCCTACTCTTTTGGATATTCTCATTTTGCAATGGTAAACTCCTCGTCCTCATCATCATCATCATTTGTACCTACGTATTCATCATCATATCGTCATCATCCTTATAGTCCTCCCAATGACATGGCCATCGCTTGAGATAAAAAGTAGGATGATCTATAGGAAATATGGGATTTAGATGTTCGATATCCCACCACTTTATGTATGTGGTGCTTGATCCAACATAATTTTCATCTGAAACTATATTTTCATCTCAATTATCATTGTTAGAGTCACTTAAAGGGATGCCTCTAATGGTAGGATAAGATATTTCCTATGTCCTAGAATAATTGTAAGTCAACCTAGGATATGTTGGTCGAGGGATGGGAATCCCTTGAATGTGACTAAACTATTTGGTCCCTCTATCAAAGTAGAAATGCATAATAATGTACTCATGATGACCAATAAAGAAGCAATCTCATTGCATCCTTGCAAGTTTCCATGACAAGTTTGTTCAAAGTTGTAGAGTCCTATAAGGTCTCCAAATCACATTTTCAATATCTATTCAATAAAGTGTGATGCACTAATGTAATAAATTGATATATCACCATGACCTCTTTAAATAGTAATAAAAGACTCACGGATAAGTCAATGGTACCTCAATGGGATATTATGTAGGCTATGTATAGGAAATGTACTCAAATTTGTAGACTTGGATAAGGGTGCATGTCATAACGTTTTGTGAATCAAGATGCATATACTACTCAAGATCATAGTATAGATGCACTAGAATGCTTCATACCCAAGTGAACATGGTATCGTACTCCTCCTTCACCCATATTTTATGAATGATTCCCCTATGTAGTTGTGTGCTTCACCCATATAGTTCAAACATTAGTGATATTGTAGTGCCTCTCCATTTGTGTTTTCTTTGGGTTGCTTCTGACTCGCTTGTAAATTTGGGTTTTAATTGGTATTGTTTGGTTGTTTGATCATTGAGTCATGCTCGTGAATTTTTTTTTGTTTCATTATTACATTAAATTCAAATTGTCAAATTGTAGGCTTTGACTAATGAAGATAAAATCCTTTATTAAATCAAAGAAACAAATTAAATTAAACATTATGGAAGTATTTATTTAATTATAATAAATTAAGATTTATTGTTTGAGTGAAATATTTAAATAATATATATATTATTGTGTCTATGCAAACAAACTTAAAAAAAGAAATTAAACTAATAAATTAAATTATTAAGAAATTTTTATTAATTAATTATTAAATTAATTTGCAGAGGATAAGGATTTATTAGCTTATACTATTATTTTATTAAAGATGAAAAAAAGTAAATAAAACATAAATTGGTATTTATAAATAATGTTTATTTTCAAATTTAATATAGTGGATTAATAATCCACTTATTAATAAATTTTATTTTAAATTTAAAGTATTTTGATGAGAGGTATTTAATAAAGTATTATGTTTGAAATGATAAAATTCAAAAAAATAATATAAGTAAAAGATTTAACTATAGTGATTTATTTATTTTTTATTTTTTAAATGGTATGACGGGTAAAATATTAAAATAAAGGGGAAACTTATTTTCGTAGCAATATGATTTATTAAATTTAGTAGTGGAGTTAGGTTTCTAATTTTACTAAATGTAAAGATTACCCTCCAGGTGGTAAAACAGGTGAAAAGTGAATTGACGGGTGGAGGAAAATAATTTAGGAATTTTCCACCTGTTTTGTTTGTTATCAAAAAACTTTAGAAACTCATCTTTAATTTATTTTGGGGAATTCAGTGAAAGGATCATTCGGGAATTGTCAAAGAGAAAATTAGTTTTCACTCTACAGAGGGCTCTGGTAAAAGTTAAGAAGAATTTTACAGTCGAGAGGAATTTGGAGGAAGTCGTTTTACAAATGAGAGATTGACTCAACTATGTAAGCTTCGTTTCCCCGGCATTAGCATTCACTTGTGGTTTTGTTTCTTTTTCTAAAGATTTTAATACATATATATATATAGTCTTTGCTTGAGGGTTTCATTTAGCTTTAATTTTATATTTGCATTGCTACCGTTTGTAAACCTATATGCGTATTATTTCATTGAAAATGTAAGCATTTACTATGCTATTGTAATGCCCAAAAATTGCATGAAGGGCAAAACCTCAACTATCAATTTTTTTTTTAAACAGATTACAAAATATTAATGGTTAACAACCATACATGTACATGATACAAACAATGCACATTGGGTGATGTAGCTCGTGCAACATCATTACCACCATGTAGCCTGAGAGCGGGGTAAGGGGACGAAAATGAATTTGGGTTGACTCCAAACATAGGGTTTACTAGACCCTTAACTACCAATCAAAGATTGGCGCTCATTTTTGCATGACATTTAATGTCCTTGGTAGCCCTCATTGATAAAGGTTCTCACGTCGAGAACACATAACTTGATACCATCAATTTGATTTACCATCAATCCTAAAGATGAATTTCGTTATGAGAATATATCTGATATTTATAATTGAATTTAATTATTAGCTTCTTTATTTATTTATTTATTTTTTATCTTTATAAATCTACTTGCTAAATAAATAAACATATATAATATTTAAAGTAAAAATCAAATTTAAAAATTAAAAGATTCACAACTAACCTATTCAAATAATAAATATGTAATAATCCTTATCTATCTACATATTATTATTATTCTGTAAAGAAAAGGATAAAGGAGAATAAATAAATGGATTCTATTTTTTTTAAGAATTTCTAGTATTACGTGGTTCTTATCCTTACATATACTTTTATTTGAATTAATAGAACCTTTTCCCTAAGAATATGGGGATATATAATCCTCTCTTTTATACGAGTATTACATTATAGATTTTACTTTGATAACTTTTAAATGTTGGTGCCTTCTTCACAGGTGTAGGCAAGGAGCGTTACATGAGAATTTTTTTATTAGCCGATAGGCTATTCTACGTGGGGGAACCCCACCGGCATTTCCAGCAGTCTGACGCCGGCGGGAACCCACGAAATTTACGGCAGGTGGATGAGTACTGTGTGGTAAACTCATACATGTCAGCGTTGGGCCCACCGTGCCTGCATATTTTGTCACCTTCGCACAGAGTACGCATATTCTCTTGCATTTTTCTTCGTTGATTTTTCTTGGTCTCCCAGCATGCGTATTAAATTCGCATTCACAGTCAGGGGAGTAAGTATTAGAGTACGCATCAATACTTTTCATTTTCTTTGTCTACCCCTTTTGACGGCTCATTCAAAATCATGGAACAAATATATGTGGCTTGGATTGTAGTTGAAAGGTCTATTTTTACAACCAGTATGTTATTTATTCCTATTTAATAATTAAATTCCATTTGTACTTTTATAATGCCCTGTCAATTATGTAAATAAAATAAATAATTTATATAATAAATAAAACAAAATAAAATAATTTATATAATAAATAATAATTTATGTAACAAATAAATAAAAAATAGTAATTTATATAATAAATAAAATAATTTTTTTATATAATAATTTATATAACAATAATTTATGTGATAAATTAAAAAAATAATAATTTATATAAAAAATAAAATAAAAAAGATTGTTTAAATAAAATAATATAATAATTTTTTTTGTGTGTTATAAAATCCAAACAATAAAAAATAAAATTATATAATAAATAAAATAATATAAGAAATTTTTAATAATTTTTTTTTGTTTTGTGTTATAAAATCCAAACAATAAACAAATAGAAAAATGAAAAACTAAAGTTGTATAGGAAGTGTTGTTTTTGGAATGAATTGGAGAGGAGGGTAAAGAAGGAGAGAGAGAAAGAGAGAGAGAGAGAGAGAGAGAGAGAGAGAGAGGAGGGAAAAGAAGTAGAGAGGGAAGGATAGAGAAAGAGAGAGAGAGGAGGGTAAAGGGATAGAGGGAGGTAGAGAGGGATAAGTGAGATATAGATAGGGAGGAAGAAAGAGGTGGGATAGAAAGAAGTAGAGAAGGAAATAGAGAGCCAAAGAGAGTGAGAGAGAGAGGGATAGGGGAGATATAGAGAAATAGAGGGGGAAGGAGAGAGAGGTAGAGAGGAATAAGTGAGAGAGGGAGAGAAGTAGAGAGGGAAGGAGAGAGTGAGAGAGAAATAGGTGGGATGGAGGGAGGGACAGGTAGAGAGGGATATGTGATATAGAGATAAATAAAGAGGGAAGGAGAGAGCAAGAGGGAGAGAGAAGGGGGGAGGGAGAGAGGGAGAGGTAGAGAGGGATAGGTGAGATACAAAAAGAGAGAGGAGGGTAAAGAACTAGAGAGGGAAGGATAGAGAAAGAGAGAGAGAGGAGGGTAAAGGGACAAAGGGAGGTAGAAAGGGATAAGTGAGATAGAGATAGGGAGGGAGAGAGAGGTGGGATAGAAAGAAGTAGAGAAGGAAAGAGAGAGTTAGAGAGAGTGAAAGAGAGAGAGGGAAGGAGGAAGAGGTAGAGAGGGATAGGGGAGTTATAGAGAATTAGAGGGGGAAGGAGAGAGAGGTAGAGAGGAATAAGTGAGAGAGGGAGAGAAGCAAAGAGGGAAGGAGAGAGAGAGAGAGAAATAGGTGGGATGGAGGAAGGGATAGGTAGAGAGGGATATGTGATATAGAGAGAAATAGAGAGAGAAGGAGATAGCAAGAGGGAGAGAATAGGGGGGAGGGAGGGAGGGAGAGGTAGAGAGGGATAGGTGAGATAGATCATTGCTTTCTTCATGTCGTCTACTGCTTTTCACGGTCATAAATAATGTGGGCTCCGCCTATCTGCATAAGTATTGCACCTTATTGGGGTGCAAGTGCTAGCATATATGTTACGTTCATAATAGAGGGCTCGCAAATGTAGGAGTATTTATTTGTAGTTTTTTTTTTTCCTTCTTTAAGTTTTCATTCTTATTTATTCGAAGTAATCCGTAAGTCCCGTGACACCATCAATTATTTTAATAACTTATTATTGCCCATGGCAATAACGATACCACATTTTGATCATGAGTCGTGTATATGTACGAGATAGAACTATAGACCCAAGCTCGCATCCTTCCCATTTTCTTTTACTTTAGCAGCTCAGTCGACCATACCAAAGTTATTTAACTATCTTTCGTCTAAGGTAGATAAGGAGCACTAAGATATACATGATTTGCAAGATCAACTATGTGGGGTGCCCAAAAGATAATATTCGTGACCGTTCCACCAACTGCCTCTTACACTGACTTCACGATTAAGGTCTCAAATTAAATCGCTTGTTTCCAGGCTGGCCTGACAAAACTTATGTTATGGTCATTGGATCAGATAGAAGACTTTCCTCACTCACGCAACATCAAGCAGGGTCATTGAAACCTGACTTGTTTTTTGTCTCGAGATCACCTTAAATTTATATTCTGAGTGACGTGATGTCTATCAGAAATCAAAAGACTTCTGTGAGACCATTGTTTCAAATTTATAGAAGTTGAGGCGTTTATGGACGATCGTAAAATGAGATTCAACTAAATTAATTTAAACTCTTAACATCGCACGGACTTTCCTAATACCCATGCCTTCTTAAAGGATCTGTGTGCATTGATTAATGGCGGCGGAGGTTGGATGGCTGAGAAAGACATAAATCAAAAAACCTTTCTAAGCATGGTATTCTCAGTACCAGTGTAGTTTTTAAAATGTTTATGGCACCCATTAGATAATTCACAGACAATTTACATTAGCTGTCTTTACAGTCTAATCTAATTTCTTGGGAGACGATTATATAGGAAAGACTCGAGGATAATATTGGAAGTCGGTCGCAGCAATAGCCCATATCTAAGAGTTTCTTGGTGAGCCTAAGGAAACCGTATGGACTGGGGGTCTCCAGATGTTGCCGCCCAAACCAAGTTTAAAGAATACATATTCAAGATAGTTAGGTAATATTGCTCTCCAGTCCACGATGAACAAGGAATTTCTATTTTAACTGTAATTCATTTGTATTTCACAACTCTGCTAACTCCACTACTTAATTCTCTAAATCTAACTTACTCAAAGAAGAACGTTTCTCTGGCAGTCAGGCACATCTAGAGATGTGATGGCCTGGAGACAGTCGATTAGACATAGAGCTTGAAATTTGTTTGCTTTTATTTTATTTTCTATGGCTTGAACTTTGATATTGACTTGGCGCCAAAGGAACCAGTGAATGCACACAATTATAGGAATCAATCAGAAGGTGACTCCAATAACCAATGGCATCAGAAGTATTACCACCCATACGCATTTCTTCCTCCCCTTGTTATGCAGGGATGACAATGGTGATGGGAAGCTAGGAGGCGCTCCTATTCAAAACATCAGAAGGGGGCGCATGATCTGAAGGAAGGAATCTCCACCATAATAAGGTTCATTGCATTCCCTTCTGTACTCATCTTTAAAAGGATTTAGTTAAGAAAACCTACAACTGTTGAGGACGTTCCGTATGATTCAGATAACTATCTCTTATTATTATTTACATATTTTGCAAACTTGGAAAGGCAATAAAAACTAACAACTTATTTGGCTCATGCTGAGGGTGTGTCCAGAGAGGCACACAAGAAACTTTCTGGTTTACAGAATGCATGATGAGTCCAAGCAGCAAGAAACAATGTCATTCGCTACTAGAATGGATATGCCCAGGAATGCTCTCAAGAAGATATTTTTAATTTAATGCGAATATATTTTCCCTATGTAACGTAAAATTCTAGGGATCCAGTCAAGTCACAGCCATAATGGGCTGGGCTTAAACGTCACACACTAAGCCCTTTGACTTCATGACCTTTCTGACTCCGTTTTGTCCGCCTTCTCTCCGACTTTCCTAACTCCGTACGGTCTGTTTTTTTCCCGTAAATAATATATCAACTACCGATTTCAGCTTAACCGTGACTGTTCTAAACGTTGTCGCCTACTGTTACTTTTAAATTGTGCATAATTTTAATTTAAATATCTCTCCCTTCCGACTCAATTAATCCAATGTCAGGGCTCTGTTTTGTGGGTGTTTTGCGTGTAGGTGCAAGCTACATGGAATGCAATCACTGTAGAATATGCACAGAATGGATTTGTTGAAAGGTTCAGAAACCTTCAAGTATACGCAACTGGTAAGTGTAAATCCAGAATCGACAACCTTTGTCGGCGCCCTCCTTGCCCATGCCAAATGGGAGCTTTGGAACAAGGTTAGAACGTCCATCAAATCATAAAGGGGGATTTTTATCGGAAGATCTAGTTGCAAGTGCGTTGGTAGACATGTATATGCGAAATGGGGAATGTTTTTTAAGGATTTATTTATAATTCTTTTGGTTTGTTATTCTAGTTTTACCACAGTATATAAACAATCGTCCCTTCGCTATTCTGACATAACATACAGAATTAATGGATAGTGATTTCCATTTTCTGCGCCCAAACTTTTCTATGGTAATTTGTGTTATATATTTTTATTTATGTTGAATAATAAATACTGTAACTATTTTACGTTTTGTTGTTATAGTTTATTTTACATTTGCATGCATATTTATTAAGACACAAGTAAGTACAATGTTTCACAAAAATCCACTTTCAATTGTATTATGATGGATGTTTATTTGTTCTAAAGTTCTAATTTTGGCTAAGTTGGGAGGATGTTGGTAAAGGTTGCAGAGTTAGACCTTACACATGCCAATTCCATGGGTTACAAAATTTCAAGGTATTTTCATTAAACCTATTTTAAAATATTTTTTTAGTCATTTCAATTGATGAGACCACATGTCTTTGAGACATCTTGTTCGCTTCATCTTGTGCAACTTGTTAAACTTTGTAACAAGTTAAATAAAGTGCACATGTTTATGTTTCAAATGTAGGTTACACACATATTTGTGCATGTAATTATTCTATAAAATTTGGATGCACGCATTTGTGAGAATAGAGGGAAAAGCTTGTCTATATGAATATTACTTTCTCTTTGTGTGACTATAATGTATTATCTTGAGTAGTAATGTCTTATAGTCCTATGTTGTGTTTTGTACAGTTCTCTAAGGAAGGTAATGAACTCTTCTCATGCTTTGGGTGAGAATTGGATTGCGAAGCTAGTATGTAGAAGCTACAATTAGGAGATAATCATAAAATACATGAAAGTATTAAATGCTAAGTAGAATTATTAACATTTTGGTTTTATTGCCAAGACATCCTTTGAGGTTTTACTATTTATTATGATGGCCAAGAATTTATTTATTACATGTATAGAAAATGGGATAAGTTTAGATGGTCAAATCCCATCATATGGAAAAATTATTAAAGAAAGGGAGTTTTGGTATTCTATCCAAATTTTATTCTCTCAAGGTTCAACCTCCTTTTCCTTCCTCTCCTTTGCCAAATTTGCAATGCCTCCTTGATAAGAGTATTCAGGCCATATTATTTCACAATTGGGTGCCTAGGTTTATCCCAAGAAGATTGTAATAATGCAAGAGTGCCCATGCCTTAAATCCCTTAGAATATTGCATGGTTTTGTAGGCTCAACGTGATACTATTATATAGTTTTATACATAATTATCATATTTTTGGGCTATTAACCAATTTCCTCAAAAATAACTCCTTGAATTGATCTAAATTAGTAGAGGTGGCCCTTAATTCACTCAAAATTTCCATGAGTTCTACTCTACTTTTGGCCCTATTATATTTTTAGAATCCCTTCACTTTGGAGTGATATATTTGGCATGGGCATAGGTGTAATGTTGATGCTAGACAATTGGCCCTTAACATTTACGAGTAACTTACTCAATTTAATTTGGCTAAATCAACATGTAAAAATAAATGTTAGTTATCATCCATGCTAATGTATCTAAAAATCACATCCTTACCTATTGGGATATAAGTTCTAGATAAAAACAAATTATCATAGCTTGATATATATATTTTGTAGCAAAGAGTCTCCTCCTTGAAATAGTAAAAATGGGTGGCAAAGATGCATGAATATGACTATGATATTTCCTTCAAGAAGAGTAAGGAAAATATGGAAGTAAATGCCCTCTCATGCCAATTTGAAGAGGAAGGATCATTATATTCTCTTTTCATATTAGTTTCCAGTTAAATAAATGAGATACTAACGATTTAGTTTAAGATACCATTCAAAAGTTGGAGCGACAATCAGTGTCATGATTTTGCTAGATAGGCTAAGTCCTCACTTATAATGATCATATTTATTTACTTCCAAATTTGGTTCTTAATCCTTAGTTAATAATGGATTTTCTCTCCTCCGCAACTGTAGGAAACTTAGGTTTATTGAAGACCTACATTTGTGTGAAGTAGGATTTATTTTGGGAAGATCACACGAGCAATATGTAAATGCATTTGTAGTTAAATGTGGTGTATGCCTAAGGAGTGAAGGGGAAACTCTCATATCTATAAGATTTATGTAGCTACTTCTTATCCTTAATTAGGCTTGGGTTGATATTTCTATTGATTTTATTGTGAGTCTTGCACTCTCAAGTGGTAAATAGGTCATCTTAGTGGCGGTTGATTACTTTGACCAAATATATGCACTACTTCACCCTTATAATGTTATTATGTTTTCTTAACACTTCTTAGATTTAGTCTTCAAACTCCATGGGAATGCCTGATTTCGTTGTCATTAATTACGATCCATCCTTTGTTACTATATTTTGGTAAGATTTGTTTAAATTGTAGGAAATTTTATAGACCTTGAGTTCAACTTATCATCCTCATAGTGATGGTCAAATAGAGATTGGAAAAATGTTCCTTAAGACTTATTTGTGTTAATTTACATCTAAGAAAAGGGATAGTGGGCCAAGTGGCTACCTCTAGCTAAGTTACACCATAACTTGTTACATCGCTTCCAAAATGGCCTATTATGAGACCCTTTATGGTACTATTCCACCATCACAATGTACTTATATTTTAGGTTCTTTTAAATTTGTAACAATTGACAAGATTTTGAATAATAATGAAGACATCTCTCGACTACTTGAGACCAATTTGACATTGACCTAAGTTTGTATGAAATAGTAAGTGGATCAACATAGGAAATATGAAAAAATTGAGACTTGTGATTGTGTCTTTTTATGTGTAGGTTTGAATTCATCCTAGAAGAGGTAAAATAATTATTTATAACACTAGGTCTTTCACCACTAATATAGAAAAAATTAAAATCAAAATTATTCAAATATATATTTTATATTACCCTTCATTAATATTCTAGGTTTTATTTTTTTAATCCACCCATTTTCATCATGTTTATAAGAAATTAATAAAATAAAGATTTGTGTGTTTTTAGCTATATACATAATACAAGAGAATCACACAATATTATTTGTATTGATGTTATGTATATTTGGTTGGTCCTTTCATTACTATTAATTGATAAAGTACAAGATATTGGGTCCACTTTGAGGGTAAATTTTATAGGGACAAAAATTTCTACAAGGAATGGGTACCCATTTTGCTTAACTTATACACCCACTTTTGAAAAATGGAGACCTATTATGGTTCAAAGTGTCAAACCAAAGCATATATTGATAAGTAACAAAAATCCATTACTAACAAATACATATTTAGTAATGGGTAAAAAAACTAAATGGACACATGTTTGTTGATGGATGTCTAAAATGTGAACCTTTACTTTTCCTACAACTAAGGCTATTATTATAGTGTTAATAATATTAGTGACCCACATCTTGGCCCCAAAAATATGTCTAGAATTTTCTCCTTCATTAATGACTCTAGTTGATTATTTATTGAGGTAGGAAAGGGTTTTTTCTATATGTTTTTACTTATTTTTCAATTTTCTTGTGTTTTAGAGTTAAAACTTATGTTTTTATGGTTTAGGGATTGTAGTAAAAAGTTAGGGTTTAGGATTGAGGGATTAGGCAAAATATATAACTAGTGAATAATTTTTGGGCTACAAAAACAGTAAACTGTAAAGCTAGTGTACAAATGCCCTACTCCCTAAACCCTAAAATAATATGTTTAGGAGTTAAAATAATAATTTAATTATTTTACAATTAAAAGGGAATGTTTCCACACTTACATGAAGTGTGACCTACTTCACTATAACTAAAAATTAGCCATTATTGTGATAATTACTACCATCCTATCATCTCCCACATCCATACTAACCAACATCCTAGCTTTGATATCCTTCATTTTGCATGACATAACCTTGGTTATATCCTTGATTTCAATTTTGTGAAACATATTATATTTCCTTTGATATTTTATAAGTTGTGTTTCATCATATTAATGTTTCCACAATGCTCCTTAAGGAATTTACCACTCTACATGAGCTCATGTAATGAGTAGCACAACAATAACCTTCAAAGTTGAAAGTCAACATTACCCCCTTCTTTTTTAATAGAGTGCAAGTGTCATGTATAGATTTCATTTGATTAATTAAATACAAGTAGTAATCATGATGTCACTATTTAAATTGAAGTTAAATGATTATTTTAATGAAAGTTGAATTGAAATTCAAATTGAAATGAAATTGAAATTGAAATGCAATTACAATGATTCGAAATTTACTTTTATTTAGATTTGGGGTTTGTCATTGCTAATGTAAAATCGAGTGCAAGTGAACGTAGGAACAGGTGAACGTGATTGAAGGTGAGAACAACGATCAGGTAGAGTCATTTAGCCATTAGAATTTTATGAGTATGATGGAATCACACACTCACTTAGATAATATTTTAATGCATTTTGTAATTCTGTGTTTGCAAATTTAAAAATTGAGTTTAATTTAATTTCTCAAAAAATGTGAAAAATACATGTTGATTTAAAATGACGATTTGGTTAAATTTGAGGAAATTGATTTAAATTAAATGATTGGATTTATTGTTTAGGGTATGATCATGATGGACCAAAAAGTAGCGATATGTAAGTGATATGATGGCCCATGTGGCTGACGACCTTTTTTTTACCCAAAATTGATGAAACGAAAAGGGTTTTTAAAGGAGATTCTCATATTTCCACCAATATAAATTATGCTTTATTTTAAATTTAATAATGAGTTATTATTCATTTTCTATTTGAATTATGAGTAAAGTTTTGATTGATAGTGTGATTGAAAAAAATCTTTAGCTTTCAAACGGTATCATATTTTTTGAACCCAAAACATGCGTCACATTCTATGCTTTGCATAATATAGGATTAAGAAAAATAAAATTGAATTTCATGAAGTTTTGACCAAGTTAAGGTGGTTAGACGTACGAGTTTTTATATTTTTTAAAAGTTGTAATAAAAAATTCATAATTAATTATTTACTTGGACAAAAATTACAAAAAAATATGCATCACATCGGGACATGAGTCCTTTACTTATATCTAAAATATTATCATTTTATTGTGGTTAGGGTGGTTAGACAGACACCTACTTCTTATTTTTTCTCTCAAATTTAAGTACTACTGCATTGAAATTTTAAATTTTCACCAAATAGATTTTTATTTTTTTCTAAATAAACCTAGTAGTTCAAAAACTACATTCAATTTTCTACAAATTCTATTCTTACATATTTTTGAAATAATATAGATAACTTATTCAAATTTTTACGTCAAGTTGCCTAACTCTGATTTTTCTGAATTTTATTGCCACTTAAGGGCCTGTTTTTTCCATGATGATCCTGCACATACCCTTTATATATTTTATTATTATTTGAAAATAAGATGCATGTATTTTGAAATTCAAATGGAATTGGCTTTTATTTTGGAATTTAATAAAATTTAAATGAATAAAGTGTATTATAAATTTAAATGTTTTTAATTGAAAATATGAAAGAAAAAAAGATTTAAAATTAGAAATTGAACTAAAATCTTAAAATACAGTTATTGAAAAAAAAATTCACATGCAAAATTGAACTTTGCATTCAAATGAAACTTCAGTCAACAAATTGAAGAAATATCTTCAATCAAGATGAGAATCAATCAAATTTGAAATCTAGGAGTTAAAGAATTGATCTGGAGATCAATCTAAAAGAGGTGATCTCATTTTCTTGATAAAATCAATGCATGAAAGAAGAATCACACTGGAGAATTTTGAAATGGAGAGAGATAGAAAAAAATCCATTTTTGGTGTTCTTGAGTAAAAACATAAATGATAGAGTATTATTGAAGGGAAGAATTTCTATTTGTTTTGCCATTTTATTTGGATCTCCCCTTACCCAGACGCAGCCAGGAGAAAGAGAGGTCTGAAAAGATTGAATTAAGGAGTTACTGTTCTCCCCATGCAGCTAGGGAAGTCCCCATCCTATCCATATACAGTTGATTAAGGAAACTTGAGGGGTGCGCAAGGACTGGTGAAAGGTGTGGCTAGAGTCCACACCCCTCACACTCCATCTTTCCACGTAGCAGGGACAAGGACTCTCCAACCCACGCGGCCCAAGGGACTGGCTCCCATTCACCTGCTCACATCCCATGCACTTGGGAAGGTAGGAAGAGGGCACGACTAGGTGAGAAAGCACGCGTAGGGAGCAATCACAGGGAAGTCATCTTCCCTCTCTAATTTCCATGCATGAACAAAAAGCAGCAGGGAGACACCAGCAGGGCAGCAATATTGATACTTGGGTGACAGGGAGGTAAAGGCACATGGAGAAATAAGAAGAACAACAATCTGGGAGAAGAATTCAAGAACAGAGGACAAGAGTTGAAGAAGGAACAAAGGAAATTCAAAATCATTTCCAGAATTTAACAGGTAGGATCTTGAATAAATTAAACGAATTATTAATAGATTGAAATGGAATGCAACGTTATTTATTCATAGATCTTGAAAACTATTAAAATAATTTTCTGTTATTTTGAATTCTATTAAACCTTTAAATATCAAACTATGAATATTTTTATTCAATTTCCAGAATCCTATTGAAATTAGAAACAAAAAATACTAGGAAGAAATTTGATTTGAAAACACTAAGAAACAACCGATTAAATTTAGGAAGAGATGCAAAACTAGAAAACATCATTTACATTTAGATTTTAAAAGATCTTAAAAAGAAAACGATTGTTTTATTTCGATTTAAAAGCACTTTAAAAATGTTCCAAACAAAATATTTTTGATAAAAATCTCCTTTAAATTTTAAACAAAATTTCAAGATTGAGATTAAACTTAACAAAAATTGCAAACAAAACTATCAAAATAGAGACAAAATGAGTTATTTTAATTCTGTTTGAAAAAGTTATTATTTATTTTCTGAAAGTGTGTAAAATAGAAAATAAACCATTTAAATTAAAATACAATTTACTTAGAATCAAAAACGAACTTGAACAATATTAAATAGATGAGTACAAGAACAAAAGAACGTGTGCTCTTTTATGACTATATTTATATGTATTTAATTTGCATACTGGAGATACACCTTCTTATTTTGATTAATTAATTATTCGATTTTTAAATGTGAATTTAATATCTTTGGTTAAAAATGATGAAAGAACAATATTTTAAACTATTTTTGATTGAATCATGACTTTCGATAAATTGTTTTTGAAAGATTGTATTTGACTGATTGAAACAATGCATGCTTGATAAATGAACGTGCATGTTATGTTTTTGGGAAAGTTACCTTTCGGGACGGGTGCTGAATATGGGTTATTAGAGAGTGTAGTTTTGCTTTTCCAAAACTGCTTTATTTGCCGTGCATGATATTTTACTTGGCAGAGTAACTTAAGGACCATTGAAATAGATGGAATTATTGAACTCTCTACCATATCCTAGTATCGAACTTGCTTGTTTCTTAAATGATTTAGAAAAATGAAAATGCTTGTGGTTTTACTAGTTATACTAAGCATGCACTAGATTCCATCTTGCTCGTAAACTGCTTTTTGCTAAGCGATTTGTGCAGGGTCGGGTATTCTTTGAATGATTTAAGAATTTCGGGGAAGCGTAAGCTTCGAGTTTGGGTAGAAAAAGCGCTTGATCCTTGTTCTCATCTTCATTATTGAAGATTGGCTGTCGGATTGAAGATCAAAGGATGTTATCTTCTTTTATGTTTTATTTATTCATGAAATATGTATTGAAGAGCTTAAGGCGACTGAATGCCTAAGTCTCAAATTGTAATTGATATTAAATCTTCTATTGTAATATTATCCAAATTGTGTAATATGACACATGTATGTATTTAGAATGGAATTGTTTATGAATTTATCTTATCGACTTTATGTCGTTGTTTTGGAGTTGACTGAATTTTAATGATGTCTAAATGAATGAGTTGTCGACTTTATTTTGAATATAAATGATTTTATTTAAAGTTTTGTCAATGTTTGATTTAAAGAGTTCCACTCTTTACAACAAGATGATTTAGAATGCTTGTCATGAAAAATATCACAATGAAGAATATGTGGAAGTTTAGCAAATATTATATTAGCTATTTCTTATCCTCTCACCACAACACAATTGTTTGCAATATGACACTTTCTTGTGCATCTTGTGTACCCCAATTCTATTACAATTCTTATTTTCTATCCATGTATTCCATCCAACCACCACTTGTTCTATTTGTGCTTTGAATTTAGGGTTTAAGTCATATGATGGTTCACCAAGCATTTCCATGAATAATGTAGCATTTAGTGCTTCTTTTGTGTATGGAATGTGTCTTAGATGAGTTCTCTTTGAATCTATATAGTTAGTGCTCCAATGAACTAATGCCTCTTTATGGTATCATCAATTTTTATGGAATTTTTTTACACAATTCCTTAAATCATTGATTGTACTTGCATAGATCTCTCTGAAGAGTTTCTTATCATTTATAAAATTAACAATATTTTTATTAAACATTTTTGGATACTCAAATTCTACCAAGATATTTTTCTTTAATATTTTCCTAGTTTTATATTTAACTTTCCACCTTTATTCAAGTTAGAATACTTGTCTTTTGCTCTTCCTATAAGAGTGACTACAAATAGTTGAATCTTTAAGACATCAAATTATTGACATCCTTCACCCTCTAGAAAATCTCACGAGTGTCTAGAAGTGTCTTCATTTCTTGTACAAGGATTCACCAATAGATTCCTCACTTATAAATGATAATAGGATTTTCTAATATATTGGAACTAATTTGATCTTTGGTACTCACATATCTTTGGTCTTCACTTGAAAATTCATATGAGAAAAATATTTAAAACTAGAAATGATATTTTTAAGGACTTGATATCACCACCTTTGTCACCTAGAAGTTATAGTGTTTCTTTAGTCTATTGTTGAAGGGTATGCACTATAAAATTGCATACATGTCTTCAAAATTATTATATAATATTCTCTCCTATAGTTTAAATCTACACATAAAATAATTCTAGTGATAGCTTGGATCATAATTATTTGACCACATAGATTTAATCTCAATAGTGTTAACATTTGGTATATACATAAATGTTCCATTCATTTTGTTGATCTTCTCATATGATTTCTCAAACCTTCCACATATAAATGACACATCCATGTGATCTTCATTATGAATGCTCTCACATTTACACCACCTCATTTGTGCTTTGTATGTCTTCTTGAACCTATCTAATCTTCACATAATTTTCTTGACACATTATGTGCATTCTACATTGTTTTTGAAAAGATAAGCACCATGTACAAGTTGTTGTACCCTTTATACAAAGAGACCAAAGGGCCAAACAAGAGCTCGTTCAAAACAGGAATGAACTAGGAGAGGACAAACCAAACATAGGACAGCTGACAGACAGCTGTAAAACCAAAGATTAGGAAAGAATTCCAGAATCTGAGTGGACAAAACTGACACCCTTGACCTGAGGACCCAAAGAAGCAATAGATCGAGGGAGTCCTTTCTTCTTCCTCAACACCAAAGACCAAGAAGGCTCAGTATCCAAGTCCACTGAGCAAGGTGAGAGGAGTGGAACCTCATAAGCCATCAAGGGCAAAGAGCCATCACCACAGAAGGGGGACTGCTACACAGGGGAGGAGACATGAATTGTCAAAGGACCAACATAAGCATTTGGAGAAGTTCGGTCAGGCATAGTCATAGCAGTGCCAACAAGACGATCTATGGGTGGTTCCTCAGTAGGGAGGTCTGGGTGAGGAGCATAAACATTTTCATGAGTAGGCACAATGGGGTCGATCTCCTTAGAAGAAACATCCAAAGGAGCCACCGTGAGTTGATCCAAGAGAGCATCCTTCCACCAAGTCACAACATCCTTCTACATTGTTATTACCTATAACCTTCAAATGAATTCATCCTAGCTTTTGACTAGATATTCTATAGCACAAGGAATTACTCCATAAAGAGTTGCTACATGTTTCTCTACTACTAACATCTTTACCCAAAGTAACACATCTTTAAATAATTTGTAACATAAAGGAGTTAAGAACTTACTTCAAGCTTCATTGATTAATGAAAAGGTTAATATTGTGAATTGCAAGATGTATGAATTAATAGAACCTCTAAGCCCAACCCTTCTACTACACGCATCCATTTTGAATCCAAACAATTCAATTGAGTAATTAGTTTAGGTGTCCATGTAATAAATCACTTGTGAGTACTTTGTCATTGGAAAATCCATCTTGATAACCATTCCAACAAGTGTTTTGGAAATTTAACCCAAAATCATTCACGTGAGTGGTACCAAATAAATTATCATCCATTTTCAATTTTTTGTACCTCCTTATATATTAGCTTTAATAAAAATATATATTTTTATGCAAAAATCATTTTCATATTTCATTATGCATTTTTTTTCAAGACATTACACTAAATAGTAAAACCTCAAAGGATGTCTTGGCAATAAAACCAAAAATTTAATGATTCTACTTAGCATTTAAAGATTTCATGTATTTTATAATTATCTCCTAATTGTATCTTCTACATACTAGCTTCACAATCCAAGTCTCACCCAAAGCATGAGAAGAGTTAATTACCTTCCTTAGAGAATTGTACAAAAACACAAAATAGGACTATAGGACATTACTACTCAAGATAACACATTATATTCACACAAATAGAGTAAATATTCATATACAAAAACTTTTCCCCCTATTCTCACAAATAAGTGCATCCAAATTGTATAGAATAATTACATACACAAATATGTGTGATGTTCAAACATGTGTGTAACCTACATTTGAAACATAAACATGTGCACTTTATTTAACTTGTTACAAAGTTTAACAAGCTGCACAAGATGAAGCAAACAATATGTCTCAAGGAGATGTGGTCTCATCAATTGAAATGACTAAAAAATATTTTAAAATAGGTTTAATGAAAATACCTTGAAATTTTGTAACCCATGGAGTTGGCATGTGTAAGGTCTAACTTTGCAACCTTTACCAACATCCTACCAACTTAGCTAAAGTTAGAACTTTAGAACAAATAAACATCCATCATAATACAATTGAAAGTGGATTTTTGTGAAACATTGTAATTACTTGTGTCTTGATAGATATACATACAAATGTAAAATAAAATATAACAACAAAACTTAAAATAATTAAAGTATTTATTAGCCAACATAAACAAAAATATATAACAAAAATTACCATACAAAAGTTTGGACGTAGAAAATGGAAATCACTATCCGTTAATTTTGTATGTTATGTCAGAATAGCAAAGGGATGATTGTTTATATAGAGTGGTAAAACTAGAATAACAAACCAAAAGAACTATAAATAAATCCTTAAAAAAATTCCCCATTTTGCATATACATGTCTACCAGCGCACTTGCAACTAGATCTTCTGATAAAAATCCCCCTTTATGTTTTGATGGATGTTCTAACCTTGTTCCAAAGCTCCCATTTGGCATGGGCAGGAAGGGCGCCGACAAAGGTTGTCGATTTTGGATTTACACTAACCAGTTGCATATACTTGAAGGTTTCTGAACCCTTCAACAAATCCATTTTGTGCATATTCTACAACGATTGCATTCCATACAGCTTGCACCTGCACGTAAAATACCCACAAAACAAATCCCTGACATTGGATTAATTGAGCGGGAAGGGAGAGATATTTAAATTAAAATTATGCACAATTTAAAAGTAACCAGAGGCGGCAACGTTTAGAACAGTCACGGTTAAGCTGAAATTGATAGTTGATATATTATTTACGGGAAAAAAATAGACCGTACGGAGTTAGGAAGGTCAGAGAGAAGACAGACAGAATGGAGTCAAGAAGGTCATGAAGTCAAAGGGCTTAGTGTGTGACATTTAAGCCCAGCCACCATAATGGTCATTCAGTTTTGCCTGCTTTTCCTATGTGTAGATGGATGCATTTACCAGCATAGAAGTAATGATAAATACATTATAATATAATTATCTCTTCTGTTACAATACACATAGTGGTAATCATTCATTTAAGCAATAGAGGTTTGAGTTTCCTTCCCTCTCTTCATTCTACTATAACAGTGTTAGATCATATGACCTCTATTCTGTAGGTGCATATCAGATTGAAAAAAAATAGATTTACATTGTATGAGCTAGCATCTTTTAGTAAATAAGGAACACTAATTATTTTCCTTTCTTTTGCACATAAATATAAGTCTACATAGATCAAACAGCCTTGAGTATATTAAGATAGATATATATAATTTATTCAAAAAGAATACACTACTTTTAATAGTCTGCACTCCACAATAACTTAACAGCCTAAGCCTCTAGTTCAATCCAAGCCTTTAGCGAGTTAACAATCTACTTGAGGTCATACGAGGGAGCGTATAATTATTTGTCATTTCCTAAAACTATGACATCCAAGAAATTATGTATATAAACAGACATTTACTTTCTTACAAGCCACCATTTTGCATGTGGCTTTCGAAATTCCACATCACAGTAGTTCTCTTTCATTTTATTATGATTTAGGTGAAATTTCATTCAGAACGCATTCCTTTAATTTTACAAATACATAACACCACAAAAATAGTAGTTGCATCTTTTCAAACCTGCCAAATAAAGACCTCAGAAATCTGGAACTACACATTCATATACACATACACTTTTGCCATATTTCTTTTGATAGAGCAGTATGATGCTACCTTTAAATTCAGAATGCCCACTATATTTTTCCTACCATATAAGCATAAATATTCTTAGAAAACAAAGGATGTACTTATTTCCATTCAACAACACAAAACAATAACTATACACTTATGTGATTACAACAAAATATATATTATCCTTTCTTAAACAAATGAATACAAAGGTAGGAAATTTATTTTCAGATATCACATTCATTCTTTCAAAATGAAACACATACTTTCTTAAGTAAAGGAATAGTGAAAAAAAAAATGCATTTAACAAGTAATAGTTTCACTCGTATAGAGTTACAAGCTCATACAAAATATACACCACTTCCATACATATACACTTTTATCCCATTTCTACCAGTATAGGTAGTTATATTTTTGTGAGGTTAGCTTCACCTCATAGACATAACGATAAGACACATTAGGTGACCATCCCCAAGCTAGAAGTATCTTCATAACTTTCTCCAACCTACACAAAGCACAAATATATTGTCCATAGCCAAGGTAGTGCTCTCCTCCCAACCTTTGGTTGGAAAACCAACCACCCCCGAGCTAGGAGGAAACCGAGGGAACCGGGTACAAAAAAAACCAAGCAAAACAATATTTACACACATACACAAAATTATTTTCACACCCACCCAAGGGATTTTCACATTATAACTTTAGGATTACATCAAGGATCCAAAGTGGGGAATGGAGGGTGGACTATGCACTCCATATGGGGACTCATAATAATAGCAACAAGAACAAATCAATATAATACTCCCATCATTTCACATGCAACCCTTCTTTTAATATCTCCTCTTTCTCCAAAACCCATACCACCAAAACTATTTCTACCATTTCACAATTACATATGGGTACTCATACCCTTTTTGAGCCTCTCCTCTCAAGGAGGGATTATATTTCCCCATGGAGGTTCCTAATCCATACCATCCCCAACGAGGGATGCTCTTCCCAAATTTTGGGTGAGCCTATCCCTACACAACCCTTTTCCCATCACATTAACCACATTCAACAACACAAGAAACAAGAACAAAAAGCATTTTGAAATAAACATATAAGCAAAACACAAGAGATAAAATACCAAGCAAATTTGTACATACACATATTATCTTTCAAATAAAACATAATGAAATAGAGAAAGTGGTGAATCTACCTCAAAACCAAGCTTAGGGAAGGATGAGTTGAGGATCCACACAACTCAACTTCTTTCAATATTTTCCTTCAATCTCCTCCACCCCCAAAATTCAACCAAAATCAAGAATGCCAAAAAGAATCCCCATGACCCTTCTTTTGAGTTTGTTTTATAGGAACTCAAGTTTGAATTCCTTTGAATAGGGAGCTGACATTTGTCAACCTCTCATTCACTCCCCCAAGCACACTCACCCATGTGTTCTCACACATGTGTGAGAACTTGGGAGTTTTTCAGGGCAACTTGGGGAAGTGGGGATGGAAAGAGACTAGTCCCCATCCCACTTCCCAAAACCTTATTTTCGTCAAACCTTTTTAAGGCCTCAAAAAAAGTGCCCAATCTTGAGGTTGACCCAAGATTTTGAGTTAAAAAGGTACCTAAACCATAGGTACCTGCCTTAGGGACCTTAAAACCATAAACACTTAAAAAATATCACTTTCAATCCCCTAAAAGTGCCTAAAAGTTCAAATCCGAGTTTGTCCACTTGGATGGACAACTCACCTCCTAGATGGAATGATATGGCAATAAAAATCAATTTAATAGCATTCACACTGTACATCACAAATAAAATACATCACAGAATGAAACTATAGTCCTTCAAAATGGACTTCAGTTTGGTTTCACTAGTTCAATTACTTAGGGTTCCCAAGGGTCACCTCCAATTTCCATTGGCCATGGAAAGTGTACCTGCACACTTGATGCAAACGTTAATCCATTCAAGTAAATCATATTGATATAAAAATAAAACCATTGCATTCAAACAAGTTTCATAATTTACATAGCATAAAGATCTAATAACATAATTGAAAAATCATTAGCACCTATCTTATCCCATTTTCATTAGCCATAATTTTTATACTCATCCAATTGCAAAATGATTGGTTTGCATCACTTGTTTCATTCATTCATCATTAAATTTATAGATTCAAATTAAACAACCTCAATAACCAGCATAAAATTAGAGCAATCATCATAATCAAATTACTAAGCATGTAGCATAATCAAAATTAAATTATTATATGTACTTAAACATTTAAATGTCGTGTCATCAATGGTATCAATAGGCATAGACAATAATCAAATTGAAAATAATCCAAGTACTAGATGTAGCATAGGGGTGGGCCTCACATCCTCCCCCTCTAGGAATAAACTTCGTCCTGGAAGTCTTTCAAGTTGTGAAGGAGGAGTTACCCCCACCAATTTATTTCCTAATCACTTTATCCTTACGTTTATCCAAGTCAAACCTACATGGACATTCTATAACTTTATGTCCCACTTCTTGCATAAGAAATAATACCTTTTGAGTTTTACTTGAGTTGACAACACCTGATTAACTTGAGATGACTTAGGTCTATCCACATCAAGGGGTCCCTGAGAACCTTGGTATGTTCCTACTAGATCCACACCATGCTCATGGGGCATTTGGTCTATGTGAATACTTGTTGCTCAACCTACCTTTAAGCGACCCCTGGGTGTACCTTGTTGACATTTTCCTCTCCAACCTTGCCTTTGTTGTTGTTTGGTAGCCCTTGTGACCTTGGATGGAGTCTATGGAACTCTTGATGAGTCCTATGAAGTGTCCTTCGAGTCCCCTTTGCTAAAAATGTTTGCATTTGAAAGCTCCTAGGATAAACCATATGAGTAAGGTCTCTTATCCTTATGTTTAGATTTCTAATGGCTTATTCTACCAAAAACCCTTTCATTGTGAAGATGATTCACTTTCTGCAATAATCACATGTATCATTCCTCAAATTAAGCACCTATGAGTTCATGTTGTCCTAGATTATGAGGTTCATCCATATTCCTCTTATGGGTATCATTTCCAAGAGCCAAATAAGGGTCCTTGCTACCTCATTGATTTTCTCCACCATTTTATTTTGTAAGAGGTTGAATTTGTTTGTCATGATGAGCTTCGATTTTTGGAGGTAACCTCTCTTGAAGAAATTCGGTCATTTCTTATATCACATGAATAATTTGAGATTTTTATTCTAATGGGGGTCCTTGATGAGCATCCACTAAAGTATGAGGGCTAAGATGGGATGGAGGAGGGTGTGTTTCCCTTGAATCCCTACCAATTCAGCATGTTTTTCCTAGCCATTCCTATAGAAAAATGAGAATTTTCTAGTCAATCCATAAGCCTCTTAAACCATTGTGTCGAAATTCAAACATTTCAATTTCATTAGTTACAAATTTCCCACTAAATGTAATTGATGATCCCATTCATGCATGTACAATATGAATGAACTACCTATAATACAAGTTTAGACAAGAATTGTATTATGAGGTTTGGTGCAAAGTTTAACAACCACCACTACTTCATCCATCAGAATTTCACTAAGGCATTGCTTAAAATATGACTTGAAGGACCCACTTCAATATTATCTATCTAATCATTCCACTAATTTTAACCCTTTAAAGAGATACTCACATGATATCCACATATCTAATAGAGATTTTAAAGAATTCTAGTTCTATTTTTTTTTTTTGCCTATTCATAAAGGAACATGAAAACACAATTGACCACTCCACTCGATAAAGGGAATTTTCCAACTTTTATCATAATAATGATTATTCACCCAAATCTATACCTAAGAAATGTCCAACATGCTCATCTTTATGTCATGCTTTGATGGGTCTTCCATATATTTACCATGTAGAATTATAACTTATTTCATTGAAAAACAACCTAATTTACATATACATTATTAGTATGTAACAATCCTTGTATATTCCACTTTCTTAGTATAAATTATAAGAATTAGATGTAATCGCATACACTCACACATATGCACCATGAGGTGATAAATATATAAGTAATGAAAATCCACACATAGTGAACAATTATGAAACAAAGTATCATGTATTGACAAAAAATCATGAAGAGTTCATATATCATGGACTAGATTAGTCCCAAATGCCTAGTTTAGCCACAACTTGTATTAAAGTGATAGTATTTCATTCATGCCTCATTATCTAAGGCAACCATGTCTTCTTCCTTTATATAGATAGGTGTTGACCTAGGGAGTGTTTTCCCATGAGATGGCTTTCTTTTATCCTTCTCTTGCTTCAGTTGCTTTATAGCCATAGCTAGTGTTTTCATATCAGAAATCTTTGGTTCTTCAATTTGTGGCCTCTTCTTAACTCTAGTCATTGGTACATATGCAATTTTTGTCTTCTTGGCTCATTTCCACATTTGTCTTGCTAACATATCTTCCAACATCTCTAACACCAAGAAATAGCATTTCTAAATTAGGTGTAAACTCTTGGCTACAATGGTTAAGACTTCACACTAGACTTAAAAATTCATTATTTAAAGGTTTAGACGTCATACATATTTTACGTACTTACAAATAAACATGATAGAAATAAATCTTATATAATAAAATTGATATCATCTAGAATTCTCATAAAAATATTTTACTCATATATTGAAAGAGCGAGTGCACCACCTACAATACTAGTTTTGAGTAGGTTTATTGGTAAAAAAAGTATGTATTTCTAGGGTATCATAAATAAAATTAGAAACCCCTTTACTTCTTGTCTGCCAAGTGGTGGTCATGAAAACCATCTTTCATAATCCACATAAATGAGATAGGACACCTTAAACATTATTACCTAGGGTTCAATTAAGCAGTTAGAAGTATTTGTACAAGGTGGAAATGTTATATCGACTTTATTCTTTAATTAAACATAGAGCAACTCCTATTTGGCTATTTAGTCTAACAATCAAGTTCAATCTCATTCATGATGAGCTTCCATTAATAGTGTGTATTTCCTTTAAATTGTTATGACTACCCTAGAGTCACATAAATGTTACACGTAGCATATAAGTTTTGTAAGATTTTTATCATGAAGATCCTTATATGACACTATGCCCAATTTTTTAAATCTTTTATATTTTCTTCAAAAGGGGTCTTGAAATCATTTTGTCATTTTTCCTTAGTGTGACTACTAGGTATGGAATAATTTCACAATAAACCTTCTACTTTTCCTTATGCGATTCCAAATATGCACCTTTTCCCTTGGAGTGTGAAAGACTCACATTTTCTCATATTACTTGAGGCAGGGTGTAGCCAAGGAGCACACTCTGGGTCATGTGGTTGGCATGCTCACTCCGCACCACATGAGGGCTATTGTTATAGCCAGACGATGTTCCCTCCTTCCTTGTTTGGTGGCTAGTACTTAGTCACACAGTGTTGTATTGTGCAATTTTGAAGATTGAGGACCTCCTATATGATTATTGATGATTTTAGATTGACTTTGAAGGCCGACATTTTGTTTATGTTTGATTTTAATTAGTTTATCCACATTTTGTGATCTTATTCTCTTGTAGTCCTCATGGTTACATTTGATTTAGTGTTGACATTGCGTGCATTTCTTGCTTTATTGCTGAAATTGAATCTTATTTGATCTTTATTTTATGACTATGGTGGCTAAACTATTTTTTCTTTATTGTTTTCGAGGTCTGCCATGTGTCGTATTGTGATTCCTCTCCAAGGAAGTATGAGGCGGACTTGGTGAGTGTAAAAGAGGAAGAAGATGCAGGGAACCTTGAGGATGGGGGTATGTGAGGCTGTTTTATAGCTAGGACCCACTACCCACCTATGTGTGATGACTATCTCTTGGAGGCTAACCACCTTATACAATAAGGGATAGGTCATTGTGGTCTTGCTTGGATGATCTCACCATGTGTGTGTGGCCTAACACCATCAAGCCACTGAGTGTGAGATATGGATAATGTGAGATGGATATTGGCTCTTGGCTCATGGATTTTGTATCATGGATTAGTATGTTGCTTTCCGGTGTCCAGATGGACCCTTGTGTATCCTTGTGATGTGAATTTGTGTGTGAATGTAATGAGTGTGTGTTAAACTTGGGATTTTGTGCCTTGGGGAGTGATACATCATGTTTTTTTGATTATGAAGAGGTGTTATTTGAGGGTCTTTGCCGAATATGTGGTGAAATTTTGTGTTGAATAATGCATTAAGTGGAATGCCTTGTGTGTTAATGATGATATTAACAAAAATATTTGCTCCTTGTGTGTGAGTATGTTATGTTTTTCCGGAGGTGTAGCATTTCAAGATAATGAATTGGCTTGAATGATTGGTACTAATGTGTTATGTTTCCACCCTAGTTTGTGATTTTTAGGTTGTCATCTTTGAATCTTGGTGATGAAGGTAAATTAATTGGTTATGCTTATCTTATGGACTTAGTGTTATGCATTGATTAGTGATTTTTATGAGATGATTGTTTGTGATGCAATTAGTGTCATAAATGATATAATTGATGTTACAAGGTGAGAGGGACGGTGTAGCATCACTCGCTCTCGAGCGCCCTACTACACTGCAACTTCCTCTCATGATGTGGATATTTTGGATATAGATATGTTGTTTCGACACTTGGTTTTATGCAGGATTATAGGTACCCAAGCTTCGATTCCACCTACACTGTCAGGACAGGGTGAGCCTCATAAATTCCAATGGGTATGACGTGGAAACACAGAGTTGACAAGAAGGGTCCCCAACCTTTCCATCATCCTCGATGAGCATAAGTACCCCCACCTTGGAATCCTTCGGTATGGTTTTCATGTATTGACAGTTTTTTTTTTGGGTGTCTTTCATTATTTGATTATGTCGTGATGTTATTGTTGGAGTCGATGTTTTTTTCATATGTGTTAGCCTTGCGACTTCTAGGAGTAAGTCAAATCCTTGGGGGGGAGGATGTAGTGCCCCTCCATCTATGTTTTCTTTGGGTTGCTTCCGACTCGCTTGTAAATTTGGTTTTTGATTGGTATTGTTTGGTTGTTTGATCATTGAGTCATGCTCATGAATTTTGTTTTGTTAGATTACTACATTAAATTTAAATTGTCAAATTGTAGGCTTTGACTAATGAAGATAAAAGCCTTTATTAAATCAAAGAATCAAATTAAATTAAACATTATGGAAGTATTTATTTAATTATAATAAATTAACATTTATTGTTTAAGCAAAATATTTAAATAATATATATATATATATTATCGTGTTTGTGTAAACAAACTTAAAAAAAAATAAACTAATAAATTAAATTATTAAATTATTAAGAAAATTTTATTAATTAATTATTAAATTAATTTGAAGAGGATACATATTTATTAGCTTATACTATTATTTTATTAAAGATGAAAAAAAGTAAATAAAACATAAATTGGTATTTATAAATAATGTTTATTTTCAAATTTAATATAGTGGACTAATAATCCACTTATTAATAAAGTTTATTTTAAATTTAAAGTATTTTGATGAGAGGTATTTAATAAAGTATTATGTTTGAAATGATAAAATTCAAAAAAATAATATAAGTAAAAGATTTAACCGTAGTGATTTATTTAATTTAATTTTTTTTTTAAAGTATGACATATTGTGAATGGGTAAAATATTAAAAATAAAAGGGGGAAACTTATTTTCGTAGCAATATGATTTATTAAATTTAGTAGTGGAGTTAGGTTTCTAATTTTACTAAATGTAAAGATTACCCTCGAGGTGGTAAAACAGGTGAAAAGTGAATTGACGGGTGGAGGAAAAGAATTTAGGAATTTGCCACCTGTTTTGTTTGTTATCGAAAAACTTTAGAAACTCATCTTTAATTTATTTTGGGGAATTCAGTGAAATGATCATTCGAGAATTGTCAAAGAAAAATTAGTTTTTACTCTATAGAGGCCTCTGGTAAAAGTTAAGAAGAATTTTATAGCCAAGAGGAATTTGGAGGAAGCTGTTTTACAAATGAGAGATTGACTCAATTGTGTCACCACCTTCAAACTTCATTTCATAGGTATTAGCATTCACTTGTGGTTTTGTTTCTTGTTCTAAAGAATTTAATATGGTTACTTAGTCATACATTATCTCCTCTGTTCATTTATAAAAATATATATATAAATATAAAAAGGAAAATGTTAATGTAATGGTTCAAAAGGATAAAGATTTAAATTATTTTATTTAAATTGAAAGTTATAAATTTTAAGTGACGAGATTTATTAATATTAATTTATATAAGCGTATTTTATCTATAAGTTATTAAATTAGGATTACAAGGCCATTTAAAAGTTAGAAGCAGAAATAACAAATTCTAAATAAAAATATGTAAAAAGGTTAAGATTTATATCTACCTTATATGTTAAAAGAGATTTACCTTTTATTATTTTGATTTTCTTCCTAAAATTATATATTATTTATATTTAAAAAAAAAAACATATATTGACATCTGTTTGGGGACGTCTGAGTGAAAAGAAGTAAATGGAAACAATTGTGTTGGTCTCATTTCCCTTAAATCTCCAAAAAAATAAAATAGAATTATATATATATAAATTATTTTACAATTGCTATATGGATTTTAGAAGATTCCCAAATGGCCATAGTAAACCAAAAGCTTATAAATCTGTGAATCGTGTTTTACGCTCTCCAGTATTATAAATTATTTTTACACCAATATTTTAGGGCAATGTTATTAATAAATGATGTTAATATTCACGTTATGACAACAGAAAGTTAAAATCTTTAAATACATTAAGAGGTTATAATGCTGGAATGGAATAAGAGGTTATAATGTTGGCAGTTTGAATTTTAACCCGTGTAAATAATACTGTTGGTGTTAAGGTTTTTTAATAATAGCTTTGAGTGTTTATTTATTTATTTTTAATAAATAAATGATAAAATATTATTTACTATAGTATTCTCGTGATTTCTTTATCTAATTTTTGGTGATTTTAAAAATAATATTAGTTTTGAGAACAATATTATCCTAAATATCAATCTCCATTGTATAATGTATTATAAACCTTTTTTTTTATGGAAGGTAAATTAATATTAGTGTTAATAAAGGATTAATTATATTTGTGTGTATTTTTATTTTTATTTTTATTTTAAGTATATGTTTATATTTATATATGTAAACATGATGAGTGACTTTTGTTATTTAAAGGGTAAAATGTTGAGTAAAGAAAGAACTCTATTGGAGAAGGTTAATATAAAAGTTATGATTATTTTATGGTGGACAAAAGTAATTGAATTGTTTTTAGTTGATATAGAAAAATTAGCAGTTCAATGAGGAAATTGATTAATTTGTGAATAGTTATATTGTGACATTAGCGATTAAAGGATTGTTAAATAAGAAATTGAGATTATCTCTTACTAAATAATAAATACCGATTGTTCAATGGTTGAGTAGTAACCTCACTTTCCAAGTGGTTCCTTTTTTTGTATAATGGTTGGTTATATGAATAGTCGAAAGATATGTTTAATTAGGCGACTTAGATTATCCCTTGTAAATATTGAATGTTGGTGTATTATAGTTCCATCAAGGGGTAACTATTCCAATTGCGTAGGTAAAGCTATTTAGTTCTAGTGGTTAATTAATTGGATAATCTTTCGTTTGAATTTATGGTTGTTGATTGTTAATCTGGTTGTATTGTTGAATTGTGAGTGGTTGATTATTTACATTGTTCTTTTAAAAAATTGTACCATGGAAGTGTTAGTTGATTGTAGTATTGTTTTGATGGTTCCAATTGATGGGTTTTCCTCTTGAGTTGATTTTGTCTTGAGGGGATTTTATATGTCAAAGTTTTGTGTTGGAACTGTGTTGCTTCGTTTTACCCTCATTTGTGGGTTTGTTTTTTTGGTTAGTCATTCTTCTTGGGCTTCTAGAGGAGGGGAAATAATATGTTGCTTCCTAGTTGGTTTTCATTTTGGTTTTGTGAATGGTTTCTCTTATGCTCGTTTTGATTTTGGTGGGTTTAGCCTTGCACTTGGAAGTTACTTATTTATGGAATTCTAGTGTGAGATGGTGCATGCCTCACTTGATGTATTTACTTTTTGGCCTAGATATTTTGTGCAAGTTGACTTTCCCATTTGTGATTATGAGTCTTTTGTTTTTAGTAGGGGGGTTGATAACCTATGGAGATCCACATTGGGTAACCCATATCAAGCCTATGTGATGAAACTCCACCCTCTAGCAACCTTGTGTGTTTTTTGTTTTCCCTCGTTGTTCTTATGTTTGATGTTTTTTCTGTCATGGAGTCTTGTAGCCATTGTTCACTTGATTGTTTTGGTTGAGGGTCTTTCTTGTCATCTCCTATCATGGTGGGTGGATCTTCGGACCCACATGGTCGGGTGGAACGTTCTATGCACCCCATTGGGACCCCAACCGAGGATCGAGATGTGGAGATTTGTGCCACTGGTGATGACTTCAGAGATGTGTTGTAGATGGATACAGTCTTAATAATTGCATCCTCCTTTTTAGTTGTATTACCCTATCATATTGTATTGTTCTTGTTCATGTTGGGGATCACTTTTGTATTATTGTAATTCTTATACAATATAATGAAATGAAATGGATGTAATGTATTATGTACCTTTTACCCCTTATGTGGTTGATGATTCGTGGTAGCTATTATTTGATGTGTTATATCTATGGAATTATGCTCCATTGAGTTGGTTATCAGAATTAAGTTAATCATGTTATGTTGAATTATCATTTGTGGATGTTTCGTATTGATGGTTTATAAAGTAATCTTGGAATTTGTTCATTATCGTTATGGTATTAGTTTAGGTTTTTTTTGTAATGTCATCTTGTGTACCCCAGAGGACGTTGTTGGTATTGTAATTGTATAACTGCAATAAATTTGATGTATGTTCATATTCATCTTGTGTAATGTTTCGCTTTAAAAAAAAAAATTGTAGTATTTGTTTTCCTTTGGGGTTCACACTGCGGGGCGTTACAGATATACCCATGATCATTATCTAGTTGATGATAGGAATCTCAACATCTCCATATAGTAGCCACTGCAACTATATTCAACCCTTACCATTTTGTGGCATATAATAGTTTATGTGATAAAACTAGTTGGATAGGATATCATTTGAGGGCCTCTCATCCTTGTTATTCATTAGCCTACCTTAGATGGGTAGCTAAAGAATTTTATATACATCCTCTAGTGTCACTATCATATTTCTATTGGAAGACAAAAGGTAGAGGTGTCTACATCCCATCGCTCCATGAAGGGCATCAATATTATATTATGGTACCTCAAGGTGGGAATGGTGTAAACCCACAATAAAACCAACATCACATAAATGAATCTACTTATCCATAAACAATAGAGGGGCATAGTCATGGAGAAGACTATATAACTGAACTCTTGGGTGCTCCCACCATAAGGCAATACATGTCATCTAAAAAATATATTTTTTCATTAGAACCATGCATAAAATGATAAATAAAAAATAGATAACAAATTTCAAATTATAATACATTATGCCTAGTTAGGGGCACCATAGTTACACTAGGGATCCCATCATGGTCTAGGGTTCCATTCTTTGTCAAGGGCACCCTCATGGGTCAAGGGTACTAGACTTGGTCAAGGGCACCCCATTCTTTTATAAAAAAAATTAAAAATAGCCTAAATTAAGATACTAACTATATGAAAATGAAAAACAGCTTACCTCTTATATTGATCACTAGATGTGGTTATCATTGTGGCATTTTTTCTTCTAGGAATGTTTAACTTATCAAATAATGTTCTCAAACTACAAAACTCAAAGTGAATTAAAAAAGGTGGAACTATCATCTTGATTTCAAACAAATAAGAATCATGTGCTATTAAACATGAAACCTATCCATGCAATAGTTCAGTCTAGATTATGATTGAAAAAGAAAAAATAAGTTTGGTTTCTTCTCAATCTATGCCCACAATGATCATTGGGAGAGAACTAAACTTTGTAAATGGATATACGGACTTCTAGATATCCCCTATATTTTTGGAGGTAATTTTAATATGATAGAAAATATGGAGGACAAGTCTTGAGGAAACATAATGGGATGGAAGGGTAATGAAAAATTATTCTAGTTCAAAATGAAAAAAAAAAATTAACCTTTTTTATCATCTTGAAGGGGACAAGAAAGGAAACCAACATATTTGGTTTACCTAGTGCAACTACCAAAAGGGAAGCAAAAGGATTGATTGCAGATTATATATATTTTATGCAAAATGGAAATTTTTAGCTTTGACCAAATATATGATGGATTTAGAATCAAGGTTACCCCCTCCTCATCATCCATTCTCTTCCAAGATTCAATTATCTAAGGAGAAAATCCAAGTTAATAAAAAGTAAAGTAAATTCATACTTGTTAATGAAGCTACCATTCTTATAGAAATTAACAAGTGGTTGTTAAAGCATAAACCTACCACTAAAAGATTGGACAACAATGTCAAAAATTGACAAATTAGTTATGACACTATTAGACAACAGAAAATTAGAAAATGAACTACAAGAAGGCCTAGTCAAACTAGAAAAGGAAATTCAAATAGACCCTAAAGCTTAGGATTGATTGGGGAGTTAATAGTAGTAAAATGAAAATTGATAAATCTACAAACTAGGAAGATTTGAGTATTAAAAAAAAGAGCCAAAATAATTTGGATAAACAATGGGGATAAGGGTTCGAAGTTCTTCTTTAGGTACATTAAATATAAGATTACAAGGGAGCAAGTGGATCATATTTGGGATGATAACAAACTACTAAGTCATCCTATGGAGATAAAAAAGAATTTTCATAGTTTTTATAATACTTTGTTCTCAACTGAAGGGAACAACCCTCAAATCCATGCTACTAGAAACAAATATAAAAATCTCATCTATAGGAATATAATTGAGGATATTGAGAAAAATATAAATAGGAAAATATCCAAAGAAGAAATTGTAAAGGCTATTTAGAATCTCAATAATGAGAAGACACTTGGAGTAGATGGGCCCCCAATTGAATTCTATAAAAAAATGTAGATTTGATTAGTGATGATCTGCTACAAGTTTATTTAAGTCATATGAAAAAGGCTCATTAGGGTGTAACAAATCAATAAATGAATTATTAAAATTCTTCATAAGGAGTGGGATAAGACATTAATTAAGAAATGGTGGCCTATGCCCTACTTAATGTCTCATACAATATTTTCTCATAAATCTCATCCTTTATACTTGTGGATATCCTTCCTAACTTCATTATCTCTACAAAAATTGGATTCATCGAGGGAAGATACATTTTGGAAAAACTGATAACCAATTGGGAATTGATGGAGTGGGCTAGAACCTCTAACCAAAATATAGGCATGCTCTTATTAGATTTTTAGAAGGATTATAATAGGGTTGAATGGTTATTTCTAGTGATGACACTTGAAGCGTTTGGCTTCCCCAGTGGATTTTGTCATATGGTAAGAAATCTATTAAATGATGTTGTAGCTAAAATTTACATTAATGGATCTTTGTTTTACCACTTCCCATAAACAAAATATTATTGGGGATCTTTCCAATAATGTTTGTTGGATCTAATGTGTTCAAGAGATCATAGAAAGCATGATAAATCTTTAAAATTTAAAGCTCATTCATTGAAAAGTAAGCTTCCTATAGAGAAGGCAATGTTTTGGCACTAATGAGTTGGTCACATTCATGAGAAGGGTCTTAGATCCCTAAAAAGTAAGAGACTTATTGAAGGCCTTGATGTTGTAATCTCAAGTTTGATATTTGTGAACATTGTGTTTATGGAAACCAACACAATGTTTCTTTTTATTTTAGTTTTCATAAGTCTTCTGGTATATTCATGCGATTGTGTTTGGTTCTATGAATGTTCCTTCATTGTCAAAATATGTATATTTTTTGTTTCATAGATGATTATAGTAGGCCATTTTTTAATTTCCTCATAGTAAATCTAAAGTCTTTAGTCAATTTAAGGATTTTAAAGCCTTAGTAGAAAATCAAACTAGTAGACAGATGAACAGTTTGTGGACTGACAATGGAGATGAGTTTTTTTAGTAGAATTTGACAAGTTCTATAAAGATCACGGGATTGAGAGACATAAGATAACATCATACACCACACATTAAAAGGGATTTTTAGAGAGGATGAAAGAGGAATTGATGGAGAGGGCTAGGAGTATGATGAGTGGTGCTAGTCTTGAGTAGAATTTTTGGGCTAAACTAGTAGCCATTGCATGTTATATAAAAAGAAGATCTCCTGCATTGGATCTTATTGAAAAGAAACCCATGAAAGTGTGGTTTGGTAAAAATCCTTCATTGAGACATCTCAAATTATTTGGTTGTGAAGCTTATGTTCATCTTCTGATTGAGAAGAGGTCTAAATTAGATAAAAGGGTAGTTAAATGTATCTTTATTGACTATGGTGTCGATTTGAAGGGGTACAAGATTTGGGATCTAGAGGCTCAAAAGGTTCTCTACAACAAAAATGTAACCTTCAGAGAGGAAACCTTTCATTGTTGAGCTATAACTAGAGAAAGAGGAGAAACAAAAGGAGGTAGTTGAAATTAAACCTACTCCTATGAAAGGTGAACTATGCACTCTTATTGGACCTAATAATGAGGAGAGATCAAGAATATCTATTTATTTTGAAGAAGAATAACTTCAACATAAAAAATTGAGGAGATCTATGTGTGTTAGGCAGAAACCGAAAAGGTTTGGTTATTCCTTGTTGGATTCTAGTTTATTTTTTTCTTTGATTTATAACATTAATGAGCCTATGATTGTTAGAGAGGCTATGGGTATGAATGATGTAGATTCTTGGATGAAGATATGGCTTCATTAAACAAAAATAAAACTTGGGATCTCATACCCTTACCTTATGGACATAAACACCTTGGTTCTAGATGGGTGTTCAAGAAGAAGTATGGTATTTATGGGAATTTTGAGAAGCATAAGGCATAGTTGGTCACTAAGGGATATTCTCAAGTGGAGGGAATTGACTATGGTGAGGTATTATCTCCTATTTTGAAGTTGACATCTATTTGGGTCCTGTTATCAATTGCAACAATGTATGATTTGGAAGTGGAGCAAATGGATGTAAAGATAGTAATTCTTCATGGTGACTTGAAGGAAGAGATTTACATGACAAATTTTGTTGTAAAAGGTAAAGAAAATATATTTTGTAAACTAAAATTGTCTCTATATGGTTTGAGATAGTCTCCTAGAATGTCATACCAAAAGTTTGATACCTATGTATTGTCATTGGGATTTTTGAGATCTAAATTTGATCATTATGTGTATTATAAATTTGATAATGGTAACATTCTCATGATTATTTTATGAATAGATGATGTGTTGTTTATTAGGAATGGTAAAAGCATGATTTCATATTTAAAGTCTCAATTGTTAGCATAATTTGAGATGAAAGATCTAGGTGCAACTAGGTATATTCTGGGGACGGAGATCAAAAGAAAAAGGGATTAAAAAAATATTTGGTTAAGAAAGAGAAAGTATTTGAACTCAATGTTGGATAGATTCAACATGAAATATTGTAGATGGTTAGTTATTCATGTAATTTATGAGATGAAGCTTTATGTGAATGATTGTCCAAAATCTCTTATTGAGATGGAGTACATGACTAGAGCACCATATGCAAGTGCTTTTGGATGTTTGATGTATGATATGGTATGTATGAGGCCATACATTTCCCAGGAAATGAGAGTACTTAGTCAATTTATGGATAATCTTGGATGGGTACTTTGGGATGCAATTATGAGAGTGTTTAAGTACTTTTGGGGTACATCCAAGTATACCTAATTTTTACATGACTATCCTACTAGACCTTGAAATTTAGTGAGTATTCATGGATACATGGATGCATATTAGGAATGCGACATTGACAATAGACAATCCACCAATGGTTATGTGTTTTTGATATTTTTTGGTGAAAGCAGTTGGATGAGTAAGTAGTAGGCTCTAGTCATTTTTTCCAAAAAAAAAGTAGAGTATATAGAAACTACTCATTCTTATAAGGAGCCCACTTGGCTTAAGAGATTGTGTTCTAATAGTGTCATAGATATAGAACAAATTACTATATGTTGTGATAGTCATAGTGCCATTTTTAGAAAAGAATCCTACTTTCCATGCCAGAACAAAGAACATTTATGTTTAGTATTTTTTTGTTCATGATATGGTAGAAGATGGAAAGGTGAATTTGGAGAAGGTTGAAACTTTGGTTAATGTTGCAGATGCACTAAAAAAACTAGTGAAAATAGAGAAGTTTAGATGGTGTTTCAATTTTATGGGCCTTAGCACCCTATGATTTAATTTCATATGACTCTTGCAAGTCTTTGACAAGTGGGATAATGTTCGGATTAGGGTGCCTCAACCTTAGAGTTTTAACATTTATTTTGTTATTATTTTATGTAATTATTTATTTTCTTAAGTTAATTTTCTACCCAATTGTTGTCACTTTGTGCGGCCTGCATTTGAGGTCGAATCCTACATGGAAGGTGACATGCAAAATTTGTAAGCTAAATTTATCAAGGTATGCATCCACTTTGGAGGACCTAGATTTATTGCTAAATTGGTGGTATTTTTCATAATTTTCTATGTAACAGACTATGACAACTTGCTATGTTAGTTTATGATAGATTATGATCATGGAAGATTCATGTATGCTAGATTGTCAATTAACTATGACAACTGGGACCCATATGACCAGGTCACCCACACATGCAAGGAATTTGCATGCATGTAGGCTCATTGCACATGCAGTGGTGGCTAATTTTGAGGAGACAAGTTTAAGGAATAAAAGATTTCCTTAGTTATGAGTTCTAATTATGACATCATATCATAATGAACTAATGTTCACACATGGGTGTGGATTTTGTTTATGGCATGCTTTTCCACATTATCATCTTATTGAAAGGTTATAAATACTTGTATACTTAGTGCAATTAAAGGGTGTAGAGTTGAAGTTTTGTAGATACATCATTATGATACCATAATTATTCTAGATTTTTGTCCTAGTATCTAAAATTGTGAGAATTTCTCTTGAGATTATACTATAACTATTTTTTTTAATCAAAACATTGTATGCCTATATATATTTATATTAATAATAAAATTTGCACAAGATTTTAAATTTTCATGGCTCTTAGTATCCAATAGCTTTCCCCTGATCCCTCCAACATTACAAAAAAGAATTTGATAATGTCAACTTTTGGTCCAATACCCTAGAATCTACAATATGCTTTTGATGCCAAGAAAAAGTCAACCAAGGCCTATTCTGATTAGCACATTAGCAATTATATTTATAAGGCAGGCTATAATTCCCACTCAATTTAATATTGAATTAGTCAAAAATAATGAAAAATAATAATTTAGAGGAGGGAATTTTTCCAAATATTAAATTATAAACTTCAAATTTAGAAAGTAGTTTTATACAAATCAATGCATTTGCAAATCTAAGGTATAACATTTTTATGAAATTCTTCACATTCACAAAGAGAGTCATAAGCATCTTTTCACAAGATGGAAAGTTCTTCCTTAGCTCCATAATCTCACTTGGTCTACAAACTTGTTTCTGCAAAACTAAATGTAGATATTAGTTCCAAAAAATCCATGAAATACATATCAAATAATAATATACTAGCCTAAGGCCCTAAGGGCTGACCTAAAGTCCTGGGGGCTCATCCATGACGACCTTGCCTACATACGCGTAGCGTAGAGACTTCATAGTTCAGGAAATTAGTCTTGCACCCATAAGGTTGACTTAGATTCGATAACTCATAGGGAGTCTAGTTCACTCCATAATATTTTATAGAGTATCATTAAAGTTATAGAGAGTACATGCAATCTTTATATTTATGAGTAATCCCTACAAGGGTAAAATTAGGAAGTTATAACATCAGCAAAAACATTCCATTCATTCTCAATCTCAACACATTATATAGAATATAGAAAATAGAAAATATTTTTACTCAACTTCTAAAGATACATGCGAGATCACAAGAGGGTTGCAATATGTGAAATAAGACATATTTAATCTCAAGAAGTATTCACTCACTCATCATTTATTTACAACAACCTAGAGTTTGATCCCACATAAAATGTATTGCAAGCACTAAATCGACTACTATGAACATGTCAAATCAATCATTTCAAACAATAGAATCCCATATGAAGTACCAACTTAGTCCAAACCAAACAATATAACCACATTCTTCAATTTTTATGACAACAATTTAGCTATTCAATATTATAAAACTATCAGTGAAAGTTGTTTGGTATAAAGATAATTATTACATTTATTAGGAAAATAGAAGAGTAGAAACATGAAAGATCCGAAGTCTGCTTCATTAGTTTATACTTAGATGTATTTTCTTCTAAGGTGTTGGTTAATCAAAATTCAAGTACTAAATAGTTTTCAAAAGAAAATGAATGAAGGCATATAGATGAATAAATTATAGAGAATAAAAATATAATGGCATGATATATGCAAAAGTCAAAGTCACATCATTCAATGACATATATACCCATACACCATCTAATTTTTAATCACATATACACAATGAAGACTCATCTCAAGCAATGATAAAATAGATAAACTTTGTCTCTGATGCAATTCATACAATTTAGACAATACCATAGAGATTATGTTTTTCTATTTCTTTTCAAACAAAATAAGGTTCCAAAAATTAATGTCTTAACCTGAACAACTATTTTCCTGAGATTAATTCAATCATCAAAGATATTTTTAGGTTTAGAGAGAAAAATTCAAGGATTTTCAAATTAAATAGCAATAGCAAAGAGGGTGTAGAAATGGCTGTCACTAATTGATACACATCTCCAAATTGACAAACTGGGTAGTGCTAATTGTTGGATATGTTTTTCATAACTAAGTGTCGCATCTTATATCATAATTTCAGGTAAAGCCAATTCGTAGAAATAAATGTATGGCTGATGCAATAGACTAGGGTTTAGAATCTCCAAATTGGCTATATTAACATCCCAATAATTGATTGGAGATTGGTTTCAAGAAAGTGATCCCTAAGGGAAAAAAAATGAATAGAATTTACAAAAGATAATTCATAAAGCTTGCATATAACAAAAATAAATTGCATACATGAAAGATTATTTCTATTCAATCCTCACCAAAAATTTCTAGTTTGCATCCATTTTCCCCAAGTCTTTTCTTTCTCTATTGTTTGATTTTTCCTTCAAATTCTTCCATTTTTTCTCGAGCCTTCCTATATGAATTAAACCAAAGAATTCTATATCTCAAATCTCATCAAAAGGAAGTAAAAAAAAATTGTTTTTGTGAATTCCTATTGTAGGCATTGAGCTTGCATTGCCATTTTTCACATTTCAAAAACCTTTTTATTAATCGTAGCGACTTTGTTCCTAGAGGAAGAAGAGAAATTCCTTTCACAATGATTCAATGTTTTTCTTCCTCTTCCACTTCTTTTAATTCTTAATCTTTTAGAACTGAATCATGACTTTTCATAAACCAAGTAATAGCCACTTTTTGGCCCCAATTTAGAATTTAAAGAAAAATAAGAAAGCAAAAAAATATTTTCTAAACAATATTTAATCATTTAAATAATTATTTCGAAATAATGTATTTAAAAAAAAATGAGTTCTCAAGCTTGTCTTAAATTCTTCCCCCCTAAGAATGGACTTCCTCCTAGAAGTCATTAAGAGAAATGAATATTTCTTAACTTCAACACATTCAACCAGAGTTAGCTGACATGATCTATAACCACAAAATTAGTAGCAATTCCCAATTTTCTCATCACCCAACCATAGGATCGATTTAATTGAATCCACCCTCTGAGCAAATAAAGATTAAAAAAATAATTAATTCCATTTCAAGATTCTAAATTATAAATTTTATCTCACTTTCTTTTATAATAGAATCAATATCTCCAACAATTCTTTCCATTAGAGAACTGATGCCAACTATCATAACAATATTCATATAAAAATTCATTAATCTTTCCAAATCAAATATACAATAATATCATAACAAATTTCTTTCCAAAATTTACAAGTTTGTATACATTCATCGCAATCATGAAGTCATATAAAATAGAAATACAATTGATTTTCTTACCTTCTTCCATCAACAACTCACAACCATACATTTATTCTAGAAAAAAATTAGTTATCCCATACCACAATAGTTTCCAATAAACCTAATAATAGCTCACACAAAGCATACAACCAACATAAAAATGTTTATACAAATAATTTCTTCATTATTTATAATAGAAGTATAAATTATTGATAATCAAACTCATTGCAATATCTATTCTCTTACAATTTAAACATCACAAGTATCAATTTCATTCATCATATATATACTTTTAATGAGATTGAAATGATTAGTGCCAAATATAACCATAATGACATAAATTAGACCTTACACAATTTCACAATATACATTCCTGAAGGCATCTCTCCCCTATATAACCTGTCAGGACAATCTACACAATTCACATTACTTCCCTCAAGCTAGCAACAATAAAGCCTCAAAATATAGAAGTTCCAATGAGTAAAGATTTCAAATTAAAAAAAAAAATTAATAAATAAAATTTCATATAAAAACAAATTAATTAATAGAAAATCAATAGTTTAAATCAAAACCAAAATCCTTAATAGAATAGTCCTTGAGGAAAAAGGACAATAAACAACCCAATATCTTAAGAAATCTTTAAATTGTTGGTTCTCTAAAATAAATAAGAAAATAAAAATTTCAAATCTTCTCACAAAATTGAACATCTCAATTACTACGTGACTTCAAATGAGCCATCTAAGGGGAGGAGTGGAATGTGGTGGTCTCAAACCACATAGATCTCCAACATATACCACAAAAGAAATAGACCATGAAATTTATGCAGATATAACATTCAACAGGTATGAGTAATCAAAGTTTAGAAAACTTGCCTTTTTCATAATGTATCTCCCTTATCACATTTATAACTCCCTTATCACCATTCAATAGCTCACACATAGCACAAAATCTCCAAATAGTTCACACAGAGAAAATAATGGCTCACACAGAGAAAATAATGGCTCACACAGAGCAAGGCTCACACAGAGCAAGGCTCACACGGATAAAATAATGGCTCACATAGAGAAAGGCTCACACAGAGCATGTTGTTAGCATCAGATCAAATCATTGAATCCATTAATAATTTGAAATAAAAAACAAAATAAACAACAAATTTCTTACCTCTTTTCTCCAAATTCGAATCCCTTTTGCAATTTTTTTCACCCTTTACCCTCGAACTCTTTTTGATCTTTCCAAGAATTTGTTTCAGAATTTTTTTTTTACAACACTTCCCTCTTTTCTCCAGCATGTCCCATAACTCTCTTTATAGCATGCAATTTACACAATTTCTTTAATAAACGTTTTCCTAAACAAGGTTTGTTTCATAAGCATTAGTAATATCTAATAGTACAAATATTTTCAGAATTTTTTTTCTATAGCATATGATATCCTTGAAAAATATAGAAATAAAATATTTTCTTGCTCACTAACAAAAAAAGAGTATACAATCATTAAACAATCATTTTGTTTCACAATCCTTCCAATAAGAAAATAAAAGAAAAAGATTATCTTATGAGGTTTAGGATTTATGTAACTCCCTTCCTTATACTCCCATATCACATCAGCAAAATATCCAATAATTCATAACTTCCAAAAGTCACAAAACCAATTCCCTATATGACCATCATCATTATTCACAATATTATTACTAAAATTTATTCAAGTAGCCAAAGAGACAATCATAATTAATTTCCTCAATCAAATTATTATCCATCTATGCAACAAATTATTTATTAATGATCATGTCATAACAAAAATATTCTTAAATATCATACCTTGACTGTTCATGCCTGAATCAATTCATTACTCTTTCAGCCTTCCACTTTTCAAACAATCTAGTAAATTCACAACAACCTTAACTCCACAAAGATTTAGTTACAAAAAACAAATTTTCAACTCTTTCTTTTATGAAAAAATGATTCACTTTTCTCTTCTTATAAAACTTAGTGCAAAAATAAATAATTAAACCTCTCCTCCTAGAATACATCTTCATAAAACATTAGTTCTTTTGAAATATCTTATGGCCAGAGCTATCTTAATTATTTCATTAATCTACATACATATTCTTTTACAAAATTCAAATTAAATCATCAAGGTCCACTCAAAAGGTAAAATTCCACTTTAGACTCGACACACAAAATATTTGATAATCAAGAATGAAATGAAAACAAGATAGGAACAAATGATTGCCACCTAGGATTTTGAATCTTCTAGTTAAGATCTAAATATCAATTCCACATGTGTCATCCAAATGTTCCACCAAGTAAAGTGTCCTACCAAAATCTAGTCTTCAATTGATAAACACTTCAAGAGACATTAGTTCTAGGTTAGGAAGGGTAATTACTAATAAACAAATATGATTTCACAATAAACAATTTTTTTATATAAAAATTAATAAGCTAAATAGAAGAAAATTTGGATATATCTAATTGTTCACCAAATAAACTTGATGAATGTTTCAATTTCTTGTCGTCTACTATCCATAAAACTCCCAATCTCATATTGACCAATATGCATATTATTTTGTAATCAAATACCCAAATTAGTTTCAAGAAATATGCAACATATAAAATTTCCAACTTCTCATTGATGAAAGAATGCAATATTCTTAGCCCAAAAATATCTTCAAATACAAATATTTTTTATGCAGCATATGTACTCCTAGAAAAAAATAAATATGAACTTTAATACTGCTTACCATGATGAGACCCAAAAATGGGTTTACATTACCAATAATTTTTCCCTAAAGCTCCCAACTATTGCAACCCAGTGCTCTGATACCTATGTAATGCCCACTCAATTTAATATTGAATTAGTCAAAAATAATGAAAAATAATAATTTATAAGAGGGAATTTTTCCAAATATTAACTTATAAACTTCATTTTTGGAAAGTAGTTTTATACAAATCAATGCATCTGCAAATATAAGATATAAAATTTTTATGCAATTCTTCACATTCACAAAGAGAGTCACAAACATATTTTCATAAGATGGAAAGTTCTTCCTTAGCTCCATAATCTTGCTTGATCTACAAACCTATTTCTGCAAAACTAAATGCAAATATTAGTTCCACAAAATCTATCAAATTCATATCAAATAATAATATACTGGCCTTAGGCCCTAAGAGCCAACCTAAAGTCTCGAGGGCTCATCCTTGATGGTCTTGCCTACATACATGTAGCATAGAGACTTCATAGTTTGGGAAACTAGTCTTGCAACCATAAGGTTGACTTAGATTCAATAACTCATAAGGATTCTACTTCATTCCATAATATTTTCTAGAGTCTCATTAAAGTTCTAGAGAGTACGTGCAATCTTTATATTTACAAGTAATCCCTACAGGGGTAAAATACGGAAGTTATAACAACAACAAAAATATTCCATTCATTCTCTATCTCAACACATCATATAGAATGCAAAAAATAGACAATATTTTTACTCAACTTCTAAAGATACATGCGAGATCCCAAGAAGGCTACAATATGTGAAATAATACATATTTCATCTCAAGAAGTATTCACTCAGTCATCATTTATATACAACATCCTAGAGTTTGATCCCATATAAAATGTATTGCAAGCATTAAATCGACTACTAAGAATGTGTCAAATCAATCATTTCAAACAATAGAATCTCATATGAAGTACTAACTTAGTCTAAACCAAGCAATATAGCCACATTCTTTAATTTTTATGATAACAATTTAGCTATTCAATATGATAAAACTATCAATGAAAGTTATTTGGTATAAAGATAATTATTAAATTTATCAAAAAAATGGAAGAGTAGAAACATGAAAGACCTAAAATCTGTTCCATTAGTTTATGCCCAGATAGATTTTCTTCCAAGGTGTTGGTTAATCAAAATTCAAGTACTAAATAGTTTTCAAAAGAAAATGAATGAAGGCATATTATATAAGAATAAATAGTAGAGAAGAAAAATATAATGGCATCATACATGGAACAGTCAAAGATGCATCATGTAATGGCATATATACCCATACATCATCTAATGTGTAATCACATATATACAATGAAGACCCATGTCAAGAAATGATAAAATAGATAAACTTTATCTCAGATGCAATTCATACAATTTAGACAATACCATAGAGATTAGATTTGATATTTCTCTTTCAATAAAATAAGGTTCCAAAAATGAATGTTTTAACCTGAACAACTATTGTCCTGAGAAGAATTCAAGCATCAGAGATATGTTAGGTTTAGAGATAAAAATTCAAGGATTTGTAGATTAAATAGCAATAGCAAAGAGAGCATAGGAATGGTCGTCATTAATTGATACACATCTCCAAATTGGAAAACTGGGTAGTGCTAATTTTTAGATACTTTTTTCATGGCTAAGTTTTCCACCTTATATAAAAATTTTAGAAAAACCTAGTTCATAGAAGTAAATTTATGGCCAATGCAATAGACTAGGGTTTAGAATCTCCAGACTAGTTATATGAACATCCCAATAGTGATTGGAGATTGGTTTCAAGAAAGTGATCCCTAAGGAAAAATATGAACATAATATGTAGAGGATAATTCATAAAGCTTGCATATAATAGAAATCAATTGCATACACGAAATATTATTGCTATTGAATCCTCACTAAAATTTTCCAGCTTGCATCCATTTTCCCCAAGTCTTTTCTTTCTCTGTTGTTTAATTTTTCCTTCAAATTCTTCCCTATTTTCTCAAGCCTTCCTATATAAATTAATCCAAAGAATTTTATATCTCAATTCTCTTCAAAAGGAAGTAAAAAACTAATTGTGTTTGTGAATTCCTATTGTAAGTGTTGAGCTTGCATAGCCATTTTTCACATTTCAAAAACCTTTTTATTAATTGTAGTGACTCTGTCCCCAAAGGAAGAAAAGAAATTCCTTTCATAATGATTCCATTATTTTTGTTTCCTCTTCCACTTCTTTTAATTATTAATCTTTTAAAATTGAATCATGACTTTCCATAAACCAAGTAACGACCACTTGTTGGCCCCAATTTGGAATTTAAAGAAAAATAACAAAGCACACAAATTATTTTCTAAACAATATTTAATCATTTAAATAATTATTTCAAAATAATGTAAAAAAATAAATAGGTTTTCAAGCTTGTCTTATATAGAAAAAATATGAAAGGCTTTCATATGTAATATTCTGATGGACCCATAAAAAATAGAGGTTTTATTCCTCCATCTGGTCTACTTGAACATTATTTTCATCTTGATATTCATGAAGACTACCTGCCACAAACTACACAAGAGGCAGAGCATTCAGGTTCAAGCCCATAGCATTGCGAGCATGAGGAGAAACTCTATTTGCATCTGCAACCACTAGAGGAGTTGGCCTTGGGGGAACATGATCATGCATGAGCAACACCATGATTGCATTAACCCTTATTCTTATCCTTTTTGCTAACTCATAATCAACCTCTCCTACATATCTATTTAAAGTTGTTTGCAAATGGCTTGAATTATGTAGCTCCAAAGTCTTCTTATTTTCCTGGTACACTGAAACAAAATTATTCCTATATAACATAAATTTTTGAGGAAATAATCCTCTGAACTATCCCTATCCCTTCCATAAATCATAATTTTGGCATGCCTTTAGAAGAGTATCGTTTTGTAAATACACCTCCTTCACAACTTTTTTCATGATAAGCTCTACTGATTGAAAGCACTAAACCAATTCAAGCATGTTTAAGATAAAAATAGATAGAAGTTGAGAAGTAAATATTAAGCACCTTGCCTCTGGCTCAAGGATTTCAGCTCCAATAACCCTTTTGATGCATTTTTTAAACTATGTGCAATGCCCCTTGATCACTAGCTGAAACTTTGCATCTTCAATGGTCTTTGTCAATGGCAACTCCCTGTCATTCACTAGTATGACAAGCCTATAATTACATGGATAATATTCCATTTGCATTCTTTGGAATGCTTTGCACCCTCTTAGCTCCATCGACACTTCTCCACTATTAGAATATGTTTCTTGATGCATATAGACAACAACTTGACACAGACCCTAGAAGACGCTCTGGTATGAAGAAACCCTGAATTGATTTACCAAAATAACTACTGATTAATGATAACCTAACTCTCACAATGTCTATATAATAATTTCACATAGATGGAAGCAAGGTGGTAACCTTAACGATGGTGAAGTAAATTCCCCTATCATTTCAATCAACAAGATAATCCTACTTTGCATGCATTGGATATGTTACATTGATTCACATGATGTATGGAAAAGCTTAAAGGATGACCTTCACTAAAATTTATGGACCTACAAGCTACCAAAAAAACTTAGCAAATTCCAAAGTTTACAAGTAGATAATCAATTTTCACCATATCTACAATACTATCTTTATCACCAAATATATGTATGGCTCTCCATAAGATGACCTCATAGATGTTGATTAGAACCTTGGATAATGTCACATTGATTTCACACACACCATTGGCAAACTAATCACATGTGATATTACTTGATATGATCAAATCACAATAAAAAAAATGAATTGACTATGTACGTGCAAAAGCACACATTAGCTATAATTATCAATTTTCTCTCATTTACATAATTTATTCAGGCATATCCCCTCTTCAAATATATGAACTTGCATGAAAAATGTTACATTGGCACACATTACACAGATATAGTGCAAATGAATCTGTATTGGCAACAATATGCCACACACACTTCATGTATATGACATCATCACTTGAAATGTATAGTTCCCAGTATAAAATTTTCCTTTTAAAATACCTCGATTTTATATCCTTAACCCCTTGGCCCACATGTTTTTATTTCCAAATAATGGTGATGACCAAATCCAATGTGATGAGATGCACACCACTAACTCATTTGATTGCAAAATTCGACGAAAGCTATATAATCAGATGTATTGTCGGGCACTTGTGCGAATTTTCATTTTTTTAAAATTTTATCCTCGACGAACCTGCAAAGTTAAATTGTAGAGGGCATAAATAAAAATGAGCTCGACTATTTACCGCGACAGTGTTTTGCTCGACGATTTTCTTGGGGAAAATCAGAAGAAACTCAAGAAGATATCACCAGGTTGATGGTAATCATTGTCTTTTTCCATAATTCATTTGTGAAGTCAGATTTGTACTTCCAGGATTGAAAATCATATTTTAAAGCAACATCTCATCAGATTTCATTTTTAGTCTTGTGCATTTTTAGAATTTCATTTCTAGATTTTAGACCTGACTTCACAAATTCTTTATAAGGGAATTTTTTATAATTGATGGAAAATTCTTGATGGATTTGGACAAAGATTATATTTGCAAGGTTTCAATTTTAACCCTAATGATCAATTTTCAATAGATTTGGGAGCCATAGCTAGATAATATCAAAGGTGTTGGTTGTTTTTTACTGTAACCAAGTTTATCTTCCAAACACATAGCATATAAAATCTCAGATAATACTACCTTACAATACCATCAATCTATATTCTAACCCAATACTACTTATCAAATCCTTATATGAACATAGTCACCTATAACCTCACTCAAGCATTTTAATTAATTCCTTGAATTAAAGCCAAAATGAGAATTACACACACCATAACAGTGAGATGAACAAAATAACCCTTGATCATTTTATTCAAGATAATAATATATTCATACAATGGAGATACATGACCTTGAAATGAATAATTTTCATTCAGATGCTAGTACTGTCTTGAAAATTAAGTACCCATGAAACTAAAACCTACAACAGAATGACACCAAACCTAAGAATAGTATCTTCACTATAATATCAGGCTCTTTACAAATTCGCTCTGCAACTTCACTTAGACTCGACCTAAAGATATCTAACTTGCTAACCCGTATTTCTAGTCCTGAAATCCTTCTTATAGGGAAAATGAAGGAGCAAGAAGCATTGGACAAGAAATACACCTGTCACTGGTCACTTGGACCGCCTTATGACATTTCAAAAATTGGTTACATTAGCTGAGTCTCTGGAGAATGTTCTTGTTCATCCCGTCCATTGGAGAATAACTGTTGCATTTTCCAAACTTCAAAAACTTGCACCAAAATTACCACCAAGACATAGCCAAAATTTGTTATAACCATAACCGCTGAGCTGTAAACTGCCAGTTGTAGACTCTGTCCTATTCATGTTCAGTTAAGTACTTTTCTACCCATCCTTGATATTCCTCATCCGTTGTCCAATTAAAATTTACCACCTCATTTACCTTGGCACTGTAAGGTGTATACTTTACTGCTACTTGATTCGCCTCCCTTTCAAAAGATTCCAAAAATGTGCTAATGTTAATGATTTTATCCATACTACTCATCAGCATGTCATAATTTGAGTCATCACAAATCAATTATATTTGTGCATTGATGATTTCATCTACCCTGTCCTAAGATTGCTGCAGTGATCTAACATTTCCTTGGGCATCCACAATATATGGTAAAGATTTGTCACTCGAGTCATCAAAACTCTTTACCAACTCTTTAATCCTCCTACTGAAATCATCAGGTAAGGCCTGGAAACCTTGCATTGACTTCACAAAGTCTTGAGTAGGCCTTAATTTTTGAGGCCTATTAGCTGCATTTTTAGAATTTCATTTCCATATTTTGCTGTGCAAGTTCAATATTCTGATTTTAGGAGTCTAACAATTGGAAATCATAGTAAAATCAGAATTTAATAATTTCTGGAATTAGCATTTGAAAGTGTTTTTTGGGGTCATTAACTTCAGACTATCTTCTCTTTTGTAGGGGTGGTTGCATGCCAAAAAAAATTGGTGTAAAATATCATAATTATTATATTTTGTTACCTGTGTATGATTAAAAATTATTGGAGTGTGAGTTTGATATTTTTTGAAGATCATTCAAGATTGGTAAAGAAAAATCATGTTAGATAATATTAGTCCAGAACAAAATGAAGAGTCACTTGATAGATTGTGGGCTAGATTCAAAAGAAAGGGTGATGGGAAATGTTATTTTCCTTGCAATAATTGCAAGGCCTTAAAGACAAGAAGACTTTTAATTAGAACATTTGAGAAACATTGTAGGTAGCATGGTCACGTTGAAGGGGGCCATGGTTATCGTCCATTGGTAAGTTGTTTATTATATGTGTTTATATTGATTGAATTTGTAAATGTTTATATTGTTTTAACATTTGATATATATATATATATAAAATCACTTTATCATGATCATGGTTTATTTGTGTCTGTCATTATTATAAAGGTGGGGCACCCTAGGGCACACGATATGAATTATCATGGCTCGGAGAATGTGGTTTTGCAAGCGGAGGAACATGGAGCTGTGAATATCGAAGATGAAGTTAATGATCCTATGGAAGAAGATGATCATGTGCCAGAAAACACAATTGAAGATGATGGTACAAATACATTGATCCATGACACATGTAGTGGCACATCTGATCATGTTCATCGAGATGACTTTGATGATGTTCATGATTTACCTGTACTTGAGAAGGCATACGAGCCTCTTTATGAAGGCTCCCAAACAACTCTTCTCTCTACTGTATTGTTGCTGGTGAACTTGAAGGTTATGAATGGTTTATCCAACATAGAAATCTCATGGATGTTAAGGTATGTCATATATGTCATCTTTTTTCATCTGTTTTAATTGTTGTTAGTTCATCGCTAGTAAATAAAGGATGAAGTATGTACCATTAATATTCTCTATATTAAGAAATTATTATTTTTTTTAGATTGATTGGTGAATTTTTGTTACCACCATCAAATATTTTACCTCGCTCATACCGAGATTTATCTGGCATTATGAAAGATATTGGAATGGAGTATCAAGCAATAGATGCATGTCCCAATGATCATATTATATATCATAAACAACATGAATTTGCAACAGAATGATCAGAATGTCATATCAGTAGATATCGAATGGATCAACTAACAAAAAAGGTGCCTTGCAAAGTTCTTCGTTATATTCCCATTATTCCTCATATGCAACAATTATTTAGGTGCGAAAGCTTAGCGCAATTTGTGGATTACCATGCACAAAATAGAAGTGGAGATGAGATTATTCAAATTCCTACAGATGGTTTTGCATTTAGGGACATGGAGGAAAAATGGCCACACTTTAAAGAAGAACCTCATAATCTCAGGCTTTCATTGGCAGCGGACGGTGTCAATCCATTTGGAGAGTTGAGATCTATTTACTCGGTGTGGCATGTTTTTGTTATGAACAATAACATTCCTCCATGGATGTCAATAAAGAGGGAGCACATAATGTTGGCAATGATTGTTCTAGGTATTTGTTTACATCAATTTTCTTTAACATAGTAGCATCTCATTTGCATAATGACTTATATGTTTTTTCATTTAATAGTCATGTACATGAATTTATATATATTGCAGTAAAATGGTTATAATAATTATTTAATGTTTATGTTCATTCAACTAGGTAAGTACCAAGTTAAAGATATGAATGTATATATTGAGCCTCTTATCGACAAGTTACTAAATTTATGGAATGGTGTGACTATGTATGACGTATCTAGACCAATAGGACAAAGACAATTTGAATTACATGCAATGCTTGTATGGACAATTCATGATGCCCCAAGGCTAACACATTTTTCTGGTATGTTATAACGTTCGATTGCATGAATTTAATGATATTTAATTTTATGAAGTAGATATCATGCATGTTTTTTAAATAATCTATTCATTATATATAATTATAAAAATTGACATATTTAATCTAATTATATATGATTTGCAGGTCTTCAAACAAAGGGAAAATTTTCATGTCCAATTTGTGGTCATAGATGAAATCTCATCATTCAACAAGTTTAGGAAAGTAGGTGTTTGATGAGTATAGGCACTTCCTCCACATAAATCATAAGTATCGAACTACTAAAAAACATCTTTTCAATGGGAAAGAAGAGACTACATCAAAACCACGAAGAATGACTCCTCGCCTATGGAAGTTGGAATATAATAGAATTAATCATCAAGGTTATACATCGGATCAAATTATTTATCTATCATTTATATTTTTATATTGTGTTGTGTTTACTCATGTTGTAATTGACAATGATTGTCGTTGTTAATTTGTTTAACTTATATGTTTCATGAAGTTCATCAAGGCATTAATGGTCGGCTTCCACAGGGACTGAAAAGTTATCCCAGACAATTTAGTAGGTTGCCCTACTATGAGCAGCTACAAATTGTGCACTTGTTTGATACAATGCATATCGAAAAGAATGTGACAAAAACATTATGGAAAATATTGGATGGAAGGCATGACAAAGAAAAAATTGTCAAAATTTGTAGTGACATTCAGGAAGCCAGTCATGCAATGAAAAACGTCATTCAATTAAATAGCGATGGAGACAAAATTAATATAAATTCCCTTCCTTGGTTATTAATGGAGCAGGAAAGCAATGCTATAAAACAAGTCATACGAAAAATTCGATTTCCCATAGGATTTGCTGTGAACATAAACAATATCATAACAAAGAAAGGTGAATTAGGGTCAGGGATGAAAATGCATGATTGGAATACCTTCATTAAGGTAATTATTCTGGTATATTATATATATATTTGTATACTACATGTACTTTTCAGTGTATTATGTTTACTACTTTTGGAAAAATATTAATGAAAAGATCATTTTATAACTGTTGCAGTACATTCTACCTCTATCTCTCCTAGACAACTTCAACAACAATGTCAAGCAAGTTATATATGATCTTGGAAAATACATGAGGTAAGTAGCGATATTTGTTCAATTCATTGTATATTTTTGTTAAATCTCATTAATATATTTGTGCCTTGAATCACTTGTAGATGGTTGTCATCTAAAGCAATCCATAAAGAAGATATAAATTATTGGAAGAGAAAAATTCCTCGTCTAATGTGTGAAATGAAAAAGTGTCTACCTTCGACATTTTTCAATGCACAAGAACACTACCTCATACACCAAGTTGAGGAGATTGAATTGTGTGGACCTGTACACACAAGGTCAATGTGGATGGTTGAGAGGCACTTGAAATTTTTGAAGGCTTTGGTTAGACAAAGAGCACATCCCGAGGGTTCTATGGTGGAGGGATACATGGTATACCAGACCATGGTGTACATTACTGAATATCTTCCTAAGTTTGCAGCAAAGATCCATGTAGATCGCATTTGGGATCCCAACTCCATTAACAAATTCGAAGGGGAGTACTTGATGGGGAAAGGTAGATTGAGGAAAGTGATAGGTAATTATAAGATGGTCATGGAGATTAATTAGAATACATTTTACATTTGGTTTTTATGTATATTGTACTTATTTAATTATTAATCTTCAATATTCATCAATTATAAATTAAGGTCGTATACTGTGGTAATTAACTAATTATATTTCATTTGTGAATTTCAATTTTTTTTGATATAGTTGGTCGAGAGTGGGATGCACTACATTTCTACATCGCAAAAAATCTTGATTGGATGATGGTATGGATTGAACGATGTCAATAATCTGGTCATGCATTAACATGGGAAGGTTTGGCTTCATTGGTTAAAGAAGCTCATCGTAATGGAGATTCCAATGTTACACCAAGGGAAATTGATTTAGCATATGGTTTAAGAGATAAACAAGTATGTATAAATATATTAATCACCCATATTATTTAATTATTTTCAATTATATTGATGTATATATATGTTGAGATTTTTTTCTTTGCATACATTCGGCCAAGAATAAATATGTTTATCAGTTGACGATATTGCAATAAGTTTTACATGTTTGACATATTGCAGGTGAAACACCAGAAGGCTATGTGGTGCAATGGTCATAAATTCTGAATCAAAAAGTTGGATGACACGAAGAAAATTTGTGATTGTGGGATAACTGCAGTCTTCCAGGTGACTAATGTTTCATCTAGAAGCGATATACATCTAGAAGTATCAAAAAATCAATACTATGGGATTTTGGATGATATACTTGAGTGTGACTTTAAGTCCTTCAAATTAGTTATGTTTGTCGTCCTATGGTACAGGCTAGATTGAATGAAAATGATCTCGAGAGAACTGTTATTGAACATGATAATGGATTTACCATGGTTAATACAAGGTATTTTGAGCGAGCTAGAAATGAGCCCTATGTTCTTCCAAGCCAATGTGAGTAGGTATTTTACTTAGAGGTTCTAGGTAAAGCGGGTTGGCCATATGTTGTTAGACATGATCCAAGAGGAAGGCTGGTAAAGTATAATGTGGTGGAAGAAGAAGATACTGAAGAAATAGAAGATGATGTAGATGATGATGTGCCTGACGAAGATGTCGAAGAGGAGGAACTAGATCATGATGATGTAGGATTTAATGTTCAGGAAGATGATATCCATGTGGATGATGACATTATCGAAACTGATATCAATGACGATGATGGTGATATGACCAATCCTTACAATGTTGAATTCGGATCGGATGATACAGACAAAGAGTTGGATGAATAAGAAGATCAATGAGATTGAAATGTATGAGTTATGTGATTGTATTATCTATTTGATATTAATTTCTTGATATAATTATATTTGACTTATGTGGTTACATAATTAATTTATGATGTTTGTAATTTTAATTATATTTGAATTATATTAGAATATGTTTAGTTAATAGATGTGGAAAATAAAAGGGATAAACCAAAAGATGAAAGCATGATACCACTGCCTTGTTGGGTGTATGGAGTCTAATGAAGATCTATAAAAGTGTAATGTATGATGGCAATAATTCAAATTTTTTGGCACACATATGTAGTTTATAACTTGTATAAATGTGTAAGTAAATGACTGACAAACTCTACTTGAGATAGAATGACAATCCTAGTTATGTGATTCTTCTTATCGATCCAATTAATAATCTTCAGTTACTGTGATTGACTAGAAGGGTTTAATCTTTACTTGAAAGAACCAAATAATCACATCACACAAATACAACAAATGTTTATCAGTAAACTAAATATATATATGCTTGATATATCAATTTAAATAAAAGAAAAGCATCAAAATGGAGACAACCAGATAACTATATATTTCCACAAACAACTGATACCAAGATTAAGCCACAAGTTCAGACATCTTCATTAACTTCATCAAAATTCATACATGCATCTGAGTCTTTTAAAGGAAAGTTTCACTGCAAACTATCTACTGTATCTTTCTCCTATCTGCCTATATCTGTTTTACATTATGAAACATATATAGATATATCAAAATTGTGAAAGGGCACGTCCTTTGAGAAATGTCTTTTGCTTAGCAACAATAACAAACTAGAAATTATGCTCTATTAAGCCATAAATAGATGATTGACAGATAATCTTGGTAAGTTGGCCACTTGTGTGTATCAACATCCTCCAGTGCATTCCTTATGGCTATCTCCATTTTAAACATCTTCTAATTCTGTTCACATGCCCTGTCCATCGTTAAATCATTTCTTGTGGCTATCTCTAGAATTGTTTTCATCATCATCTTGCATTCCTTCATCCATCTTGTGGTAATAGACACTATTTTACTCCTCTTCGGCTACGTACTTGTCCACCCATCTTTGATACTCTTCATCCGTTGGCCAGCCAAAATTCACGACCTCATTCACCTTAGTATTGTAAGGTGTGTACTTCACTGCAACCTGATTGGATTCCCTTTCAAAAAACTCTAAGAATGTGCTGGTGTTAATTATCTTATCCATACTATTTACCAGCAAATCATAGTTTGAATCATCACAAATCGATTTGATTTGTGCATTGATAACTTCTTCTGCCTCATCCTACCATTGTTGCAATGTCTTAACATTTCCTTGTGCATCAATAATTTTTGGCAAAAATGTATCATTCTAGTCATCAAAGCTCTTTATAAGCTCCATAATTCTTCTACTCAAATCATCAGGTAGGGCCTGGAATCTGTTCAATTATTTTACAAAGATTTCAATAGGCTTCAATGACTAGGGCTTGTTTTCCACATCAAACCTAGAAGCTTTGTACATAATATCCAGATCATTGGCCCTAGGGATCCATTTCTCAACCAAAGGAAAAACTATTTCTCGATCCTTATTGATATTTTTTATTCCATCCAAGAATAAAGAATACAAAGAATGTACAGATGGTAATTTACCATGAACCTTTTCATTAAGATGCCTCAAAAATGTGTCAACCACCTCACTTTGTTTAGCAGCTGCATCATCCTCACTTGCCTTTAAGGCAACCTACAATTCTGTGATCCTATTCATCATTTGCTTCTTGGTGGGATCCATAGAATATTCAACTTCTTCTTCAATTGGCCTTGGTGTAGGACTGAGAGTAGGTTCTTGGATGGGGGACCCCACAGTTGAAACAATTGGAGTAGTAGGGGGGACCGATCCTGTAATAGAAGGTAATGCTTTGATACCAGGAGCACTGGAGGATTCTCCCACCTACCCATATTTTAACCTATCTACTTTAGATTGCAACTCAACATTCCTTTGCTACATCCTACTATATTCTACAATTATCTTATTGTATTTCTCCATCAGACTCTTTTTTTCAGCCTCTTCTCTCTCAACTATCTTTTGGGCCAATTTGGCCATATTTATTGTTAGGCTTGTAGCTTCTGTTGTTGAAGTTTCAGAAGCTCTCTTGATGATTAGCTCTCCCCTTAGGTGTGGGCTAATATCAGTTACATTTTGATTTTTTCCCTGGGGTGCCAATGCCCATATGGCCAGAGTTTCATACTCCTCACTAAAGGCATAGTCTGATAGAGCTGCCTTAACCTCTTCTTCACTGTTTTGTATAGGGTTCTTGGATTGTAAGATAGCATTGAATGCAACCCCATCAGCTATGTCCCATTCAGGCAAAAGTAAGACACCAACCTTAGTCACAAGTCTTCTTCCCTCCTCAGGAGTTATGCCTTTGAATTCTTCCATTAATTCGGCCTTAACCTCATCATCATTCTCCTGCTCAGACCTATCAGGTCTCGATTCTCTCCTACTCTTGCATTTGTTCTAGTACTCTTCTAGTTTCATCCTCCAAACTAGTTGCAAGAATACAAGAGTCTTTACAAATGCATCATCGTCCAAGAATACCTTGCAGGCCTCCATCCTGGCATCTTGTACACATTGCCCCTTTACATCCATGTCAGAAAGCACCAATTGTGTTGATCTAGGAGGAGAAGGGATACCAACCTGCATGTCTTGATCAGTCACAATTATCTCATCCAGTAGAGTTTCCTGTGTTTCCTCAACTCTCTGCCTCTTAGGGCTTGGATCTAATGGTAACACTGCAGGATCACCTCTTGGTGGTGAATCTAGATCCACAATCCTTATCCCTCTGGGTGCTTTGATCCTTGGACCCAGCTATGATGATGCTTGCATGGCTTTTTTTCCCTTCTTATCCCCTTCATCCTCATCACTTCTCACATTCCTCTTTCTCTTGTATAGAGGCCTATCAACTGGTGGTTGATAAGCTGGCCTTGTTTCTTTAGGCCTCACATCCGGTCTTTCTATACCAAAATCTAATTCCAAACTGACCCTCTTGGTCATCAAGGTGCCCATGATATATTTGAAATTATCAATTAAGAAGTCTATTCTCTTGTGAAATGGAGTGAACTCCATTAATTGATCATATTTTGGATCCATTTTATGTATTAAAGCTAGTAGCTTTTCATATGCAATCCATTTTTCTTTATTCAACTCTTGCCTATTGAAATCAAACTCATTTCTAATTCAAACTCATTTCTGATTAGTCCTCAGGAAAGTTGAATTCATGTGCAAATTTTCCACCTTTACTTCATTTTCTGAATAATGCAAAGAATCCCTCAGGGTCATGCTATCTCCTAGGACCATTCCTCAAATTGAAGTCATCCAAAAACCTTCTGAAGTGGATCCATCCTCCCTTGGAATAGACAAAATTAGAAACAACAGTGTAGTCAGGGAACAAAGTCCCTTTTCCTTTCTTGGTTAGGTTGTCCTCATGAATACAACCTAGTTGCCATATTACTTCAGAAAACCCCATCCTTGATGGTACATTAAAGGGGAGGATATGAGGGGTTCCTTGGAAACCATACACCCTCAAGATAGTGCTTATAGGGTACAAGATGATATCACCCCAATTGTGACACTTTTAAATTAGGCTTCCTCACCTTCAGTCAGAGGAAGTCATGCAAATCTTCAGGGACTCTTAGCACATTTACCACCAACCGAGCCATGCTTCTGGAGGCAAAGCAGTTATCAAACTGCACAAAGCTGACACCTCCCCTATTGTAAGACAACTCTACACTCCACACCTATACTAGTAACCTTTCTCCATTCACCTCCTACCTCAACTCAATTTTTTCTAAGAAGAAAACAAAATTCTTGTACAGGAACTTATGCATCAATAGGGAGTACTAGAAAAAAGGAGTGCCAGTATCCCCCACATGTAGCTTCATCAATCCCTCATGCATCTTCTCTGACAGGAATGATGCAAATTCATATACCATAGAGAATTTGGGATGATGAATTTGGGCTCCCATAAACATGTACGCAATTGGAATCACAGTATGAGGGTTGAACCCTAAAATCTGGCATGATAAATTAAATGTTGCCAGGACATGACTGGCAAAACAGCTTAGCTTGAAAGGCTCCTGGTCATTTGGGCTATTAAGAATTGTTGAACTGCCCGCCCTGGCCAGGTGAGGAGGAAGCAACCTCAATCTGAAAAGAGGCTTTGACCTTTTGTACTCCTCCTTCATCTCCTCAAAATCTATTTGGACTAAGAAAGGATTATACTCAGTCAAATCAAAAATTTTCCTAATCTTATCTGAATTTATGCTTAGTAGAATTCTACCATCATTATCCCTTATGACCCTTGTCACAGGATCATACCGTGCTGCCACTGCTCTGAGCAAGTTAACATCAGGGAACACAATTGGCACTGTTATTTTCCCCATGTCGTATCTCCAAGCATTAGAGAAGGGTTGAGGTAAGTTTCATTGTCCATACCACAACCTAAACATTTCAACACCAGTCATAGGAATCTTGGCATCCGCAATGTTATAATTTTTGCATAGTAGACCTTTGACTAGGGTCTTTCCATTCATTAAAACCAAACCACTCTTCCTGTCATTTGTTGACAATGGGAGTTGATCCAGGAAGTCATCATATAAATTCCTCTTCAAATAATCAACATGGCCAGAGTGCTGCTTCGGTGGTGCCATCTTAAACAACTAGGGCTTCTTTTAAAAAATCAAATCCTCGAAGAAACTAGGGGTACCCCGAACACAAAAATACAACACAACTGTGCAATTCCAATAATTCACATGAACCAATAACCCTACGACAATAATTAACAAAACCCCTTGACCAGCACAATAGAACCCTTCGCAAAGACATAGTCAAATTAACCTAGCAATTTAGAAAATAACTCATGGGATTTCGCATCTTGCAGAGAACCAAACTTTACGGTGATCGCTCGAAAAAACTTTATCTCTGGCTCTGAACTGCTTGGAAAATACTTGAATGCTTTTGTGATGAAGGTAGAAAAATAAAAGATACTTTATGTCAATTAAATTGAGCCATTAGATGTCTCATCCACCATTAAAGCTCATTTACATGCCACCCCAATGGCTCCAATTGCATTTGATGCAAATTTAAACTTTAGCCATCGATCTTTCATTTTTGTCAGATCATCGAATGACCATCTTCAAAAGGGCTGACGAAATATCCATGTCAGCATCGAGGGCACACCACAGAAGGCAACACCAAAGGAATACACTTGGCGACCACCCATGACATCGTGATCACTAAAAATCCTTCATCTTTGGATCACGCAATGGCAGGCAATCGTTGATTCCTACCATCAATGATCGTGTTCACTCATAGCAATTAGCAGCACCAAACATAACCGTCGAGCAAATTTTTACCAAGATTATAACATCACCATCGATCTCGAGCATGTGCATCTCATAGATACTTTAGTAACCCACTTTATAACGTATTTAAGTTTGAAACAAATATTAAACACTTTATTAATCCCTTTTCAGCATCGGCAACTTGGGACATGTGGCGCTCGCCCATGATATCGCAATCACCAAACAACCAGCGGTGATGTCATCGGGAGATCATGGGGAGTGCTCAGGATCAATCGTAGGAAGATCGATGGTCATTAAAAACACAATAGTCAGTAGCACCAAACGTAACCATCAAGCAACTTTTTACCAAGATTATAACATCACCGTCGATCTCGAGCACGTGCATCTCCCAGTTGTTTTAGTAACCCACTTTATAATGTATTTAAGTTTGACACAAATATTAAACGCTTTATTAATCCCTTTTCTACATCGGCAGCTTGGGACATGTGGCACTCGCTCATGATATCACAATCACCAAACAACCAGCAGTGATGTCATCACGAGATCGTGGGAAGCGGTCAGGATCAATCGTAGGAAGATCGATGGTCATTAAAAAAAAACCCTACAAAATAAAACAACTATTAAAAGGGAGAAGGGGACATCGCCTAGGAAAACAACAAATGATGGCTCAAATTTGTTCTTAAAGCACGCGACATAGACTAACCCAGACTTAAGAAATAATAAAGTTAGGCGAAATAGCCTTTTTGCATGTGCAGATTGCGCAGTCATCGGATGAAGTGATTTCAATCTTGACCATTGCTCGCAGACCTCACAAGGTTTATGCTAACGTCACAAATATGGTGCGAGGCGTGCGAGATGCTGCCATCTGTTACATTTGATGGTGGGGACCAATTTTGCTCGCTGATTGATGATGAAGGCTAATGTCAATAACTATTTCCCTACTGACACATCGTGGTCGTTCCTCGCTGACCTCGCGCAATTAAAACTGCAATTTCAATAATGTTGTGAGGTGTGTGATTTGGTGACGCGTGGAATATGATGCTATGCACTGATTAAAAAGGTGGGGCCCATTTCTATGTTGATGTGGTGCCCGATAGATGAATATCCTGTCTATTTGGTGACTGGAGGGAGAATGTGGCATTTTCAAACTATTTTGAATAAATCTGAGCCGTTCTCCTGGGCAATGTTGTGATTGATCAATGACTCATATTTAAAAATAAACTAGTATTGTATTATAGCCATTTTATCTCATGCGAGTGAATAGTAATGGCCGAGTTTGACTCTATCTGCATAATTAAATGCTAAAATTTGCGAATTACTATTTCTATTTTGTATCTCTACATTGAGAAAGAATTACTTGGTATAGAGTGAAGCAAGTCATGGTTACGATTTCTCAATTTCGCTACCTTGGATGTTCTACGATTGAAACCATAAGTAGCACGTACGCCATTTCTTGTAAATTTAGAAGATTTTATGGTTGCTGGTTAGGCAATTCGTGATTGTTTCCTATTTTTGTTCTTGAAGAATTGATTGAATAGATTCGCTTTTAGAGCTTGTCTAGAAAATTGCTAGGGATTTTTGAATATTGAAGAATGTTTTGTTAGGGCTAAAGGAGAAAATTTTAATTATTTGCTATCTAAAAATAAGAAAACCCTAGTTCAAATTATCATTAGTCTAGTATAAATGGCACCCAAGGCCCAAAGTTGTGGTTCTGAAACCACTACTAGGCCTTTATCCCAAAATATTATTGATTTGTTACAACCCTCTACTAGCAAGAAGTAGGAGGGAAAGGTTTTTTTCTATGGGCCTCGAATCTTGGAAGGATTGACAGACAAGCAATGTGCAATTCAAGATACTGAGTTACCATACACTAGGTGGCAGTTGTTCTCCAATTGGTTTGGGAACAGGAATTTTTCGGTTCCTTTACGTAACCCCTGGAGGTTAGACTTGGGTGAATTAGTAGTTCCTAATGTTTATATGGATGTAGATCTTTTAAAGGACATTGCTGCTAGATATGACCTTGTGGCCCAAATTGTCAGAACACATGCTGGTGTGTAGATGATTAAGATCACCAAAGAAGAAATTGCAGTGATTTTTAAATTGCATGAATGGAGTCAGAATATGGTTCTTGTCGACTTGGAGGTTTCCAGACAAGAATATAGAAATACTAGTGGTTTGTTCAGAACATCCTTTTTAATACCTCATTTGGTAGTCTCCAGAAGAGGAAAAAATGAGAAGAAGGTAGTAATTGGCAGGAATGACCCTGAACCTTTTCCTGTGAACTATTTCTCCAGTTATTTCAAAAAGACTGTTTGTGCTTTATGTCAAGTTCTGGGAGTCAGCTTAAAGAAAACCTTGCCTACCGATATTATGTATATGGTAGTAAATCTCCAGCACCCAAGTTTTAATGTAATATATGATTTTGCCACTTATTTGGCAGAGAAGATGTACACAGGTCTTGTAGCCCTAAAGGAGGAGAAGATATGGGTTGGATTCAGATGGTATTCCCTGTTAGTCCACATATTTCTATATAGGGGTTAGTCTATGTTCAAAAAAGATATGGAATTAAAGAAGAAGGAAGGAAACATTGAAATGCCTGTCCAATATTGGACTAGGATTCTTGACATGCATGATCATAAGTTTGATTATGTAACTTTCCATAATATCTTTGGATACAAATTAAGGGAGGCTCTGGTTCGTGACCCCCCAAGGATCCCAAAATAAATTCATGACTTCTTGAGGCCGGTGGAGAGAAGCCCTGAATTGAACATAATGCACAATTGTGGAGACATTATCCCATATCGTAATAACACAGTTTTTAGGTTTTTTGGCACTAATGTCAATCCAAAGGTTCTTGCAAGGGAGGTGCCCCTTAGAATTGGAGTTTTGGAAATCATGAGGCATTTGGGGGGTGCTCAGAAACTACACTTGCCAGCTAAACAGAAGAAAGGTTCTTTCTTCCCTGAATATACAACATTTGCCAATTTTGTTATGGCAAAGGGAGGATGGAAGGAGTTGCAAAAATTACTTGGGCCTTATAGGCTAAGGACTGTGCGCCCCAGGAATCATGATCCTGAGGGTTTTATCTCTCAAATGAAGGCAAAACATCGGACAAGAGCTTTTGTCCACAACTTCTACTTTCCCGAGGACATCATCAAGAATATTTTTGATTTGGAATTACAAGATGATAGAAAGGCACTATACATTGCCTACTCTAAAATGGTAAAAAGTAAGCAAGAGAAAATACCTGGTTTGAATCCCATACCTAAAGCTAAAGATGAGTTTAGCAGGGCAATGTATGCTATTGATAATTTTGAGAGCTTGGTTGGGGTTTTGAAAGATGAAAGGCTTGTGGAAGAAAGGGAAAATAAAAAACCATCGAGGAGTACCCTGAGGTAAAGGAAGAGGAGAGGCCTACTTATTAGCCCCAAAATAAGATAAGGGTTTTTCCTAGAAGAAAGGGAAGTAGGGCTAAAGATGTTGCTAAAAATATTGCACCATCTTCTTCAAGGCAGTCAGTACCAAATTTTGTTGATTTGGATTCTCCTCCAAGTTTTTCAGAATAGACTTTCCCACCATCACCAAAGAGGTAGAGGGTTCAAAGGGTAAAGATTGTTGATTGTGATGGTGATGAGGATGATGAAATTATTGTCACTCTGGATTAAATGCATCCTGAGATGCCATTGGACCCAGTTGACATTGCAATAGGTTTAGGTACAGTTTCTTTGAGGTTAGGAAAAGATGAAATCAAATGAATAACAAGCAATGATGACTTGAGAATAGAAGCCTCCAGAGAGTTCATGATGTTATGACTCTTTTATTCAAACTGGTGCTTTTAAAGATTTTGTGTGGAGAGCACATACTGCATTATATGCTGAGAAGGTGGCACATGAGAGAAGTCTACATCCAGAGCTCCTAGAGAAGGTAATTCAAGCTAAGGTCAGGGAACAGATGAGAGAAAAATTGAAAGCAATAACACCAGAGTAGGGTTGGGAATTGGTACAAAAAAGTGGAGTATTGCTACTCCCTGAATGGGATATCGTTGATGCTATGGTGTTTGAAACAATAAGAAGGGCTAATAAGACACTTCTTGCTACTGAAGAGGAGGCTACATTGGCACTCAAGGGTTCGGCCTTTAGTGAGGAATGGAATGTATTGGCAATCTGGTCCCTATCCACTAGCTCTAAAAAGCTAATTGTTGTAGAACCTTTTGACTTCATTGGTCACTTGGTTGTGAGGATATTTGCTGACACCCCAGCATTGGAAGCTACTGATATGGTCGTGAATGTTGCCAAATTCACTAGAGGAACTGTTGAAGATTTGACCAAGGACCGAGATACTCTAAGAGGCCAATATAATGACATTATTATTGAATATAATAAGAGTCAACAAAAGGTAGTAGAGTTAGAAACTAAATTGGCTATATTGAAGCAACAAATGGATACCATGAGATCTCAAAAGAAAGCTAATTCTAGCCACACTGTTCCTGACCCACTAGTAGAGCAATCTCAACCTCCTGCATAAGCACAATCTTTGGCTATTGTTCCATATAATATGGGACAAGTGCCTATCGCTATTGAGAGGGCTACTAGCCCTGGAGGGGGACTTTCTAGGGAGAAACTGATTTATCAAGTTGAAGAATATAAGGAGATGGTAAAGAAAATCCGAGATGCATCAGGGAGAAGCAATGCATTGATAGTGGACACTGTTTTGAAACATTTAAATAGAACGGTCCAAAGTAAGCTAAACAATGTTCATTCAAATTATGTCCTAATGTTGCAAGCACTAAAAATGTTTCCAAGGGATAAAGAATTTTCCATCCCATTGCTAAACAAATGGAGCCCTAGAATGGAGAAGTTGAAATTCATAGCAGTACGGGAAAAATAGCATGGTGATAAATATCCTACTATTATTGCAACATATCAATTGGTCAAGGGAATTGTTGAGCAAAAGTTTTAGGGATTTTCCACCCCAATGGAGACTAAGATTAAATTGTTGAAAGATGTGTATGATGGAAAGGACCTAACCCCATTGCCTCATATTTTACATAGTTAGGATGAAGTTAAACCCCTGAAGCTTTGGAAGGAGAAAATGAAAAATATAATGATGTCTCAAACACATGAGATATGCAAAAAAGTTGACATATGCATGCTAGAGAATACATTGGAAAAGTTGTCTTTTGTTATAAGTTTCTTAGAGAACTTTGATGAAAAGTCCACATCGATAATGGTAAAGTATGCTCCCTATCGAAACAAGGTTGATTAGGTTGTGGCTTTCCAGTGGCCTTCCGAGGAGGAGTTTGAATTATGGAAAAAGGTGTTCACTGATGAACTGGAATTATGAGTGTTATAGTTGAGAATTGCAACTTGGTCATGTATAATATAGGTCTGACCTTAGATATTATATTCTAAAATTGCATTCTCCTTTTGACTCCAAGTATAGGGTGTTGAGGTGGAGTTAATACTATAATGGCTAAGCATGCCTTCGATGTATGGGGAGCGGCCTTTGGAGTGATGTTTTATTTCCTCCTTATCAACTAATGATGATCTTTGTCTTATGCTCTCCACTCGCATAATAGAATTGTAATTGAATTAGGAGTTAGCGGTCCAATTACAAATGGACACGTGTACTCTCTGAGCTAAAGCTTGTTGGCTCCCTTGTTTTATAAAAGGGAATTCTGGGCCGAGAGAGTGGTCGGTTGAAATATCCAAAATATGAGAAATAAGAGTCTATTAATATAGAGAGTATGAATTGTAAGTCCAAGTTTTAAAAAGTTGAGTCAGATTGGAGAACTTTATTAATCATGGGGTTTTTGAGCATGTTTGTATCAAAATTGTGAATATTTGGAGTTTATTTTCTCTCCTATTGTGTTATGTTACATGGATTATTAATGAAATATCGATCAAAGATGATGTTCATTGATTTTCATTTGTCCATTACTATGAATTATGTTTAACTACAACTCTGGTTCAGAGGATCAGTTAAATGCTTTACTTAACCAGTAAATTCATGCAATATAACAAATAGGATTCATAAAGGATTAATAAACTCAGGTATAGATATATGGGTTGTAATGCAATTCATAATAGATCATAAGTGTTCAAAATGAAATTTACCCTGTAGTTTAGTTTTCTCTTTTGACTCTGTGCGCTGGGATATGGCACTTGAATTTTGATTACGTTTTATTCTCATATGTTTTGTGTTATGGCATCAGGATATTTTACTCAAACGTTTCCTATCAATTTACTTTATGTGAAGTTTGCGATTCTTTGTTAAATGGACATGAGTCTTTTTTAAGGAATAGCCAGTTTCTTGAAGGATTTCATCCTTTAACATTAATTGGGGATCTATTTGTTTCTTACCTGTGTGCAAATTAAATGAATTGTTTAAATGATGTATGTTAAGAGCACATGCTAGGGAATACCCTCCTGGATTTTACAGAGTCCGAAGTGTAGGAGAATCAACCTTATTGCTATTCTCGTTAAGTTGGCCATATTGTTCCTAGTCTTTTATTATTGAATGTGGTGAGTTCATAGGAGCTTCTAGGAAACACGTGTGGGTTGCAGTAAAAAAATGCCAACAGGTTCAATTGACAACATGATCTATTGAGTAATTACAAAGAATTCATAATTTGAAATTCTAGATTTTGACAACATGATCTATTGACAAGTAGGACATATTTTTCACATTGTGTCAAATTTTGATATTGTTATTAGGATTCAATTATGTAGTTTTACAAGTCAAACTCATTAACCCATGTTTCATGAGTAGTGTTTCACAAGAACCCATCTCTCATGATAATGAATGGTCCACTTAGCACTCATTGCATCTAAATGATTCTCAAAGTGATGAAGCACTAGGCCTTCCTAGGAGGTCACCCATCCCAATATTACATCATCCATGATTTTATTAATAATTGATCATTTTGGATTTTGAAAAACTTGACACACAAATGACAATTTGACAATGAACTTAATGTATCACAATTAAGTTTCAAATTGAGTAACACAATAGAAACTAAAACAAATTGAGAGATTGTTATGAGGGTAGTGATGCAACTTTTCTAATTAGAGTGTATTCCATGAGATTACAATTCTTTGAGATATTTTGTCAAATAGCTCACAAGATTTGTCTATCCTCCCACATTTTACATAGATTTGAAAATGGAGTCTACAACCACAACATTTGAGAAAATTCATCTTCATATTATGCTTTGGTGGATGTCCATACCTTGTTCCAAATCTCCCATCATAAGGAAATAGACAAGGATTTTGGTGAAGGTTGTGAAATTTGTCTATGCATCTACCAATTGCATTTGATTGAAAGTTTCTAAAACCTTTTAAAAAAATCCATTATGTATATTCTACAATCATTATAGTCCACAATTTTACATTTATTTGGTTTTGCATCTACCCATTGTAGTTGCTTGAATTTTCCTACCGAATTTTCAATGTAGATCCATTTTGTGTATATCTTACAATCTGTTGGTGTTTTTTCCCACATAGGATTTGCAATTCTCTAAGAGGTAGCCAACCTCCATTATAAAGAATTGCAAAGGCTAGTGGCCAACTAACAAGAGTAAGTCAAAGATTAACATCTCCTACACTTTTGGCTCTGTGAAACCAAGGTGGGTAAACTCAAGTGTGTTCATAGGAATGTTTCATGATTGGTAAGAACACTTCTTCTTACAGATGCAATCCCCACTAACACTAATAGGCAGTCATTACCCTAGTTGTGGCAAAACCAAATAATAATAACAGATATCCCAAAGCAAGGAGACTGAAAATTATCATAAGATCTATATCCCAAAAAGAGATAGCAGTTGATATTTGTTAAAATGTTCAGGTATTGAATCACCATGCTTAGAGTCACAGTCCTATACCTGAAAGGAATTTACCAATACTATCTAGTGCCTCATCCATTGGGTGGGAGTCATATAAAATGTAATTCAGATGAAAATAAACTTATCACTATATTGCTTTGCTACCATGAGATTTGTCAGTATATTAAAACAATACTCCTTAGTGAATCCTGAGCATATAACCATAAACATGAAATTTGTGTTCAAGCATTTGATTAACTCATTAAGTTAAAGAAAGAGAACAAATTACACTTTCAACTACACCATTGAAACTGAATGAACAAACCCTTGATAAATCCATTCATAATCCATGGCCCATACACAGGAGAGCAAAATGTCTTAATTTTTTTAGATTTCTTTCGATATCAGTAATTACAAAAGCATATTATACTTATTTCATACTATTCCCAACCCAACATGATTTCCTACATAATACCTTCAAAATTTTGCATTACCACTAACTATACCTATTCTAAGCCTTCGGACCCAAAAAAAACAACAACCCTTAACAATGAGCCATCAAATCTCCTTTATAGGACAGGAGAGCAACAAAGCAATAGGCTACATTGTTCATTCCAAAATTGAATTTCATTTAGAATGAAATTCAAATTCACATTCCTCATCATTAGAAAAAACCTTAATCAGTTCAAGGAATCAAAATAGTTATACCATTGTAACCAATCGAAGCTAAAGACAAAAGAGTGTGGCAGGCACATGTACGTCCACATCAACACACCATCCAAAAGTGACAAACCCAACAACTGCAACTACTTGCAAGAGACATGACCCCGGTAGAGACAACCGCTCCTGGTCCTCGCTTTAGTAAGAAGCGAGACCAACTTCCTTTTATCCACTTTAACACATGATCTAGTAGCATGGAACGATGCCATCATAGTTATTGGGGCAACTGTGAGGGGCTCGTCATTGACCACCAATAGCTCGGTCATGGACGCCAAGTAATGTTGGTAGTCCAAGTCAGTTTCGAACCCATCACCATCAAAACCAGAAGACAACACCAGTGGGGACTTGGAGCTCCCCGTCCCTTTATAAGCATCATGGACAACCTCAGGCTTGCTAAGGACAAGTTGTACCCCGTCAGGCTGCAAATTTCTCACCCCGAGTCTGGTACTTCTGCGCACAGTTGAATGGTCCATTGCAAAGAACACCTCACAAAATAAAGGAGAGAATAGACCACCTACAAACAAGACAACTCAAAATGCGATGATAATACCAGATAACACAATGAGCATTTATAGAATAAATTGGTGCGAGAATATTAATTACTCAAATGTAGCATGAGCATTTGAGCATTTTAGTGGCTAATGTAGCCACCACAAATTATTCCTGGCTTGTGAAGGCATGGCATACAACCAATCATTGCATTTATCAGGAGAACACTATTCGCACGCATGAAAATCAGGCGAGGATCCACTGAAAAAACCCATGCCATTAATGAGAAAAACTTGCAAAGAACAAGAACTCCCAATGCGGATGAACAGGAACCCAACAAAAATTGAACCGTTAATGCGAATCGAACATGGCAAGTCGGATGACTCAATTTGAGTCAACAATTGTTTGAAAATCCACATCAACACCCTGGGAGAACCATGCCCAATCACAACCCAAGAAAACAAGAGGTTGCAACTGGACGGTGGGTCCCACCTAGCCCTGTCGCTTCAAAAACTAGTCCATGTGTCGCCTCTTCGCAGACCTCGTAGTACCCTCAGGGGCCTTTAATCTGATTGTGCGAGATCCACGAGGAAGGATTATCATTGATCTCCCTCGTTAATACCCCACGGGTAGAAAACACCCACCTTAAACCCCAATCCATGTAAATTTTAAGTCCCACCACAATCCTTGTACAGTCCACATGAGTTTTTATCCTTTGTTGAAGAAACTATTACAATATATTTCTTATTTATGTACTTATTTTCCATACATGTTTATAAAAGTTTGAAATTATTAATAATATTAATTTTGGCAAGACATTAAAAGAGTGTTGATTGTAAAAAATATGCATCCTAATGTGAAAATGCAAACAATGGAAGCAATGACTATAACACATAAATTTTTATGTAGTATCGAATTCAAAGAATCATTTTACCCTCTACCTTGAATTTTTTAGTATAAAAATCTAAGGAAATGCTATAAATAAGATAATAAGTTGACTATTAGCATATACCAGTTTTCATAGAGATGTAGATTGTTGGATGTTGTGGTTGTGTTGATCATGATATGTGGTTGTCATTGATGTCAACACTATTAGCATTAATGCCTTAAAGGTTGTATATGTTGAGGATATTGAGAAAATTAGAATAAATATGTTGCAGATAGTCTATGAAGTTGTGGAGATCAGAGTAGTGGAAATTTTTGTACGTTGGTATTCTGAAGTCGTGTATTAAAGGGTTTTTGCTGAGCCTATCTAGTATATCCTCTGGAAGTTTCAGAAGTGTGCATCAAGATTGGAGCGAGTTATGAGTTTTTGTGTTCCTACAGTTATTTTGTCGCTATAGTTGGTGTTTCTGAAAGAAGAGAATATAATTCTGGTGAATTGAATTGTTGTGTATGCTCTTGAGATGTTCATTGATGTTTCTTGATCTCATACTCTATCATTGTGGTATGTCCACGTTCATCAATGTGCTCGTGATCAAATATTTTTTCTTTGCATGTTCGAGTTTTTATGTTCTTGGTTGACATGATGGTGGTAGCGTGTTGTAGATCCTTGTGGATTAATTTTTGAATGCTTGGCATGTTCGAGGATGTTTCTTTAGGTCTTCATTATGTTGTGACCAATTTAGGTTGGTGCGCATTGAGATTTGTTCATGAATTGGGCCGACAGTTTGTATTCATCTATTATTTATTTTTGGCCGATAGAGTTGTTAATGTAAATTCATGAAGTGGATATATAAGAGCGATTGTTTTATTCATTTAGAGAGAATGTATGTGAAGTGTATGTGAGATATGTGTGAATAAAGATTAGATCATTCGAATGCAGAGCAGAGTGTGAAGAATTTTAAGCAAAGTATGAAGAATTATTTATGTGCCTAACTGAAACTGTCATCAAGCTTTTGAAGAAGCTAATTTCTCAGTTAAACCTCATCAGATGGATTTAATTTTATTATCTTATGTAAGGCAGCGAGCTTTCCCTTTGAGCAGTGAGCTCTAGCCAGTGTTCCTAAATGCATGCGCATTCCTTATTCATTTCTTTTATACTTTTAATAGGGTATAAATTGTGGATTAACCTCCACCGTGGTTTTTCCCCTAACAGGGTTTGTACACAAAAATCTTGGTGTTATGTGTGTTTCTGATGTGTTGTTGATTCATGCTTTCACTGTTAATTATCAGATCTGAGATTAAAGGTTAATAAGGTTAAATAAGTTTCCATTTTCTAACAACTGATTCACCCCCCCTCTCAGTTGTCTATCCTTGTTTTCCAACATAGATATCTTCCATTTCAAAACACACAAAACAATATTCAGTAGATAATCAACCATCTTTCATTTGTATAGTGATTAATTTATCCCTATAGGAAACAAGTAGAGTATATAAAGAAAACTAACAAAGCCACAACTACCCCTATTTTGTAGTTTCATGTGCATTCCTTCCTCTCCCTAATCTTCTCTGATTATTTTGAAGAGACCAAGTGTTGTAGCTAAACTATGGTTCATTCTATGTGCATGTAATTTTGATCTTGATAGAGAAAATTAAAAAAATATTAATCTACTCTTGTCAAAACACAAACAACACTCAGATTTAGTATAAGAGTCAACCAATCATAAGGAAAACATAATATGAAGATGAATTTTCTCAAATCTTGTGGTTGTAGATGCCCTTTTGAAATCTATGCAAAATGTGGGAGGATAGACAAATCTCATGAACTATTTGACACAATGCCTCAAATAATTGTAATCTCATGGAATACACTCTAATTAGAAAAGTCTCATCACTGCCCTCATAACAATCTATCAATTTGTTTTAGTGTCTATTATGTTATACCCAATTTGGGACATGGGTATAACAAAATAGACACTAAAATAAATTGAGAGATTACAATTCTTTGAGAAATTTTGTCAAATAGTTTACAAGCTTTTTCTATCCTTCCACATTCTGTATAAATTTTAAAAGGGCATCTACAACCACAACATTTGAAAAAAATCATCTTCATATTATGCTTTGATGGATGTCTATACCTTGTTCCAAATCTCCATATTAAGGAAACCAATAAGGATTTTGGTGAAGGTTGTTGAATTTTTCTTTGCATCTACCAATTGCATTTGTTTGAAAGTTTCTAAAACCTTTTCAACAAATCCATTATGTGTATATTCTAAGATCATTATAGTACACAATTTCACATTTATTTGGCTTTGCATCTACCAATTGTATTTTCTTGAATTTCCCTACAATATTTTCAATGTAGATCTCTTTTGTGGATATCTTATAGTCCCTGTAGTCCACATCACTTTGTTTTTTGAAGAAACTATTACCATATATTTCTTATTTATGTTCTTATTTTGCATACATGTTTATAAGTTTGATATTACAATTAATAATATTAATTTTGGCAAGACATCAAAAGATTTTGTTGATTTTAAAAATATATGCATCGAACCAACGTAAAAATGCCAACAATGGAAGTAATGATTGTAACACATAAATTTTTATGTAGTATCCAATTCAAAGGATCATGTTACAATTTAGGGTTAGGATTTAGTGTTCGGGTTAGTGTTAGGTTTAGAGTTAGGGTTAGGGTTAGGAAAAATAATGTTAGGATTAGGGTTAGATTAGGGTTTATGTTTTATGGTTAGGGTTAGATTTAGAGTTTTGGTTATGGCTGGGATTAGATATGAAATTAGGGTTAGGGTTTAGGATTACAATTAGGGATTATAGTATTAGGGTTATATTTAGAATTAATTTTTAGGGTTATTGTTATGATTAAGGGTTGTTTTTATATTTGGCTTAGAGTTGGGGTTAGGATTAGGGCCAGGGATAGGGCTAGGGTTAGGTTTACGGATAGGTTTAGGGTTATTAGAGTGAATGCAACTAATTAATAAAAGAAAAAATATTTAGGTTTAGGTAATTAGGGTTAGGGTTAGGGTTAGAGTTTTGGTTGTGGTTAGGGTTATAAATATAGGATAAAGGTGAGGGTTAGGGACAAGGTTAAGGTTTCAAGAAAAAGGGTTAGGTTATGATTAGGGTTAGGGCTAGGTTTAATATTTGGATTATAGTTTAGGGTGTAGCATTTGTCTTTAGTTTAGGGTTACAATTAGGGTTAAGGTTAGGGTGTAAGTTAAGGTTAGTGTTAGGGTTAGATTAGAATTAGGATCATGGTTTAGGGTTTAGGGTTAGGATTGTGTTTATGTTTAGGGTTACAATTAAGATCATGGTTTAGGGTTTAGGGTTAGAGTTATATTTATGTTTAGGGTTGTGATAAAAAGGATTTGGGTTATGGTTAAGGTTATGGTTTTGAGAAATAGTGTTAGGGTTAAAGTTATGGTCAGGGTTACATTAATGAGAAAATGATGGTTTAGTTTCCAAGTAAGGGTTGGGATTAGGTTTATTGTCAGGGCTAGGGTTAAGGTCAGGGTATGAGTCAATCTTATGATTAGGGTTAGGGTTATGGTTAGATTAGGGATATGATGTTAGGTTTCAAGAAAAGGTCTAAATTTAAGATTAAGCCATAGTTCGCTATAATGAACATGAGAAAAAATGGATCTAATTTCCTTTTGTGGGAAAATAATCAACTACGACTTAAACTTAAATTTAGAGATTACCCTAAACTCTAACCATAACCATAAACCTAATCCCAAACCTAACCCTAAAGAAAACACATAACCTAACCCTAATTGTAGTGTTTGAGGCTAGGCTCAAACACTATATAACCTAACCCTATATAACCTAACACATAACCTAGCACTAGAAAAAATTATTCTCCCAAACAATCTCCTCTACTTCTATTCATGCCTACTAGAGTTGCAACATTCAACATTGGTGCTTCAACCATTCATTCAAAGCTAAGAATTCCAATAAGAGATTTCAATGAACTAGAAGGGACAAGACTTACAACTTTCCAAGAAGAAATATCACATGTCAGATACATATTGATAGATGAAATGAGTTTCTTTGGGGAGAGGTTGCTTGAAAACATAGATTCCAGGCTTCAACAAGCATTCCCAAAAAATAGTAACCAAAGTTTTGGAGGTGAGTCCTGGATCGAAATTGCTAACTTTGATAACTTTACATTACAATATTTTTTATTCAATTCTATTATAGTTCCTTCTATACAAATTCATACTTATCAATTTAATTAAATATTTTATATTCAGGCATGTCTACATGATTTTAGCTGGAGACTTGGCACAATTACCTCCAGCAAACGACATGGTTCCATATGAAAGCAAAAGGTGAGAAAAGCTACTATGGGAAGAATTCAAAATGGTCATTACATTAAGTTGTGTTTTTCGACAAGATAGACAAAATGAAGAACAACAAATATTTCATCAAATTCTAACAAACATTAAGGATGTGAATCCCACAATCGACGATTGGATGTTGCTTATGTCAAGAACAAATGCAAGAACCAATGCTTCAGAGAACGAAAGAATTTGAAAGCAGTGTTCATTTGTAATATAATTAATGATTTAACAATATTATAATTATTATTAATCTAATACAATATTAATTTTATTAATAATATACCAATAATATTAATAATCTAATATAATTACTATTAATCTATAGATTATATATAATCTTAATATATCAAATATATCATTATAATTCATATAATGTAATATAATACTGTTATAGAATATATTAATATTATAACATTACTATTAATCTAATAATAATATAATCTTAATATATTAAATATTATATTATAATATAATATAAAATTAATAAATAATAATATAACATAAATAAATAATATAATCATAATACATAATATATCTCAATTAATATTGGCATGTGTTTGTTGCCTGGAACGCTGCCACTGAAACTAGCTTATATACCTTATATATAATCTATATAATATACGCTGAGATTTATCATTTTCAAGGCGTATTTTTCTTTGCTTTTTTCTTTTTTGAATCTTAAAAAATACGCCTCAAAAATGATAAATCTCGGCGCATATTATATAGATTATATATAAGGTATATAAGCTAGTTGTAAAAGTTGCATCAATACCCTCGTAATAGTCTCAATTTGTTTTAGTGTCTATTGTGTTACTCAATTTGAAACTCAGTTGTCATTTGTGTGTCAAGTTTGTTGAAATCCAAAATGATCAACTTTTAATAAAATCATAGATCATGTTGTCAAAATCTAGAATGTCAAATTATTAATTGTTTGTAATTTATTCATCAATTTTAGTTTTAAATAATTAATAATAAATAATTTATTATTGATTATTTTTAATAATTTTAATTAGAATGGTTATTTAAAAATATTTTTTAACTAATAATTTATTATTATGTGTAGTTTTGTAATTTTAAACAATTAATAATCTAAAAATTATTTTTAATAATTTTAATTAGAATTGTTATTTAAAATTCATTTTTAATTAATAATTCATTATTATTTGTAATTAATTTTTATTTTTAATTATTGTTTCTTATTGATTGTTTATTATTATCATCATCTAAAAATCTTAACTAAATATCAATTATGAATAATTTATTATTAATAGATTTTTATTTTTTAAAATAAAAATATTTAATTGTTTTTAATAATATCAATTGTTAATAATTAATAAAATCTAAAAAGTCAGAATAAACTAAAACTATTACTCTTATAGGATATAGATATAGTCACGCGAGATTAAAATCATGGCAATACAAAAGTTAAAATATTCTATGAATGAACGGACATACACACTAAGTTCTCACATTATAATCTAGTCCTCCCTTGCGTTGTTTCTTGCGTTGTTTCCCCAGCACATGTGGGATTAAAAATGAAAATATATTTCTTACGGGGAGAGAGAAGGTACCCAGAAACAGAATCGGCATCGGCAATTGTGAAAACGACAATGGCAATGGAAAAAGTGATGGGTTTAGAGGGGTTGTGGGCTCGACCACCTAAGGAGTGTGCCTCAAAACTTGTTTGATTTATTTGCATCTTGCCCTCTACTGTTGAGCCCTGTCACATCCGATTAGACCCCAAGTTTGTCTTTTCTTGTTAATATAGTAAGTTTATTTTTTACCTTTTTATTTAATTATTTATTAAAAAATAATTATTTTTAATAATATTTTGATTTTGATATATTTTGACTTTACATTTAGTTTATTATATTTTAATTTTTAATTTAGATTTAAGTTTTAAATTTTTTAAGTTTTAATAATTACAAATATTTATTAAAATAAATTTAATTTACAATTATTTGTCTTATTAAACTTTTAATTATTGTTTTATTTTTTGCAGGGAACGATTTTTTAATGACCATCGATCATCCATCAGTTGATCCTGACTGTTCCCCGCAATCCCATGATGACCTCACCACTAAGTTTCAACTAATTGCGATATCACGAGTGAGCGCCACATGTCTCAGCCGGTGGTGCCGAAGGAATAATCAAAGTGCTTTAATATTTATGTCGAGTTTTAATACATTATATGACAGGTTACTAAAACGGCTATGAGATGCATGTGCTCAAAATCGACGGTGATGTTATAATCTTGATGAAAAGTTGCTTGACGGTTATGTTTAGTGTTGGTGATTGCTATGAATGAACATGATTGTTGATGGTGGAGATCAACGGTTTCCCGCCATCATGTGATACAAAGATGCAAGGTGTTTATTGATTGTGATATCACGGGCGAGCGCCACGTGTCTCAGCCAACGGTGCCGAAGAAATAATCAAAGTGCTTTAATATTTATGTCGAGTTTTAATACATTATATGATAGGTTACTAAAGCGGCTGCAAGATGCACGTGCTCAAAATTTACGGTGATGTTATAATCTTGATGAAAATTTGCTTGATGGTTATGTCCAGTGCTGTTGACTGCTATGAATGAACATGATTGTCGATGGGGGAGATCAATGGTTGCCCGCCATCGTGTGATACAAAGATGCAAGGTGTTTATTGATTGTGATATCACAGGCGAGCGCCACGTGTCTCATTCGGCGGTGCCGAAGGAATAATCAAAGTGCTTTAATATTTATGTCGAGTTTTAATATATTATATGACAGGTTACTAAAGTGGCTACAAGATGCATGTGCTCAAAAT